>CM062805.1:589729980-590300775 GCA_031772625.1 Pinus tabuliformis
CATCAAAGAACAAGTTTCTATCTCCTTTTCTAGCCCTTCTTTGACTTGATTTATTAATGTTTCATAAAAAATTTCTTTGTCATTATCAGTCTATATTCAAAGTTAGAATATAGTTGATTAATCTTTGTTCGAAAGAAAGTGTCGTAAAGTCTTCTTTTTCTTTGAAACAAAACTGTCGTAAAAGTCTTCATTATTGTTAAATATTGATTGATTGTATGTGCATATTTCCTTTGTTCATATTCACATTAAGGAAATCGAAAAGAAATATATGCATGTTGCATTGAAAAATTTTGTGTGTTCTCATAGGAATAGTGTAGGGAAATTGCATTAGATTGTGCTCTTTTCTCTTTGATCAAAAGAAATATGATTGCTCTATCCTTAAGTAGCGAGGATTTTCATCATTAAATTGAATGGAAGGAATGCTTATCATGATAGTTTCATTCCTAGGAATTTCAGAATACATCATGTCGTGAACTTGAAAGGCAAATTCCTAAGCAAGCTCAACTTAAATTAACATCAATTTACCAAATGGAGCATTGTCATTAACGAAGACATTTAGTGTTTCTAGGCTAGAGACGTGTTATGGTGTCATAAAACAAAGCAGTTGTCGCTAACTTGTCTGTAATACATCCCAAGTGCGATACCTCATTCCACGTAGCTGAGTATATTGTAGCTCATCCACGTACCTTTAGGAATATAGGGCAGTGTTAGAGTACATAAAGTATATGGGAATTCTCTCACTATGCGGTTTTGCATTAGGCAATGCTTATACAGACTGGGCCTCTACATACCTTTGGGTATATATGGGAGGAAAACACTAGGTTGCTATCCATCCTTAGGTAACGAAGTCGGCCATCTCGTACACTGTGATACACCAAACACAACATTCAGGGAGATTGCCTGCCCGTACTTCTTGGTTTGCCAGGAGGTATTCTGCAGTTCATAGTTGCTTGGTAAACCTTTTGCCTAGCTTAACCCTTTTTGTTTATTTATTTTTTGAAAATAAAATTAATCAGCAATTGTGGAGGAACATCAACCCTTACCCCATCATTCGTGGAGAAAAGCGAGTAAACCGCCTTTACTGCCCGAAGCTACACATATTCGGTCAAAGTGATGTCACTTAACTGAGTCAAGTACATCAAGAACTCCTATTTCTTCATATGAATTACCTGAATCATCTATTTCGGTAAGTACTGAGACTCCAGTTACTCCAACCATTTCTGGTACATCCGTTTCTGAATAATAAGTTTCACAATTACATGAGGACAATGGCACTGATCCTAGTGAAACAGTAACCGAAGTCATTCAACAACAAGTTGATCCTCAACTTGAAGTTGCTCAACAATAAATTACTTCTGAACTTGAATCAATTCAACCAGAAGCTAATCCAGAGCCTATCATAGTTCAAACAGAAGTTACATTTGAACCTGAAGTTGGTCAGGAACCTCTTTCCGAAACTGTTGTTCTTTTACTCAAACATCTGGACTTCGAATTTGAACATTCAAAAGTTGTTAGTTTACTAGAAGACGATCAATCGGTTAGCCCTTAGACATAACTAACTATTGAAACTTCCACTTTATCAAAACTAGAAGTATTTTACATACCAGATGGTGAAGTTCTTCCACCTGGTTTAATTGTTTTCGAGGAAGAATTGGAAGAAGATTCTACACCTGGAACCCCATTTCACTTTGGAATTGGGCTTTATCTTTACCCTCATACTCCTCATTTACTGTTCCGTTTCATCCTGCTTCTTTTCAAGTACCCATCAATTCTTTAGGAAAACTTTAGGGTTAGTTAACTATGGAAGAAAAACCATCAACATCACAGACTGTATCATCTGATGCAGCTACGGTAGAATCCTTTGTCACAACCTCTTCAATGTTTTCTACCACCCCTGAGTCACACCTATATGGTGAATCTTCCATCTCGGTTGGTTACCAATCTTTATCTAGAACCCACTCAGGGGTTGTTTCTACACCATAGTCATCACCCATGTCCTCAACCAGAATTTTACTTGGTGCTTCTTTAACGGGAAATCAACAGTTTGATCGTACATATCAATATCAAGCTGGGAAATCTAGTCAACAAAGACTATCCATTAAATACTGTATTGTCGCCATATGGAGAGAAATATCCTTATTCACCTTATCCTCCCAATGGAGGACCATCATATGGTAGTATCCCGTAGTATTCAGGTCAGCCTAGAATTTGAGTTTGTCAATGGAAACCAACAATGCCAGTTCAACCAAGGCTTGTGTATCCAACACAACCAATGAAAACTGCGTCAGCTATTCCTACTACACCTATTGTTACTACTGTACCACAGTCACAAGTTCAAATTGTTGTATCTCAACTGGTACAAACTAGTCCTTCTACCTCGCAACCACAAGTTTCGGGTCAAGAAGTTCAAGTTGCTCAGGTTTTTGTACAAAAATCATTTGTGTCCAAGGTTCAACAACCTCATGTTCATATACCCTTATCTGGATTGACTCAGGCTTACACTGGTATAGTTATTCACAACCTGTCCAACCTTTCATTGCTGGGCAACAACAACCATTAAATCAACAATAGTTGTACCAACAACAACAACAGTTTATTCAACAACTGTGGCAGCCCCAATTTCAATAGCCTTAATTCTAGAAATTCCACCCCAATTTGGACATTCCCAATAGGCTAAACCTGGGTTTGGATAGTATCAATCTTACCAAGGTCCTGGTCAACAAGGTTTTGTAGGTTATGGACAACCACAAATTAAACCTAGTTATCAACAACCACCTTATGTCGATTTGTTCAACAACAACCTTATCAAGGTTACCAAATGTAGATGCCCTATGTTGGCATGCGAAGACCTATTTCTTAGGCAATTCCATCATATCCTAGGTATGCTCAAGCTGACCTGAATCAATAGTTGTCGTTTGTAGCAACTTTAGAATTACCAAATTTAAATCGGCTCACTAATGATCCAATCTTATATGCACCTTAGTTTTCGATGATTCCACATAAGTTACCTTTTGACATTTTGAAATTCAATGGAAATCCTAGAGAAGACCCATCAAATCATGTCATGACCTTTCATTTGTGGTGTTCGTCAAACTCCTTAAATGATGATTAGGTTAGACTCCGTCTTTTCCAAAGAATTCTTACTGTTCTTGCTGCTAAGTGGTACATTTAGTTACCACGAGCTTCTTTCAACAACTTTACGACTTTAGCCACCACATTTCTGACCCACTTCTAGTTACCTATCAGATACGAGACTGGAACGAAACTCCTAACCAACTTTAAATAGACTATTGCTACCCATATATCAAAACATATTCATGAGTGGTGGTGTCGTCGTTGAATGGTTAAATCATATGTTCCCGATTAGCTTTTGGCTGAGTGGTTCATAAAATTCTTGTTGCCATCAATCAATGAGGATGTGGCAAAAGGTGGAGTTTTCATAGAAGAGCAAGTAATTGCTCGTGCCCAATATTTGGATTTAATTTACACACAATCTAGCACACTCTATGACAAAATTCCCAATGCATCCTGACTATCTTTCATTGTTCCTCCTCCTCTACAATCGAGTAAGGACTCTCATGCCAGAGACTGTGTGATCGGTTCTTTGAGCATGCAAACGTCAGGAAGACCATCTGGTCAAAATATTTCCATTACCAATCAAACTACCAATGCATCAGAGAACACTCTTTCTTCTGAAGTTAATGTCGTGTCATCTGATAAAGGAAAAAATCAAAAACAACTAGGAAGCAAGAAGAAGGGGGAAAACAAGAAGAAATAAGATAATTCACCTCAAGAGAAATCATCTGATTCCTCTACTTCGGTGAGGAAACCTCGTTATCCATGTCTAATTTGTAATGACGAGCATTTCACAAGCGATTTTCCACACCACTCAGAAGTCTCTAAACTTCTAAAGACTTCTAACACATCTGCAGTGTTGACTGATCTGTTTCCAAACCTGGAGACACATTTGGTTGCGACAGACCATGCTTCCACATCCCAAGTACTCATGTTATCCATCACAAAGCCACAAAACAAAGTTTTGGTGTCAATGAGAAATAAATATTACGAAAATCCATCGTTATCGTCGAATAATCAGGCCACTAATCAACCTAATCCTTTGACTTCGACTTCATTAGAAAATATTCCACCACCTATTGCACCAGAATTGACAATAAAACCACATAAGGGAGTTGTGCATAAATCGACATTTAACCATCAAGCTCAAGAATATAAGAACTATAACATAGTGGAACATATTGCTCAATCACCTTTTGCTATTTCGACACTCGAGGTGTTACAAAGCTATCCCTCATAGAAGTAGGCTTTACTGTCAGCAATTGGCAGAATAGACCCTACAGATTCCAATCTTGTGGTTTTTAACCATGTGGGATATACACCACAGTTACCAGCGCAGTTAGCTTTCCTAATACAAGTAAAATATCTCAATAAGAATATTCACCGAACTATTATTGATGAGGGGGCATCTACTTGCATTATGTCAATGAGCTGCTGGAAAACACTTGGTTCACCGTCATTGTCACGATCACCAACCACATTAAAAGCTTTTGATGGACGAACATATACTCCTTGTGGGATTTTGAGTAACCTGCAAATTGAACTAGGGGGAAAAACAGTTACTGTTGAAGTTGAGGTAGTTGACGGAACCCATGATTACAACATTTTACTAGGAAGGCCATGGGTATATGTTATGGCTACTGTGGTTTCCATGTACTTTCATACTATTGCATTCCCTCATAAGGGTGGAATCACAATTATCGATCAGTTTGCCTTCTTTTCATCTAGTTCACAGGCTACCAAAAGCATTATGTTGGTACACAGACCCCCACTGTCACTTCAAAGTGTTGGAGTAGGTCTCTTTAAATATCCTTCCCTAATGGGTACTTTTACGCTACCGTCACCATCTGATTTGGCAGAAGTGGCAAGAGTAGAGACTGGCAACATGATTTCCTCCACCTCATTTGATTTAAGGAGGATTACCAACAATTCTGAAGTTTGTAGTAATACTGAGGTTATGCCACTAAGCCCCATTGAGCTAGCATAGCAATCAATTTTTCTGGCTGGTGCAGAAAACCCAAATCCACTTTCACCAATTGTATGGGTAGACCATTCATTAGAATATGGTACTTCTTCAGATCCTTGCTCACATATACATTCCACAGATGAAGGAATCGTCCAATCAATGATGATAGAAGAAGAACCTTGTGAATATTATCATCATCATTTCCATATTCCAAATGACATCAAAGATTATTCAAATGAACTAAACCACCGTTTAGTTGTTGATTTCCTTTCGAATTCAATTTTCATAGACATAATAAAATCTGAGCGTAACTTGTCAAATATTGAGGAAACAATTTATATTAATATTTCGACCAAACCTAATGTTGTAGAGAGCATTCATGTCGACAGATATTGTTCTCCATTAGAACTTGATAGTTACCGTACTCTCTTTCGTGAATTTCAAGATATATTTGCATGATCTTACGAGGAGATGCCAGGCATTGACTCTAGTATTGTTGAACACGAAATAAAAATGTACCCTGATGTCAAGCTAGTACGACAACAACTTTGACCTGTTCATCCAAAGAAAGCCACTGCAATTAAAGCAGAAGTTGAAAAACTTTTGCGTGTTGGTTTCATTTACCCTGTACCTCTTACTGACTGGGTTTCCAACATTGTTCTTGTCATGAAGAAACAAGGGACAATTCGAGTGTGCATCAATTATAGGGATGTAAATCAAGCATGTCCAAAGGACAATTATCCTACTCCTTTTATCGACCAGATTATTGACGAATGTGTCAGATGTGAAATATTCTCATTTATGGATGGTTTTTCCAGCTACAAGCAAATCAATATCCACCCACAAGACCAATCTATAATAGATTTTATTTGTCCATGGGGCACATTCACATCTAGGAAACTCCCTTTAGGTTTGAAGAATGTAGGGTTCACATTTTAGAGGGCAATGAGCTATGCCTTCCATGACATCAAGCACATTCAACCTTATCTTGACGATTTACCTGCTCATTCACGAAAGCGGACTGATCACCCACAACATTTGAAAGCAATATTTTTACAGTGCTGACACTACAAGATATGAATCCATCCACAAAAATGTGTGTTTTCTGTTGGTTCTAGTCGATTTCTTGGATTTGTAATGTCTAGAGAGGGGATTCAACTCGATCCATTAAAGGTTCAGGCAATAATTGATTTGCCTCCACCTTCAAATATTTTATAGTTACAAAGACTCCAAGGGAAGGCTAACTTTCTGAGGAGGTTCATTCCTAATTACGCTAAGATGGATAAAAGTTTTACGTGTCTTTTGAAAAAGGAGATACCCTTCCATTGGGAATAGGTTGCACAAGCTTCCTTTGATGCTCTTAAAGATACCTTGATTAGAGCTTCATTAATGTATTCTCCAAATTATCAAAATGACTATTACCTGTATCTCGCCACTGTAAATACAACCATTGGCATGGTTTTAGTCCAAGAGGAAAATGGGATTGAACATCCGATTTATTATTTGAGCTGCAATCTCAATGATACAGAAAGTAAGTACCCTGATGTCGTTAAAATAGCTTTGGCAGTTGTGCAAGATGTTCAAATATTTCACTATTATATCTTGCTTCGGAAAACCACTGTCATTTTGGATTGCAACCCTATGAAATATATTTTGTCACGTCAATTGCTGGGGAGAAAATACTCAAAATGGATAGTCATTTTGCAAGAGTTTGATCTAGAATTCATCAAGTCCAAATCAAAGAAATCTCTAGTTTTTGCGGAGTTACTTTGCGACCTTCCCTTGACCTCCATTGATTCAACATCTGAACCATCAATTTTGGATGAGTCTCTGTTTCTGATATTGTCATCTGACCCGTGGTATGGAGATATACTGATCTATCTCCAGACCCAAACTTTCTAGCCTGATACCTCTCACTCGCAACAATGATGTATTTGATACCAAGCTAAAGATTATCTGATCATTGGCGACACTCTTTATGATCGTGGTATCGATACGATCTTACGGAGGTGCCTCATGCATGAGGAAGCCGAGAAAGCATTGAATGATTGCCATTTAGGTGCCTATGGTGGACACTTATCTGGATATGCAACTGCACAGAGAATTCTTCGTGCCAGTTACTTTTGGCCAACTATATTCAAAGATTGTATTATTGCTGTCAGAAGCTGTCATGCATGCTAGATATATGACTGAAAAACCAGATTACCACCTGCACCATTGCATCTAGTCATTGTTGTTGGACCATTCGCCAAATGGGGCATTGACTTCATGACATGTAACCCCAGCTCGGCCAGGGGGCATGGATATATTATAGTCACTGTTGACTATTTTACCAAATGGGCTGAGGCGATGCCAACATTGACCAACAATGGTGAAATGGCTGCTCTTTTTTTAACCATGTGGTTTCCCAGTTTGGTGTACCACAAGCCATAGTTATAGATCATGGTAGTTACCGATCATGGGTCACATTTTCACAATCACATGACAGACGAGTTGACTACTAAGTTAGGACTGTCACATGATATTTCTACCCCTTATTACCTGCAAGTGAATGGACAAGTTGAGGCCATCAACAAAGTCCTGAAGTGGATGTTGCAGAGAATGATAGGGGTTCATAAGTGAAACTAGCACTTAATCCTATACTTTTCCTTGTGGGCATATCGAACCTCGGTGAGAAATGCAATTGGATTCACACTGTTTCAGTTGGTGTGTGGTTTGGAAGCAATCTTACCGATATAATGTGAAATTTCATCTCTCAAACTCGCAATTGACCTGTTACCCGACACTTCTGAAGAAGAAGCATGTTTCTCAGAATTAATCCATTTGGATGAAACCCGTCATAATGCCACATTAGCTAACAAATCACATAAGAAATGAAGCAAGGCACAATATGATAGAAATGTCAAGCCTCATATCTTCTCAGAAGGAGATCTGGTCTTACTTTACGATTAGGAAGTTGATAAACTTAGAGCAAGGAAATTCAAACCAATGTGGATGGATCCTTATATTGTCAAGCGTGTTCTAGAAAATGGTGCCTATGAGTTAGTAGATTATGATGGGACTCCATTGTCGCAGCCCCGAAACGGGTTGTACCTCAAGCGTTACTATGCTTGATTCGGTGTAGTAAATCTCACTGTATATATGCTTTCATTTCATGTGTGTGTGCGTCTTTTAGAGTTTTTATCTAGTTAGCAATCTGCTTTGCATTTGTTGCAGATGTCAGAGTCTTCGGAACCTTTGGTTGGTTACGTCGATGGTGCTAGTCATAGTACACAGAACTTGTCTTCTACAGCATGGCCTTTTTTCGCTCCAAGTGGCGAGTTAGTGAGTTTTCAAGGGATTTGTATCAGTCGATCGAAGAACAACGTCGTTGAGTATAGCACGTTTATTGAACTTCTCTCTGATCTAATTTCACTTGGCATTCGCCAAATCATCGTTAGGCTAGACTCACAACTTGTTGTATTACAACTAACAAACATTTATACTATCTGAAATCCAACAATTTTTTGTATGTTACTTAGAGTTCGTATTTTGGAAAGGCATTTTGAACACATTCATTATCAACATATTTCCAGAAGTCTTAACACATTAATTGGTTCTCTAGCGAATTGTGTTAAATAGACATTTACGACACATGTAAAAGTAATATTTTCAATTCACATCATCAGTTGAATAGGATTGCATATAGCCACAGAAAACTCTGAAAGTAAAATAGATAGGTGTTTTAATTTTGTTTACAAATTTTGTGTCCAGGACACATTTGGTCATCTGACCCAAAACCTCAAAGTGCATGCAAAACATCCTAGGTAGATCTAGTGGTGCTTATGACAATAGGTCACAACATGTGCTATCATGCGCAAAAGCCTCACCCAGCCACTAGGAACACTAATAGTGTGGTGCTACAACATCATAGGTAACTCCTCAATCCGGACATCTGGAATACCAAGGGTTAATCCCTCTATGTGATCCTCCAACTCTACTAAGGTCTCGACCAAATCTAAGTCCTGGAGAACTACTCTCCCAATGTTTCTCTAGATTGGCCCACCTGCACCCTGTTGGTGCCCCACGGGTTGAACAGTACCCACATTTGCATGCATAAGAATGATTTTAGTTTAGTCTTGGAAACATTAAAAACACAAAAAACATGTAGAAACTTGAAAAAATCAAAAAACACTTTTGGTCAAACAATTTACCCATAGCACCCCATTGTGCTCCAATTGGTAGAATCAAATTCAGATCTCCATAGAAATCCATCCCTGAGTATGGATGCTCCTCGATGACAAGGTGTTGTCGATCAAGCCAACTGAGGAATCCAGTGGAAAAAATGATTGTCGACTGACCCGCATGTCGAGCCATCAATTCAACCCACCTCTACATACGTGGATCTCTAGGACTAGCTATACCTAGTGATACATGTTGTGGTTGCATCAAATGGATTCTCTCTAAGGTACAAGTGATTAAGATCAAACCATAGCAAAAATTCTTCACCTTACCACTTTTTACCTTAGTTAGTTGTTCTTTCAATGAAGAAAGAATAGCCTCACACTAGTTGAAAACTTTTGGCTCTAGACACTCTAGTGCATACTGCATATATGATTTGTTCGCTAGATGTAGTGTCACACTGCCAGCCAATTTTTCGATTGTGAAGAGGATCGTCTCAAAGGAAAATCACTTACATCCCTGATGTTTATTTTCCCATCCTTGCTAGGCTGTGTACCTCACCAAAAAAACTATCTAAAATAATCTCTCACTGATTCACCTCCACGGGCAAATCCAGAAAGTGAGATGGGGGCACCTCGCCTCGACAGTCCGCTAAGAAAGTAAATATCATCAAAAGTAATAGGGACCATCTTGTCCCTAATGTGAAAAGTATGATTTGTTAGGTCCCATGCATGAACAAGGAAATGCAGTAGTTCTATTTCTTACCTCATTCTGGACAACTTGAAGTATTTGAGTAACCCACACTTTTTGAGGGCCTCAACTGTACCTAGATTGTTTAGGGCAACCATGTCTTGTTCTTCGTTCTATCTTTCTTGCCATGTAATTTACATTTTCATCCGATGAAAGCCTAAAACACAATAATAATCTTAGTTAGGATCCTTTCCATGCAAAAACAGGACAAATTTTGGAGCAAACAGCTAAATCAAACTTGGGAAATTCATCCAGCACAGCCCAGGCACAGAGAGAGTGCACTACAGAGCATGTAGCCTTCTATCTGGGTGCTCTTCAGCATAGTTTTCGATGTGAAATCCTACACTGATCCCAAGGCAAAAAAATGAAACCCCATAGGGCCCCAAAAAAACCCTAAAACTTGCATGGAATGACAAAGAATGACCTGAAAGGAAAGAAGAGAGGTTAAGCTCCTACCTGGTCTGGACGGCTCAAGAAATGGTCCACAGAATCTCCCGCAATCAGTAGTTGATGTTCAAGGCAAAAAACTAGCTCAGAGCACAAAACTGAATGGTAAGTTCCAAATGGTAAAAATGTCATGGTAAAAACTTGTTTTTATGTTTATTTCATGTTCATTAATAAAGTAAAAATTAGTATTTGCCTATTTTTACCTATGAAATAGGTATTTTTATTCCATTTGGTGGTATTTTTTTGAGCAGGTTTATAGCTAACTTAGAGAATTTGGCGTGCTCAATTGTAAATTGTACCTTTGACCATAGAGCACACTTTTATCTCTTTTTCGAGCTCTGTTAAAAACGAAAAAGGAACCCCCTTAGATTCCTCTTTAAGCTCTTTTCAGACTCTCTAAACATGAAAAGATTTCCAAGTGCTTGTCCTTTCTAGCTCGTTAATAGATTAGAAACAACATCTCTCTTGTATTATTTTACGCTTTTTCAGGATTGAGAGATTAATTTATGAAAAATAACTTGTGGAGTTTTCTTTTTGTCCCGTTTCAAACTCTCTAAATATGAAAAGGACCGAGTTATCTTTGTTGTTAAACTCGTTAAAACATCAAATAGTGACAAACTTGTCCATCTAGACAAGACCGAGTTTCACCTTCGTTAGACTCGTTAAAACATCAAATAGTGATGGATTCACCCGAAGAGTGGAATTATATGACAAGAATATGTTATCCTCCTCAAGATTGATAAAAATAATGAGGTACTGGTCAAAAATGACTAGGGAAAAGGGGAAAAAGGGGAAAACCACTTTATGGTAGCAAGTCGCTCTTAAACATGACACTTTCACTCCATCATCATGAATATTTGGGTTGGGTTATTAGCTTGACGATTATCATACCATTGGTCTATCATACCATCCATCACTTTATTTTGGGTCAATGCTACCAATTCATTTCAGTGTCGCCGACATGTTCAAGAGAAGTCATCCAGTCAAAATTCATCCTTTGCAATACCATAAACCTTCATTTTCATGACCAACATTCCTAAACCTTGTGTTGTTACTCAAATTCCATCTCTAAAATCACTACACTCGTTTCGTGTCGTTGATGTGGGATACATCAAGGCCCTCCTGCGATGAGTCGCTTCTTTTCGACATGATAAAATTATCCAAGAAGTTAACATAGAAACACCCTTCCAGTACCTTGAGGCTTGCATGCATCAATGGTAGGTTTCTTACTTTCGGCAATAGGTTAGCATCAATGGCCTTCAACAGAAAGACTTTGTATGGTGTTTGACATCAAATCATCCATTCACACCGTGCAGAATGTACTACAGTACCTTGAGGATCATTATCGTTATCGGTGATTTCTCTTGCATCTGTTAATAGTTTACATCATTGGCTAGTAATCATATGGTGTCTTCCCATGTTCGACTTTAGATCACATATTCACATGGTTATAATTGTACTTGAGCGAATGATTGAACGAGATAGAAGACCCCCAATCTAGTTTCATCCATACAGGCTGCGATTTTAGGAGTACTAAATCATATATACAATAGCTTTACATTGATAGTCATTCCAAATCATGGGTCTATATCTGTAGACGAATATTTATGTACATGTAATGAAAGTTTATAAGCTGAGCATGGGTATGAATTCCCTCAGAAATTCATGTAAAAATAAAAAATCATGATATATGTATTGTAATTGATGCAAGTCACCTTCCACTTCGATACCTCCTCATCAGATCATAAAGCATTTCATTCAATATTGGCATTTTTCTGACTTCATGCTTTAGGGGGAAACTATTATAGATCCATTTGGGCTCAGTGTTTTGGGGCTCATCAAACCCTAATTTTAGTTGCTACATGCCCTAAACAAGTCACCCCTTTGAATTCCTCCTTCCCAGACAGTTTCATGACTTGAAGACATCTAGAAATGGCCTCTACAGGGACCAGTGTAGGTAGGCCCATGTAAGGGTGTGCTGTAAAGAAGTTAAGTCCATTCTAGGGTGCTCTGCAGAGCACATAGGCTTCCTTTCACCTGCGCTGGGTGAGCTTGAGAAAAATTCGCATAGGGTTTGGGGAATATTCTTATCTTTTGGAGTCATCTAGAAGGTTTCATCACTTATCAACGTCTATGAGCTCGAAAATAGATGAGGAATGAGTTAAGAGGCATCCTATCCTCTCATCCCTTCCTCCATGGAACTAATTCTAAGTATGGAAGGCCATTCAATGCCACTATTTATGACAGAAACTCCTTCATCTCCCTATAAATTGACCACTCATCTGTGTGATCAGGGGCTGGATTATGTTGAATTGTAAGGAGATGATGTTGCTATGAGATTTGGCTTTGAAGCAAGTATTGTAATGCTACAAGTTTTTCATGCTTTCGATTGATGTGGATGGGATCCAAGATGGAGGAATGACTTTGAATCAGACACAATGGTTGTAATTCCTTCTTCTATTTAATAAAGTGTTTGAACCTTTCTCCCATATGTTTGTATTGTTTTATAATTCTTATATGTGTGAAATGTATCTTATTCCATTCACTTATATTCAATCGATCTTTTGCTTTGATCGATTCTTTGTTTTCTGTTATGTTTACAGGTACTTCTCAAGCGTATCAAGTACGAGAAGGAGTGACAAGATCGATACAAAGGAGACGAGAGGAAAGCAGAACTACAAGTAGTTCTTCTCATCTTATCTATTTCTTATAGGGAAAATCTAAAATACTTTAAACTGTTGTTCTAGATATGGCTACTTATCTAGGGAATTAGTATTTATCCATAGATACCAAATTCTCAAAAACAGTAACCGTTCAACCTTTGATGGTCTCGCACGAAACATCCAACGAAAATTTCCTCTCTATCTTTAAAAGATTTGGAGCCATCCTCTTTCTCCCTTTCATGGGATTATTCTCCATAACTCACAGTTTTCTATAAAGCGACTAGTTGCAAAACAATTGTTGAACCATATCGGAATTGTCAATGCTCTACCTCCTTTCCCCTGATAATTCATTACCTCTAACTTTTTCAGGTAATATTTCCCTTCAATTACTATTGTCATTCACTGATCTAAATATGCATCCAAAGAGTAGAAAATAAGATAACCTCGTTAATCCATTAATCCCTCCATCCATAGACTTAGATCATATTCCTTTAGCTGATAGGGATTATAGGACTAGTGAAACACAGTGCGAATATGAAATTTTAGAGCTCTAATATTGGTTGGAGGACAAACATGCTGACAAAATAGATGATATTGGACTCTGGGATTCCAATCTTCCTCATTATATTTTCCCTCTAACTTTCCATGCCCATGATTCAACGGGAAATGCCAAGCTTGCTATGTCCCTAGCCAAAGAGCCATTATGACCCCATCTGGTGACATCCTTTTTACAATTACTGCCCAATCCATAAACCAGATGATGCTAGCTCTCCATGTGGAAAAAAATGCCCCATTTTCCTTAGAATCCCTCACCCAACTCTATCAAAAGCTCGATTTTTCTACAAGAGCCAAATTTTTTGAGATCTTCTTACCAGAAAATGCCCAATTACCAAAGAAGAACCCTCCATACCCTTCCTCAATCTTCCCTGATTAAGCTAAACATATTATAACCATAATTTCATACATTTTTGGTTATTATTCTGACCAGTGGGTAGATGAACCCATTATAGGCTTCGTTTCCATCTTTTCCACAGATAGGAAACCATCCATTTTGTTTAATTTTAGTCAATTCTTCGTTGATAATGTCCATGAGCAGTTTCTGAAATTTCCAATAGAACAGGTATTTAATTACACTTGAAATTTAATTTATATGTTTATTATCAAGCAAACAGGTTCAATTTTTCTATACTATAGCTAGATGAAGAGGGAAATCAACAACTTGTGATATTTTGGACTTCATTAGTAATGAAAGAGCAGTAATAATTCTCATACAAATAGTTTATTAAAGAGTTTTTTTACCCAACCATGAATGTTTTAAACAAATCACTACAGCCAAGAATCAATGAAGAAATCAAAAGGGTTTCACATTTCACAGATCAGATCAAGGCTATAGATTGGTATTTATACCAAAATTATACAAAAATCAGAGTATATGGATGTGAACTAGCACCATATAAGCTCCCAAAATACCTCACCATGAGGGTTTTTCCCTGGAATACATCAAACAATGGTTAAATTCAGATGATATTAACTTTGTGGTGGCAAAGAAGAAGTCTCAATTTTGGATAAAGAGACAGGTGGGAAATTTCATATGCAAGACCAAGTCAGTAGGACAAGAGGCAGACAAGTTCCTTAAAGAGACGAAATTTAGCTTGAGTTTTACATGGTCTTATGACCCTTCGTGTATCATTTCCAACTTGAGAGTAGAAAACAAAACTAATCCATATATCCATACCTCAAGACTTGAGATAGAAAATTATTCAAATCAGTCAGAGTAGTAGAGAATACATTGCAAGAAGCTAAAGAACAACTATTTTCTACTTCAAATTTATAGACTCCCACTCCTTAGGAGAAAACAAGTAAAAGACAAAGAGAGGATGGATCATCATCAACAACATGTAGTGAGGCCAAATATTTTAGAATCATTTACAGGAAAAGAGCAAAGATCACTCCTAGGATAGATGTAGAAAAGGAAATAGAAGACCAAGTTGCCATCATAATTGGAGATTCACCACCTACAAGTACCAAGTTTTTTGCATCTCTTACTAGACCTTCAATTTCACATGGTCAAAAGAAAAACAAAGCTATCTTCATAGAATGTCCATGAAGAAAAGGAAAAGAGTGTTTTTTATAGGTACCGAGAGATCAAACATAAGAATGAGATTCTTAAGAACAACACCTACAATCAGTTTTGGAAGCAGACTTCCAATTTACCGAGTATATTGTTATCAGTTTTTGATACAGAGCAGGGAAATATGCAGATGGCCTTCCTTTAGGCTCAAATTCCACATCCTAAAACATCAACAGATTACAAGAGTACTACATTTGAAATCAGCACCAAAGATATCCATCCCATTTATAAAATGGAGATGCATAAATAGACTGGTGAGATGATTTCTTATACGTTAACTAATTGTTATAGACATTTTTGGGCACTGCAACCCCAAGCATAAAATGTCCATAAACCAAGGGCTCCTAAGTCCCTAAAAGTGTTGTTCCAACCCCTAAAGGAACAAGGTCAACTGATTACAGCTTCTTCCAGAAGTTCTCCATGAAAAACTACTCAGAACTGGTCAAAACAGGATCATTTCACCTGCTCCATAGGCAAAGTGCGTTGCATCTCACCTAAGTACACTCTGTGGGTGCATTGCATTTCAAAAAGCCCTTCTATGGGGTGCGATGGGCGAGAAGAGACAAATGGCAGTGTCAATCTGCGAGGTGGAAAAGCATGGAATCTTCCAGAAACTTCTCCTGTGACACTTGTCATTCTGAATTCGACCAAGGATGAGTAAGAGATCATCAATCTCCAAGTGTAAGCAAGAACTATTAGAGGGAAGACACTAATCAAATCACAAGCTGACTCATCTCCTTGATAGATATCTATATATGGATCCCTCATCCCAGAGATCCAGAGGCTGGAATTCTGCATCTTGTAAGGAATTGCTGTTGGTTTCCTGAGGCAACATCGTAGTGTTGGGTGATCTAAGCTTTGCATGAAGTGAAGAAGGGCTTACCTGCTGAGAGGATGATGCTGGGCCAGAACAACTGGTTGTAACTCTCTTGGCTCTTTCTTGATTATCAATAAAGCTATTCAAGTTTTCCTCCATACTCTTGTGTAATCTATGTTTTGTGCATTTGTATGGTCAATCTACATCTGATGCTAGATTGTTTATGATAATAGATCCATGTTCTTGTATAGTGTTATGCTGCTTTGATTCTATAGGTACTCTGTGAAGCTGGGTATACAAGGGAGCAAGTAGCAAAGGACTATCAGAAGAGAGAGGAATCGAGCAAGGAACCAAGCGCAAGACAGAGGTTGGTCTCCTTTATCCTTCTCTCATCTATCTTTCATAAAGGAAAACGAAAGTAGTTTTACTTTGTTTGTTTCTAAGGTAGCTACCACACCTTAGTGGGATTAGCAGTTCTGCATAGACACTTTTCCCTGTAACAAAATGGCGACTCTGCTGGGAGCGACTAGTTTGTTTGTTTATCTACATTTGTTTATTTTATAAACTTACAGACGGAGCCTGAAGTTGAGCCAGGTAGCTTTCGAACTGCATTTGATATGCAAATGCAAAGTAGATAAATGCTGCTTCAGTCAATCTCCAGGTTTTGTTTATGAATTAAAAAACAGATTTACAAACTCTCTAATTGCCCTTGTGGTGGCTCTAGTAACCTCCTTAGATCTACCCCTGTTGTTGATTTACTGATTACCACTTGCTCAGCCAAAATCCCTAAACTGAACTGCAAGCTGTGACCCGGAGCCCAAGAAATGTCTCGTCTCTGGCCCAGCGCACTCTTTGTTCTGTGAATCTGAAATTCAGCGCACTTCCCGAGTGTAGTAGGTGGGCTGCGTTTCAAATTCACTGTGTTACAGGTGCACTGATCAGACTAGGCATTGTTCCTGAAAGTGGGTTTTTGTTCACTCTTTTCAAATCTATTCAAGAATTTTGCTGCCTGTAGTCAGTACACCTCTGTTTGAAACCCCTTTCCTTAATGATATTCTGCCTCATTTGTGCAAAGAACTGTAAATTTTTTGTGTATTTGTTGAGTCATTTTCGGTTCTCCTTTGCAAAAAAGTAACGTAATTGTACTGTCGTTTCTTGATTTGAAAGTGTCGCAAGTGTCGTTTTCAGTCATAGAAAATAGTTTGATTGCTCCTGATAGTCGATTACCTTGTTACTATTGTATTTGATCTGAATTAGTAGTTTTTCTAGTGTCGAAAGCAAGTCTTCATTTCCAAATTGCAAAGTGTTGTCATTTTCTTCATTTTGATTTTGAAAAGAAACTTGTTAGTAATTGTCACTAGAAAAGTAATTTAGATTTGCGCATTAGCTTTCTTTTTATCATTTACATATTAAGAAGGCTGAAAACAAATACATTCATGTGCATTTGCATTTAGACTATTTGATTGGTTTGATTTAGGGCAGTTCATATAGTGTGTGCTCTATGCTCTTTGTTGAAATAATTCTGTCTTTCTTTCCTTAGTAGCTAGGATTTTCATTGCACAAAGAAGATAAAAAGATTGTTTATCATCTTAGATTGCATTTTAGGAATTGTGTATATACATCACGCGGTGAACCTGAAAGGAAAATTTCTTAAGCAAGATCAACTTAAAATAAATTTAATGAACCTAACAATGCTTTGGAACCTAACGCACAACATCTAGAAGTCTAGGCTAGAGACGTATTCCGGCGTCGTAAAGCCTGGTAACTGTTGTTCTCACTGTTGGTTGGGTGATTCCTCCACTTTGAGACGATAAGTGCCAGTACGGACTTGTGCTCCCACGTACCGTCGAGTATATTTTGGGAGACCATAATAGGCTTAATCCTTTATCCATAGGAAGCCGTGTCTGCCGCCCTATCAATCGCAATGCACTGAACACAACATTCGGGAAGGTTGACTGCCGTACCGTAAAAAGTATTCTGCGGTTTTGCAATTGGTTTGGTAATCCCTCTGCCTAGATTTCCAGAGCAGTCCCTTTCATTCCTTTTCAGACTCCTTAACGAAAAAGGTCCATCTGAGCACTTGTCACTTCAGGCTCATTAAAAATCGAAGGCGACTAGAGTCATCTTTTGTTTTTTCTCGACTCTTTAAAATTGAAAAAACAAGTTGTGTCAAAGCGTCTAAAATTTATTTTAAATAGAATAATCATCACCTTTCCTACGTTGGTCTTAGGTTGAGAAAATGGAATCCACCAACCAAGGAATTCCCCTTGGAGGAAATCCTAGTCCCTTCTCCTCTTGGGGAGATGTTGGTGCACCACATATGGCCACATTGTCGCTTGCAGGATTGACAATCGGCTTGCCCGTATGGCTCTTCTCAACCTCTGTCGTTCAGAACACCGTAATTCCTAAACAATCAAGTTAGCAACTAGACGATTCCAGAGTTACCCCCCAACCCTCTACTTCCTCCAATTCTTCCTCTCCTCCTTCCTCTTCGCTTGATGAGGCTGGTAAAGCCAAAAATCAAGTACCAGAGAAGAAGAAGGAAAAGAAGAAGAAAGAGAAGAAGAAGAAGGAGCCAAAGGCAAAAAGGGGCAACCAAGCGTCATCTAGCGAAAATCCACACAGTGCACCGACCAGGCCTAAAACGCCATGTGTCATTTGCAAAGGAGACCACTATCATAGAGATTGTCCCTACATCCCTCGGATCTTAAGGGACTGGTCTCCTCGTTTGCACAACCCGGTGTCGTCAACCTCTAATGATCAAGTTGAAAACACACCGTTGACTAGTGAAAGTGAAGCCCATGGACAAAAAGGAAAATATAGATTTCCTTGTAAACTGTGTGAAGGCGATCATGCCGTCCACCGTTGTCCCTTCTTAGACGAGGCTAAAAGAGTTTTGGACGATCATCCGGTTTCACCATTACGACTTCCCCCTGGATATAAAAAACTCTTGCCAAGTCCGTCACTAGTTGAAATTCTGGCTGACCCGCCCAGGTGGTCGACCGAAGCGTCTATCATTGAAGACAAACCATCTGAACCCATACCAGATGAAAGTCAAAAGGTCGAGGCAGCAGTTGACTCGGTCTTGCCTTCAGAGGTTCCATCTTCAGATGATATAGTCATCGAAGAGAACAAGGATGACACCGTCCAAATTGTTTTCGTAAGCACAGACTCCGATGAACATGGGGGCAATTTACCCGTTCCTTTATCGTAGGAAGGAAGTTTGTCAGAGTCATACCCGGCCATCTATTCGGTCCCACCTCCAAGCAACCTAGTTGTTTCCTTTGACTAGAATCAACTAGGCAGACCCCGTTTACCGGATAGTGTACCATTCTGAATCATTGCTCAAATATGTAGAATGGTCATGGCCGGCACCATCATAGATGAAGGGGCTTCTGTGAGTATCCTTTCCTCGATTGCTTGGAAAGTGCTTGGTTCGCCATCGCTTTTGCCTGAGATGAGAAATCTAATAGGCTTTGACAAAGGAACCAGTCGACCGTTAGGGATCCTTCCCAATGTGCCCATAACATTGAGAGGGAAATCCGTTCAAATGAATGTGATGGTAGTCCAAGGACCCCTAGATTATAATCTACTCCTTGGACGAGACTATATTTATTGCATGGGAGCAATTGTCTCCTCACTCTTTAGAGTAATGTGTTTTCCGCACGAAGGAAGAGTGGTCAAGCTCGTAGACTAGCTTTCATTTCCTAGATCACACATAGCAAATAGTCATATACCATCCCTAAATGGTATTTTCACACAAGGAATGTCTCATCATTCCCTAGTCCGTCCACCTGATGAGTGCGAGTGATTCGGAGGAAATGACTGAAACCTAAGGGGCATGCACCCTAGTCTGCTTCGGCAGGAAAACTTTGGGTATAGGGTAGGTTTCCGCGAGAGATATATGACTAGTCTGTACTCCCATCCATGATTGGAAAAGGGGGTTAGACTGGAATAAGATTCCCTCGTCAAAGTTATGTGAGTGGAGGTGTCTGCACCGCTCACCTTTGTCTATTTCGGTAGACATCACCGAAGAAGTGTTTTGTTTGCAGTGTGAATAGAACAATCTTTGGTAACCTGAAAGAGGTAGACCTTTCCTGATAAAATAAATGTCTTGTCGGTAGATTTGAAGGGTGACCTTGAAACTCTATTTTATACCTGGGGGCATGCAAACCTTTTGGCGTGCAAGCGAAGAGCGATCATTTATCTTTTTTTTGGATTGGTCGTTTCCTAACTTGCATAAAGAAAGGATGTGGGGCAAAGATTTGAAAGTTGCTGTTTTTAAATGAGACATTCTTATTATATGACTGGATTAATTGAGCAGTTTTAACGCGGACTTCATGCTCGTTAAAAAATAAGCATAAGCAATGAGCAAATGTTTCCCCCAGCGTTTAATCTCAATAAAAAATGAACCAATTCATGGTAAATAACCATCGCGAATGTAGTACTTCAGCCTTTAAAGCCTTGGTCGTGTTCCCATTATCACCTCCACTCTGTATTGGCCGATCATTCACCTCCATTTGATTGTTTACCCCTTTTGAGGAACAGCTGCGAAGAGTGATCCTATTAGCCATCCTTGTAACACTGCCGTGATTGGAAAATTCCAAACCTTACCTGGAATCAGCTGCTACCTAATTTTATCACTCGTTCCTCAAAGACGAGTCTCCTTTAAGCTCTTTTCAACTGACTTGTAAAATATGAAAAGATTGCCGAGCCATTGGCCTCTCCCGCTCGTTAAAGGGACCAAAAGTGCTATCCCTCCTTTAGATTTGAATCTTTTTGGACCTAAGGGATTATTACACAAAAAGATCGAGCGATTGTTTTGTTCGGCTTGTTAAAAGTATCGAAAATTCATCCCTTCTGTATTGTTTTATACTTTTTCGGACTTAAGGGATTAGATGACTAAAAAGGATTTTTAGAGTTTCCTTTACGTTCCTTTTCAGACTCTCTAAAATTGAAAAGGACTAAGTTATCTTTGTCATTAAACTCGTTAAAACCTAATAGCGAAAAACTTGTCTATAGACGAGAACGAGTTTCACTATCGCTAGGCTTGTTAAAACATAGCGATGGGTTTGCACGAAGGGAAAACTATAGAACAAGCATATGTTATCCTCCTCAAGCTTGACAAAAATAAAGAGGTACTGGTCAGCAATGACTGGGGAAAAATTGGGAAGAAAACTTGAAGAAACTTTGCTGGTAGCAAGTCGCTCTTGAACATGACACTTTCACTCCACATCCAAGTCGAGTTGGGTTGTTTCATTCACCGGTCACATCACCATGGTCCCATCACACCATCCACATTTGGGGTTAATGCTACCAATCCATCACGTCAGTGTCACCGATATGTTCAAGAGAAGTCACTCAGAGAATTCACCTGTGTCTCACCCGCTGCAATACATTTACGCTCCATTCTTTCATGACCGCCACCCTGAACCTTATATCACCAGATCATTTTCACCTCCATTAAAATCATTTGCTCCGTTCTGTGTCATTGATGTTGGATTCATTAAGGCCCTCCTATGATGGATCGCTTCTTGTCGACATCAGCTCATTATCCAAGAAGTTGATCTAGGGACACCCTTTTCAGTACTTTGAAGCTTGCATGCCTCAATGGCAAGTTTCTCACTTCCGGCGACAGGTTTACATCAATGGCCTTCAACTGAAAGATTTTTTGTGGTGTTCGATGCCAAGTCCTTTATTCACACCACGTGAATTGTACTGCAGTACCTTGAGGGTCATTATCATTATCGGTGATTCCTCTCGCACCTGTTAATAGCTTACATCATTGGCTGGTAATCAGGCGATGTCTTTCCATGTTCGACTCCAGAACATCTCTCACATGGATCGACTTGTACTTTGAGTGAAGATCGAACGAGATTGAAGACCCCAGATCTAGTTTCATCCATCCGGGCTGCGATATATATTCAGGAGAATAAAGATATCAAATGTACATCATTGCTGCACAGGTAATCATCCAATCAAAGGGATGATAGCTCTACCAGAATCATCAGTCTACACTCAGACGATTGTCTGTCCTATGTACATGAGAATGAATTTATAAAGCTGAGCATGGGAATGCTCGCCTCAGCTAGATCATGAAAATATCATGAAGATAATGTATTGTATTGTATCTTATTACAGGTCTCCTCCCAGCTTGAAAGACCTTCGGATCCTCATGATAAAGCATTTCACCCGACATCAAAAAAAAAAAGATTAATGACCTCATGCTTTAGGGGTCAACTGTTATAGACATTTTTGGGCACTGCAACCCCAAGCATAAAATTTCCAAAAACCAAGGGCTCCTAAGTCCCTAAAAGTGTTGTTCCAACCCCTAAAGGAACAAGGTCAACTGATTACAACTTCTCCTAGAAGTTCTCCATGAAAAACTACTCAGAACTGGTCAAAACAGGATCATTTCACCTGCTCCATAAGCAAAGTGCGTTGCATTTCAAAAAGCCCTTATATGGGGTGCAATGGGTGAGAAGAGACAAATGGCAGTGTCAATCCGCGAGGTGGAAAAGCATGGAATCTTCCAGAAACTTCTCCTGTGACACTTGCCATTCTGAATTCGACCAAGGATGAGTAAGAGATCATCAATCTCCAAGTGGAAGCAAGAACTATTAGAGGGAAGACACTAATCAAATCACAAGCTGACTCATCTCCTTGACAGATATCTATATATGGATCCCTCATCCCAGAGATCCAGAGGCTGGAATTCTGCATCTTGTAAGGAATTCTGTTGTTTTCTTGAGGCAACATCATAGTGTTGGGTGATCTAAGCTTAGCATGAGGTGAAGAAGGGCTTACTTGCTGAGAGGATGATGCTGGGTCAGAACAACTGGTTGTAACTCTCTTGGCTCTTTCTTGATTATCAATAAAGCTATTCAAGTTTTCCTCCATACTCTTGTGTAATCTATGTTTTGTGCATTTGTATGGTCAATCTACATCTGATCCTAGATTGTTTATGATAATAGATCCATGTTCTTGTATAGTGTTATGCTGCTTTGATTCTACAGGTACTATGTGAAGCTGGGTATACAAGGGAGCAATGTTGGCATTATGATGCATGGGAGATTGTTGGCATTATGATGCATGTGTTGTACTTGATGGCAAACAACTCATAGAAGATCAACTCACTTATATATATATAGATGAATCTACGGAAGAGATATCAGATGACAATTCTCAGTATGACAAGTCCAAAGGGGGAGATTGTTGGCATTATGAGACAAGTGTTGTCCTTGATGGCAAATCACACAACTGATAAATTATAGTGCAGCAAATTTATTTGATAAATTATAGTGCAACAAAGTTTCCTTCATGTAGAGAAAAGTTCACGCACTTTTATGCAGAGAAAAGTTTATTCCATGTAGAGAAACGTTCACGCACTTTTATGCAGAGAAAAGTTTATTCCATGTAGAGAAAAGTTCACGCACTTTTATGCAAAGAAAAGTTTATTTCCTGTAGAGAAAAGTTCACGTACTTTTATGCAGAGAAAAGTTTATTCCATGTAGAGAAAAGTTCACGCACTTTTATGCAAAGAAAAGTTTATTTCCTGTAGAGAAAAGTTCACGCACTTTTATGCAGAGAAGAGTTTATTTCATGTAGAGAAAAGTTCACGCACTTTTATGCAGAGAAAAGTTTATTTCATGTAGAGAAAATTTCACGCACTTTTATGCAGAGAAGTGTTTATTTCATGTAGATAAATGTTCACGCACTTTTATGCAGAGAAAAGTTTATTTCATGTAGAGAAACGTTTACGCACTTTCATGCAAGAGAAAAGTTCACACACTTTCATGGTTGGTTCATGGTATTAGTCCGATAGTTTTTGATTCTATGGTTTTGGTCCGTGGTATTGCATCCAAAAGTGTTGATCTCACGCACTTTCATGGTTGGTTCATGGTATTAGTCCGATAGTTTTTGATCCTATGGTTTTGGCCCGTGGTATTGCATCCAAAAGTGTTGATCTCACGCACTTTCATGGTTGGTTCATGGTATTAGTCCAACAATTTTTTGATCCTATGGTTTTGGACCGTGGTATTGAGAAAGGACTAAGGCTATAAAAGAGGAAGGAGATCATTTGGCAAGGCATATTTTGATTAATTGAATATCTGATAAAGTGCTAGATATGGAATACAGTGATTGGGTTATGGTGCAGATCTAGATCTGAATAAAGAAGGAACCTGTGTTGGCATTATGATTCAAGTGTTGTCCTTGATGGCAACTCACTCAGAGGATGGTACAAGTGCTCAGAGGTTGGTACAAGTGATGACATCTTAATCAGAAGACAGATCTCAGTACAGCATGCCAAGGAAGCTCATACACGCCGTTTCGTTAAGCCCAAGTCGCGTGTACACGCTAGTTCGATTCATAAAAAGCGCGTGTATGTGGAAAGGTTCCTTTGGTCCATGGTGGTTAGTCCTTGGAAGTTGTGCCTATGATTTCGGACCATTGTGTCTCGACGGGCGTGTCGATCCCTAGTTTTGAAGTTGATGGTATTGTGTTACTATGGTTTTGGCTCTTGGTATTGAGCTAGGCCTAAGACTATATAAGGAGAAGAAGATCATTAGGCAAAATCATCTTTCGACAAGGGCTTGAATATCTAAGAGTGAAAGAGATCTGATTTGCAGGTGTTGGGTTGCTTGATCTAAGCCAAGGAGAGATCACATTGGTTGATGGAAGACTAGATCTAAGGATAGATCGGGATCTAATGGTTTGAAATGCACTATCATGATATGGTTGATTATGCTTATTTCTAGATCTGCATATTGTCGCAATGCTATGTTCTGGGTCTAACTAATGTCTGGTACAGCTGCAAATTGAGAAAGTTTATTTTTAGATCTGTACGCAGGTTGGCTTCGGTAAAAGTGCGTGTATACGCGGGTTTGGCTCCTTGAAGTAGCGTATATCTTTTGAAGCTTGTTTTTGGGTTTACAGTGGGGTCTGACAGTTATTGCAGAGTTCTGTAGTCTGCTCTGTGTTCTGGTAACTGGTGATTGACAGGGTTCAGTGGTTCAGTGATTCAGAGTTTGGTTGTTTTATGCTTCAATGATCTGTTGTGGAAATTGAATGAATTGTGGTCTTCAGATTGTAATGTTGTGCTTCAGGAATATTCAAGTCTGAAAATGTATGAAAGGTGATACCTGAAGAAAAGAAGATTGTAGGTCAGCACCTACGTACTAGTATCTTGGCTAGTACAAGAACAAAGGGGGTTGGAGCTCCCTTCCAAGGAAGTTTGGAGAACGAGAGAAGGTTGTAGCCTTCTGCAGGTTGTAGCCTGCGTACTGGTATAAGGCTGCACCAGTACAAAAGATTGTAAACTGAAGTTTCTTAAAGAAAGATAGAGATAACTTGCAGCAGGTGGTTTTCACCCACATTGGGTTTTCACCCACATTGGGTTTCCACCTTATATCTTGGTGTTCATGTGTGTGGCTTTTGATCCGTTCTGTTATACTGCATCTGCTTACTGTTAATGTGCTGAATAATGTCCTGATGAACTTAACTGAAGAATAAACTAACTAAGTTATGAGTTTTCTGCTTATATGCTGTTTTATTTAGTCACAGTAGCGTGTACACGCTGTTTTACTTAACTGAAGTAGCGTATATGTTTCTGAGCATTGAAAAGGTTTGATTGATCTGATAATACTGATTCACCCCCCCTCTCAGTATTATTTCCAACAATTGGTATCAGAGCAGGTCCTTCAGGAAGCTTGATCGCTTGAAGGTAGATCATTCATCATGAGCAACTACGAGAAAGAAGCATCAATCAGGCCACCGGTTTTTGATGGAACAAATTTCAATTATTGGAAGGTAAGAGTTACTGCATATCTTCAATCTCTTGGTACAGAAGTTTGGAACATTGTAGAAACAGGCTATGCTTTTCCTTCAGCTACTCCTACAGATCCAGCTGAGAAAAAGACATATGAAACAAATGCAAAAGCAGTCAGTACTCTATTAGGAAGTATATCCCAAACAGAATTCATGAAGGTCATGCACTTCAAATCAGCAAAAGAGATATGGGACAAAATGATCACTAGCTATGAAGGAGATGAACAGGTAAAGGAAGCTAAACTTCAAACTCTCAGGATTCAATATGAGACTCTCAAGATGTATAATGATGAAAGTGTGGCAAATTATTTTCTTCGGGTAGACGAGATTGTTAATTGTATGAAAAATTTGGGTGAAGAAATAAAAGAGACTATAGTAGTTTCAAAGATTCTAAGATCATTATCCCCCAAGTTTGAATCTAAAGTATCTGCAATAGAAGAAAAGGAAAATCTCAAAGTTCTCACTATGTCTCAGTTACATGGAATTCTAACTGCTTATGAAATGAGAAAGGGAGGTCCATCAGACAGAAGGGAAGCTGCTTTTAAGGCATCAGGAAAAGAAGATTACTATGAAGCAAGCCATGTTCCAGAAGAAGAGGAAGAAGAATCAAATTTTGTCAGAAATCTTCAAAGGGGTGCTGGAAGGTTCAGAGGTAAGCTACCTTTCAAATGCTTTGCTTGTGGAAGAGTAGGTCATTATGCTGCAAAATGTCCTAATAAAGATAAAGGAAAAGAACCTGCTAGATGGAATAAGAAACAAAGTGCAAATAAGAAAAGCTACTACACCCATGAAGATAGTGATGGCTTATCAAACAGTGATGAAGATGAACAAGGTAATAAATATAAGCTATTAATGGCATTTGAAGATGATGATTATGAGGATGCTGTAGATGTGGATAATCTCTATAATGAAATTACTAGACTCAAGAGATGCATAGAAGAAAAGAGTGTGATCATTGATACTTTGCAATTTCAAATTGATGAAAAGGAAAAACATCTTGAAAAACTAGAAGGTGAAATTGTTGGTCTCAGAAAAGAAATTGAGAAAACAAAAGCTATTAATCTTAAGTTTGTCAAAGGATCTGAAACTTTGGATGAGATTATCAATGTGCAGCGGTCTCCTCTAAACAAGACAGGTTTGGGCTATAATGGAGAAACCTCTAAAGCATCCACCTCAAAGAGTTATCTTGATGCAGCAAGAAGAAATGAGCAGAAGAACAATGAAGATAATCAGGTAAAGCAGGGACGAATTACAAACAGAAACTATCAGGGACAATCCTTCTTAAGGGTGAACAAAAGCTACAACCAACCACAGGTAAAATCTTCTCAGTTTGGCACAAGAATAGATGAAAATAGAAATTACAATCAGTTGGCTGGTAGATTCAATAACCGCAGAAGCTTCTTCAATGGACAATGCTTTTCTTGCCATAACTTTGGTCACAAAGCAGCTCAATGTGTTGCATATAAAACAATCATGACTAGGGAAGCTCAAAAACAAAGAAGTATGACAAGGATTACAAAGAGGACCTATAACAACTTTTCGGTTCTTGAAAATGAAGTTGAATGTTCTATTTGCAATAATTTTGGTCATAAAGAATCTGAATGCAGGAGCAGGTTTCAGGAGAAAAAGGAACAAGCCACGAGCACCAAAAAATGGAGAATAAAAGAACCTCAGACAGAAAGATGTGGGATAGCGTTTTATGCAGAAGGACAGGAAAATCTATGGTACATTGACAGTGGATGTTCGAAACATATGACAGGTGATAAAGAAAAACTTGAATCTTATTCTACTTTAGAAAAGGGAAAGAAAGTTTCTTTTGGAAATGATACTCCTGCAACTATAAAAGGAAAAGGTATTGCTCCTTTGAAAGAAAAGGTCAAGGCTGGAAATGTTTTGTATGTTGATGGATTGAAGCATAATCTTCTAAGTGTCAGTCAGATGTGTGATCAAAAAACCGAGGTTATTTTCAGATCGAATGGATGTCTTGTTCGTGATCTTGATACAGGTAAAACAGTTCTCAAAGGCAAAAGAACTCCAAATAATCTGTACATATTTGAAGAAGGACAACAACAATGCTATCTTAGCAAGGATGAAGAGCACTGGCTATGGCATCGAAGGTTGGGACATCTAAGCTTCTCACAAATAAGAAAAGCATGCAAATATCAGGCAGTTCGCGATCTTCCAGATATCAAAATTCCAGACAACACTATATGCAAATCTTGTCAGTTTGGAAAGCAAACCAGAACTAACTTTCCAGAAAAGGAAGGATCAGCTAGCTTGCCTCTTGAGCTAGTCCATACAGATGTATGTGGTCCATTTAGGAAAAGGACACCTCGAGGAGAAGAATATCTGATATTATTCATTGATGATTTCTCAAGGTTTGTTTGGTTAGGGCTTATGAAGCACAAAGATGAAGCATTCGAAAAATTCAAATCCTTCAAAGCATTGGCTGAAAATGAATCAGGACACAAAATTAAGTGCCTCAGATCTGACAGAGGTGGGGAGTTCACATCAAATGAATTTTTCGATTTCTGCGATGAACATGGGATAAGAAGAGAATTCTCTACAGCTAGAACTCCTCAGCAAAATGGGGTTGTGGAAAGAATGAACAGAACTATCCAACAAATGGCTCGTGCTATGCTCGATGAATCAGGTACTCCTGCAACCTTCTGGGGTGAAGCTGCACATGCTGCTGTTATCATTCTTAACAAAACAAATGTCCGAGTAAACAGCACTCAAACACCTCATGAGCTTTGGAGTGGTAAAACTCCTTCCGTGAAGCATTTCAAAATCTTTGGGAGCAAATGTTATATTAAGAATACTGATGAGCAACTTGGCAAACTTGAACCTAGAGCAGATGAGGGCATTCTTCTTGGTTATTCTCCACATAGCAAAGCATACAAGTGCTACAATAAAAGACTTGGCAGAATTGTTGACAGTATTGATATAGTGGTTGATGAGAAGGGATATATTCCTAGGCAAGTTCATCATGAAGACATTGAAGAAGATGAAGGTTACTCTCAAAGGCGAAATGATGAAGAAGAAGAACCTCAAGAAGAAGAAGAATCTCAAGAAGAACCAGAGGAGCAGACAAGAATAGAAGAGAAGACTCCATCCAGATATGTCCAAAAGAATCATCCAGAAACTCAGATTGTGGGGCAGAAAGAAGCAGGAGTACAAACAAGAAGGACACTTGCAGAAGCTTCAAGCTACTTGGCTCTACTCTCCTCCATTGAACCACAAAATGTGAAAGAAGCATGCAAAGATGAATGTTGGGTCAAAGCAATGGATGAAGAACTTGAGCAAATCGAAAGGAACAACACTTGGGAATTAGTTCCTAGACCAAAAGATAAGAATGTAATAGGAACAAAATGGGTCTTCAAGAATAAGTTAAATGAAAATGGAGAAGTAATTAGAAACAAGGCCAGACTTGTTTGTAAAGGGTATGCACAGCAAGAAGGAATAGATTTTGAAGAGACCTTTGCTCCTGTGGCAAGACTAGAGGCCATCCGAATGTTCCTTGCTCTCTCAAGCTTTCAAAACTTCAAGGTATTTCAAATGGACGTGAAATCAGCCTTCCTAAATGGAGACTTAGAAGAAGAAGTATATATTGAGCAGCCAGATGGGTTCATTCTTGGAAATGATCCAAACCTTGTATGCAGATTGAAAAAGGCACTCTATGGGCTCAAACAAGCTCCAAGGGCTTGGTACTATCGGTTGGACAAATATCTTCACCAACAAGGCTTTTCAAAAGGATCAGCAGATAGCAATCTCTATATAAAAGTTGAAAATAACAAATTGCTAATCCTTGTTGTTTATGTAGATGATATTATTTTTGGCAGCAATGAAGAGACCATGAGTCAAAACTTTGCCTTGGTTATGCAGAAAGAATTCGAAATGTCACTTCTTGGAGAATTGACATATTTTCTTGGATTGCAAATCCAACAAAATGAAGGAGGTATCTTCTTGTCTCAAACCAAATACCTCAAGCAGATCTTGAAGAAGTATGGCATGGAAGAGTCAAAGCCAGTATGTACACCCATGGTTACAGGATGCAGCCTCAGTGCAAATGATGAATCAGCAGCAGTTCACCAACCCACTTATAGATCCATGATTGGGAGTTTGCTTTATTTGACAGGTACCCGACCAGATATTACACATGCAGTAGGAATGGTTGGAAGATTTCAAGCCAACCCAAAGGAAACTCATCTTCAGGCAGTCAAAAGAATCTTCAAATATCTTCAAGGGACCCAAAACTATGGCTTATGGTATCCTAGAAATACTGATCTCACTCTTCATGCTTACACAGATGCAGATTGGGCTGGAAGTGTGGATGATAGGAAAAGCACAAGTGGAGGTGCTTTCTTCATGGGTTCCAGATTAGTATCTTGGTTCAGCAAGAAACAAAGTTCGATTGCCTTATCTACAGCTGAAGCAGAATATGTGGCTGCAGCATCTTGTTGCACACAACTTCTTTGGATGATGCAGACCTTGCAGGACTTTCAAATCACTTGCACTCCACCTGTCTCTATCTTATGTGATAATACAAGTGCAATCAGCATTTCAAAGAATCCTGTCATGCACTCAAAGACCAAGCACATACCAATCAAGTACCATTTTCTTCGGGAACAAGTGCTTGAGCAGAAGGTCAAGTTGGAGTATGTTCCTTCTAAGGAGCAAGTTGCTGATATTCTCACAAAACCACTGCCCAGGGAAACTTTTGAATATCTCAGACAAAAGCTGGGAGTAGTTGATGCTTCATCCTGTTGTTGAAGATTGTTTGTTCTACAGAAAAATTGGTATACGCAGGTTACGGAAGGGATATGAGCGTATACACGCGGATTCATGTCGGGTAAGTCGCGTGTATTCTGGACGCTTGTTGCAGAAAGAATATCCGCGTACATACGCTGTTTTATACAGGATAAAACGCGTATATGAAGTTCTGAACAGCAAGGGAAAACTCTGAAGTTCTGAACAGCAATAGGAATGTCAGAATTCTTCACGCACAGTTTCAGGGAGTGCAACAGGCACAGGTTCAGGGGGAGCAGCTCAAAAGTCTCATAAAGCATTGTTGGCATTCAGATGTTTTGGTTGTTGGTTTCAGGAGAAGGAGCTCAGAAAGAAATTCTGATTGCTGATCTAACAAGCTGTTTATCTGATGCTGCTGGTGTCTTTCCTAAGTCTTGGTCTAGATCTGTTGTCTCTATGTCATGTATCTCTCTTGTCATATCTCTTATGGTGTCAAGGTCATGTAACGGCCTATGTTGGTTTCCCCACTATGCCTGGGATGAATGCTGTAATATAATTGGTTGTTTCTGATATGTCCCCTCTTGGTAGGGAGTATGGATGTATGTATTGAGTCTTTTGGTGATAGGAAGGTCCCTTATGGTGTATAAATCTTGGTTCTTGTTGAAAAACATCTTTTTCAGATCTGGCCTACTGTCAGGGGGAGCACGAGTCAGCATAGCCAAGCAGAGGTATCAGCATGTCCTCAGGGGGAGCACAGCCCTTTGCTCTTGATGTCAAAGGGGGAGAGTGACTTGGTGTGGTGGTTGCCATCAAGTCCAAAGGGGGAGATTGTTGGCATTATGATTCAAGTGTTGTCCTTGATGGCAACTCACTCAGAGGATGGTACAAGTGCTCAGAGGTTGGTACAAGTGATGACATCTTAATCAGAAGACAGATCTCAGTACAGCATGCCAAGGAAGCTCATACACGCCGTTTCGTTAAGCCCAAGTCGCGTGTACACGCTAGTTCGATTCATAAAAAGCGCGTGTATGTGGAAAGGTTCCTTTGGTCCATGGTGGTTAGTCCTTGGAAGTTGTGCCTATGATTTCGGACCATTGTGTCTCGACGGGCGTGTCGATCCCTAGTTTTGAAGTTGATGGTATTGTGTTACTATGGTTTTGGCTCTTGGTATTGAGCTAGGCCTAAGACTATATAAGGAGAAGAAGATCATTAGGCAAAATCATCTTTCGACAAGGGCTTGAATATCTAAGACTGAAAGAGATCTGATTTGCAGGTGCTGGGTTGCTTGATCTAAGCCAAGGAGAGATCACATTGGTTGATGGAAGACTAGATCTAAGGATAGATCGGGATCTAATGGTTTGAAATGCACTATCATGATATGGTTGATTATGCTTATTTCTAGATCTGCATATTGTCGCAATGCTATGTTCTGGGTCTAACTAATGTCTGGTACAGCTGCAAATTGAGAAAGTTTATTTTTAGATCTGTACGCAGGTTGGCTTCGGTAAAAGTGCGTGTATACGCGGGTTTGGCTCCTTGAAGTAGCGTATATCTTTTGAAGCTTGTTTTTGGGTTTACAGTGGGGTCTGACAGTTATTGCAGAGTTCTGTAGTCTGCTCTGTGTTCTGGTAACTGGTGATTGACAGGGTTCAGTGGTTCAGTGATTCAGAGTTTGGTTGTTTTATGCTTCAATGATCTGTTGTGGAAATTGAATGAATTGTGGTCTTCAGATTGTAATGTTGTGCTTCAGGAATATTCAAGTCTGAAAATGTATGAAAGGTGATACCTGAAGAAAAGAAGATTGTAGGTCAGCACCTACGTACTAGTATCTTGGCTAGTACAAGAACAAAGGGGGTTGGAGCTCCCTTCCAAGGAAGTTTGGAGAACGAGAGAAGGTTGTAGCCTTCTGCAGGTTGTAGCCTGCGTACTGGTATAAGGCTGCACCAGTACAAAAGATTGTAAACTGAAGTTTCTTAAAGAAATATAGAGATAACTTGCAGCAGGTGGTTTTCACCCACATTGGGTTTCCACCTTATATCTTGGTGTTCATGTGTGTGGCTTTTGATCCGTTCTGTTATACTGCATCTGCTTACTGTTAATGTGCTGAATAATGTCCTGATGAACTTAACTGAAGAATAAACTAACTAAGTTATGAGTTTTCTGCTTATACGCTGTTTTATTTAGTCACAGTAGCGTGTACACGCTGTTTTACTTAACTGAAGTAGCGTATATGTTTCTGAGCATTGAAAAGGTTTGATTGATCTGATAATACTGATTCACCCCCCCTCTCAGTATTATTTCCAACAACCTGAGCGCAAGGAGAAGGATAAGTTCTATTGATGGGTCAAAATCTTAAGGCTGGAATAGTGGTATCTCTAGATGATTTTGATCTGTGATATGTGGTGCATGCTTGGTCTATAAATCTGATAAGCTGGGTTAACTAATATCTGAATGTTTGAAAGAATGAATTTATAGATCTATACGCAGATCTATTTGATACTTGATGGATCGGGATCTTAAGGATTGGAATGTTTATCATTACCTGGTTTGATAGACTAGATCTGAATTATTGACGTATGTTTTATGAATGGTATGATCTGGGTATGTCTGATGTATGGAACAGCTGCAAAGTTATAAGGAAATATTTGTAGATCTGTATGCGGGTTGGATTTGGTGAAAGCATTGATTCAGTATTGGGTAATTCAGAGATTGATGATGCTAGTATTGATTGATTATGAGCTTCAATGATATTAATGGGTCCAGTATGAAAATTGGATGAAACGTGGCCTTTCAGATTATGATGTCGTGCTTCAGTGTATCCAGTCTGAAAATTGATGAAACGTGGTACCTAGAGGAAGAAAGAGAAGGTTGTAACCTTCGGTAGGTCCGCACCTACGTACTAGTACATCAGGTAGTACAAGAGCCAAGGGGGTGGTAGCTCCCTTCTAGTAGCAGTTGGAAAACAAGTAAAGGTTGGAGTATCTCAGCAGGTAGCAGCCTGCGCAAAGGGGGTTGTAGCTCCCTTCCAGGAGAGTCTGGAGAACGAGAGAAGGTTGTAGCCTTCTGCAGGTAGAAGCCTGTGTACTGGTATAAGTCTGCACCAGTCCAGATCTATTGTAAAAGGTATTTCTTATTAAAGAATATTGAGATGACTTGCAGCAGGTGGTTTTCACCCACATTGGGTTTCCACCTTACATCATGGTGTTCATGTGTGCTTCTTGTGTGTGATGATCTGTTCTATTTTACTGCTCATATGGTTAATAATGTTCTGATGCACTCATTAAAGATCAACTAACTGAATCATATGTTTAATGGATATATACTTGTTGCATCACATATGAATCTTAATATGGAAAGAGAAAAAGTTATATTGATCTGATAATACTGATTCACCCCCCCCTCTCAGTATTATTTCCAACAATTGGTATCAGAGCAAGTCCTTTGGTAGAAGCTTGATCGCTTGAAGGAGATCCGTGGAACAATGGGAAAGAAGCTTAAGAAGAAAGCTCATAAGAAGAAGAAGACATCTCAGAAGAACTATGACAGTGGGAGAATCGATTGGGGATTAGGTATAAGAAGCTCTTCAAATTTAGATTCAGATTCAGAATCATTTCAGAATGAAGATGAACTATCAGGTATGAATTTGCTATCCTCTGATGTTCCAGCTATCTATCCATTTGGAAAAGATGGAAGTGATAACGAAACAATTGAATGTGCTCTTATGGGTGAGGAAGAAGGATATCAAATAGAAGCAGAATTTAACAGGCTGACAAACAAAATTAGTGAACAAGAAAGACTTCTGAACATAAAGAGTGGTGCCCTCAAAGAAGCTGTTACTAGACAAAAGGCTCAACGAGAGTTATTCAAGGAGAAATATAAAAAATTGCAGGTTGAAGCAACATCTCTAAGAAATGAAGTCAATGAAAAGAATACAACCATCAAGAAACTCAGAGATAGATCCAGTTACTATGAAAGTCTTGAAACCACGATCTGCTCTCTAAAGGAAGATCTTGAAGAATCAAAGAAGCAGAATAAAGATCTAGTCCAAGATATTGAAAAACAGGGAAACGAAGTTATCAGCTTAAAATCTCAGCTAGAATGTGCCTTCAGAATTCATCAAATGCAACAGGATCTGAATGAAGAACAAGAAAAGGAGATTCTCAAGCTAAAGCATCAATTGGAAGAAGAAAGGAAAGCTGAAGAAGACATGAAGAAGCAATATCTAGAAAAAGAAGAACAACTTCAGGTTGAGGTAAATATCTTGAAAAGTAAATTAGAAGAAAAGGATAAGCTCTTATGTTTTCAAGATAGTACTAAAGTCTTGGATGATATTCTTAATAGTCAAAGATCTCCTGCTATCAAAACTGGTCTTGGCTTTCATGAATCTGTTGAAGGTGAATCTAGTTCACAAGGTGAGGCAAGGAACTCTAAAGGGAAATCTAAAATGATCAACAAGGAGATAAGAGAGATGAAAGGTCAATCTCATCATCAACCAAGGAAAGAAATTATTCAAAGAAAATCTTTTACTCCTCCTATGAATAATGTTGAATGTTATGTATGTCATAACCTTGGACATGTTGCAGCCAGATGTAGAAGAAGAAGGGTTCAAGATCATCAAACAAACAGATCATCTCAGTCAAGGTACTTTAATGGATATTGCTTTGCTTGCAATATGTTTGGTCACAAAGCTGCTGATTGCTACCAAAGGAATATGAAACATGTAAGATGTTATGCATGTAACAAGCTTGGACATATAGCAAAGGAATGCAGGAACAAAGCACGGACATCACACCAAAAAGAGAAAACATCATCACACTTGAAGATATGGAAGAAAAAGGAAGTTCAGTCAGAAAGTGGCGGCACAACACATTATACAGACATAACAGAGGGAGCCGGAAGTGTAAAACCTCAATCTCCTACACAAGCTTGATAAAGGGAAGTTGCATATATACGTGAATTTGTTACTACACAGTCGCGTATATGATTGTTTGAAGAAAGGCAGTAGGGACAGATTCAAGAAAAGGATCAGTTATGATACGGTTTATTATTTGCGCTGTTTGATAATGGTTACAATTTGCTGATGATATGTGGAAATGACTTGATGGTTAGAAGTGTTTTGTTTCTAACTTGATAATGATGATGTCTTGATACTTCTTGTTGATATGCATGATCAGATCTGACAGTAAACAAGATGGCACAGGTTTAGGGGGAGCATATGCTTTTAATGCATTGTTGGAATTATGGTTAATAGTCCTTGGTGATGATGCTTATATGGATAAATGATTCATCTTGCTATGATATGGTTATGAGTTGTTCAGATGATTCTTGGGGTTACATAGTTGATATTTAGATCAGATTTGTGGTTGATTCTCTAATGGCCTTACATGGTGATCTTCATAAGGATAAGGAGAAGTACATAGCTTGAATTCACATCTTCTTTACTTGATGATGAGTCACTCATATGATGTTGTCATCATATGCATAAAGATCATATATTACAGTTATGATGCAGGATTCCTATTGTTCTTGGCACATATATGGATGAGGATTGTTGGTTGGATACATGGATGATTATTCAAAGTTGCATTGTTGGAGACTTGATGATGATGAGTTCTTACCTATATGATGATAGGTTGTTTCGTACATATGTTGATTGATATTCCCAATTGATGATACTTGGTCCATGCAGATCTGGATGGCTATGGTGTTCCTCACATATGATAGAATGATTCTGTATATACATAATTCTGTTCAAAAGGATGAGTTGATATGGACATATCTTGATGATTCATGCACTAATACAAGTTGTTGGTCTAGTTGTTGTTGACAGATGCTATGGAGCAGATCATACAGTGTTGTTGCTGATGTTTATCATGATCTTATTTAGGTGTTTGGTCTCTGTTATAAATGTCATGTATATCATTTGATGTAAAGGTCATATCAAAACTCATGATGTAATAGTGTGTCTCTATCTATTGTAGTCATTTGATGAGATCTCTTCAGGTCATGTAACGGCCTATGTTGGTTTCCCCACTATGCCTGGGATGAATGATGTTATTCTCTTATGTTATCATATGTAAACTTTTGGTATATCACCATTGTGATGGGAGATAGATGTATGTATGAGTCTTTGGTGATAGGAAGGTCATTTATGATGTATAGAGTCATGTTCTTCTTGTAGAACATCTTTTTGCAGACCTTGCTTATAGTAAGGGGGAGCATGAACAACACACTTCAGCAGAGCAGAGATTTCAGCATGTAGCATGGACAGATTGGTACACCTTGGCATATACAAAGGGGGAGCTCATTCAGAGATTTCAGCAGGTACTCAGAGGAAGCATGGACAGAGTGGTACTTCTTGGCATATACAAAGGGGGAGCTTATTTAGAGATTTCAGCAGGTACTTAGGGGGAGTATGGACAGCAAAGGAAGAGAATATCTTGGTCCGCCCTTTGCCCTTGATGTCAAAGGGGGAGAGTGATTTGGTATTGTTGCCATCAAGTCCAAAGGGGGAGATTGTTGGCATTATGATGCATGTGTTGTACTTGATGGCAAACAACTCATAGAAGATCAACTCACTTATATATATCTAGATGAATCTACGGAAGAGATATCAGATGACAATTCTCAGTATGACAAGTCCAAAGGGGGAGATTGTTGGCATTATGAGACAAGTGTTGTCCTTGATGGCAAATCACACAAATGATAAATTATAGTGCAGCAAATTTATTTGATAAATTATAGTGCAACAAAGTTTCCTTCATGTAGAGAAAAGTTCACGCACTTTTATGCAGAGAAAAGTTTATTCCATGTAGAGAAAAGTTCACGCACTTTTATGCAGAGAAAAGTTTATTCCATGTAGAGAAAAGTTCACGCACTTTTATGCAGAGAAAAGTTTATTCCATGTAGAGAAAAGTTCACGCACTTTTATGCAGAGAAAAGTTTATTCCATGTATAGAAAAGTTCACGCACTTTTATGCAGAGAAAAGTTTATTTCCTGTAGAGAAAGTTCACGCATTTTTATGCAGAGAAGAGTTTATTTCATGTAGAGAAAAGTTCACGCACTTTTATGCAGAGAAAAGTTTATTTCATGTAGAGAAAAGTTCACGCACTTTTATGCAGAGAAGCGTTTATTTCATGTAGAGAAATGTTCACGCACTTTTATGCAGAGAAAAGTTTATTTCATGTAGAGAAAAGTTTACGCACTTTCATGCAAGAGAAAAGTTCACACACTTTCATGGTTGGTTCATGGTATTAGTCCGACAGTTTTTGATTCTATGGTTTTGGTCCGTGGTATTGCATCCAAAAGTGTTGATCTCACGCACTTTCATGGTTGGTTCATGGTATTAGTCCGACAGTTTTTGATCCTATGGTTTTGGCCCGTGGTATTGCATCCAAAAGTGTTGATCTCACGAACTTTCATGGTTGGTTCATGGTATTAGTCGAACAATTTTTTGATCCTATGGTTTTGGACCGTGGTATTGAGAAAGGACTAAGGCTATAAAAGAGGAAGGAGATCATTTGGCAAGGCATCTTTTGATTAATTGAATATCTGATAAAGTGCTAGATCTAGAATACAGTGATTGGGTTATAGTGCAGATCTAGATCTGAATAAAGAAGGAACCCGAGCGCAAGGAGAAGGATAAGTTCTATTGATGGGTCAAAATATTAAGGCTGGAATAGTGGTATCTCTATATGATTTTGATCTGTGATATGTGGTGCATGCTTGATCTATAAATCTGATAAGCTGGGTTAACTAATATCTGAATGTTTGAAAGAATGAATTTATAGATCTATACGCAGATCTATTTGATACTTGATGGATCGGGATCTTAAGGATTGGAATGTTTATCATTATCTGGTTTGATAGACTAGATCTGAATTATTGACGTATGTTTTATGAATGGTATGATCTGGGTATGTCTGATGTATGGAACAGCTGCAAAGTTATAAGGAAATATTTGTAGATCTGTATGCGGGTTGGCTTTGGTGAAAGCATTGATTCAGTATTGGGTAATTCAGAGATTGATGATGCTAGTATTGATTGATTATGAGCTTCAATGATATTAATGGGTCCAGTATGAAAATTGGATGAAACGTGGCCTTTCAGATTATGATGTTGTGCTTCAGTGTATCCAGTCTGAAAATTGATGAAATGTGGTACCTGGAGCAAGAAAGAGAAGCTTGTAGCCTTCGGTAGGTCCGCACCTACGTACTAGTACATCAGCTAGTACAGGAGCCAAGGGGGTGGTAGCTCCCTTCTAGTAGCAGCTGGAAAGCAAGTAAAGGTTGGAGCATCTCAGCAGGTAGCATCCTGCGCAAAGGGGGTTGTAGCTCCCTTCCAGGAGAGTCTGGAGAATGAGAGAAGGTTGTAGCCTTCTGCAGGTAGAAGCCTGTGTACTAGTATAAGTCTGCACCAGTACAGATCTATTGTAAAAGGTATTTCTTATTAAAAAAGATTGAGACGACTTGCAGCAGGTGGTTTTCACCCACATTGGGTTTCCACCTTACATCATGGTGTTCATGTGTGCTTCTTGTGTGTGATGATCTGTTCTATTTTACTACTCTGGTTTACTGCTCATATGGTTAATAATGTTCTGATGCACTCATTAAAGATCAACTAACTGAATCATATGTTTAATGGATATATACTTGTTGCATCACATATGAATCTTAATATGGAAAGAGAAAAAGTTATATTGATATGATAATACTGATTCACCCCCCCCTCTCAGTATTATTTCCAACAAGCAAGTAGCAAAGGACTATCAGAAGAGAGAGGAATCGAGCAAGGAACCAAGCGCAAGACAGAGGTTGGTCTCCTTTATCCTTCTCTCATCTATCTTTCATAAAGGAAAACGAAAGTAGTTTTACTTTGTTTGTTTCTAAGGTAGCTACCACACCTTAGTGGGATTATCAGTTCTGCATAGACACTTTTCCCTGTAACACTGATATTGCCATTTCATTGTCTAAGTTGTTGGTTTCATATGCCAACATGTAGTCCCAGTTGAAATGGAAAAGGTATCCTCTTTAGAAAAGGACAATAGGATCAAATATTTGGAAGATTTGGTAGCCAAGATAGGATATGATCCTAAAGATATAAATGTTGCAGAGGAGATCGTCAAGAAGAAAATTTTTGACATTGCAGCATTGAGAAAGAAGTTGAAACTACGAGCAATAGAGGATCCCTTAACTAAAAACATTGAAGAAAATGAAACACAAAAGGCTAACATGATGAATCTAATCATAGAGCAGAATATTTAGATCAGACAAATGGAGGTAGAAATGGAGAAAATGATCAAAGAGAAAGAATAGAGTCAAAGGATGGCCTTAGTCCCCCTAGCTGCCATGCCCATCACTCAGTGCCTAGCCTCAAGAAAAACAGTCGCATGATATTATTCAACTCAAACTACAAGCGTTGAACAGGTCACAATGACACTGGAGAATATGTCAATCCAATTAGAAGAAATTAAGACATTATAGGGGAAAATCAAAGCTCTAGAAGAACATAATGCCAAAATTGAAGCTTCTCATCTAGTTGAAGTGCAAAAATGACAAAGGCTGCTAGAGAGGTTACAGAAGGTGGATACGGATACATTTATTGGTCAGGCCTTGTCCCACGCCAAGGAAACCATTTGGATGGGTATTCTGGACTCCATGAATGAGATTTGACCATGTATCCAAATCATTTTTGAACAGAAAGAACTGATATAAAAGGCCACTAAAACCATTCTTCAAGTAAGGGAAAAACTGGGAGACATGCCTTCAGAAGCTTCCAACATCATCAAGTTCCTGAATTCAATGTCTAAATATGAACTTGAAGAGCTAGAAATTAGTGACAAGACTGCCACCATCTTGGAAGTCAAAAAGGTTTTGACTAAAAGAAATCTCAATGATCAATTGGAGGAAAGGTGTGAAACACTAGAGATGGGAGTGAACAGGGTTTTCAACAAGATTGAAGCTTTAATTCAGAAATGATTGCCCATCATATATGTCATTAATGATAAACTCAATACTCAATAAGATTATGTTTGAAAGATGAAGGAAGTGGCTAGAAGAAATATCAAATTCAGTGGTATAAAAGGAAACATGACAGCGAGAGCATTCTTAGAGACAATGGGAAATGATTTCTTCATCCAGAATGAGGTAAAATATGTCTTCATAGTAAAGCCAACATTTTCATAATATACTAAGGTTGATGAGATTTACCGGAGGGTAATTAAGTTAACCTTTCCATATGAAAAAAGGTGGGAGGAATTGTGCTATTTATTGGATTAAAGTAACTTGGATATAGTAAGAATTATCAGCCAACACATCAGCCAACACAACACAGTTTTAGGCTAATTCAGTGACCGAATCCACCAAAACAAAGCCACCTCTTCATGCAGTTGTCCACCTTTCCTATCATTCTGCAAAAGATCAATTTTATTATTTAGGATAATGCTAATAATACACTGTTGGTTGAGACAACGATTTTGTAATTATTTTGTAATTATTTGTATAAATACTTCACAATTTGAAGTATTAAGGGTTGATTGTTGAATATAATTTTCCTTTGCGAATTGTAATTTTCTAGTTGCTAGAAGCATAAATAATACAAGGACATTCTTCATAGGATTCATGTGGTGTAAGAAATGGTGATGTTCTTCTTTAGTTTATGTGTTTAATCATTGTCATTTTCTCTTTTATTTCTGGAAATCTTAATTACATAACAGAAACCATGATGAATAGGATATGTTGTACATAGCACCCTATTCTCGTTGTTAGTAATTTTCATGTTTTCTACTAAAGTCAAACTAAGGAATCCTCCGTTGCTCCTTCATTTCTACTGAATCTCATATTTCTTCTGTCCCATAACCCGTTTAAAATTTTGAAAGATTCGACTAGTGCAACCTAGCTTTCCCTGTGAAACTCCTTTAAAGTTAGATGAGGATCAAATTAATATTTAGACTCCATATCCCAATGGAATTGTAACAATTTAATCAACCAAGAAATCCGATAAAAAACAATCAGTACAGTAATAACTAGCCTAAAATTCACATCAAAGATAGATAAATTTTATAGATAGATGCCTCTCTGAAGCTAGCAGGGCTAGATCCCAATTTCCAAAGTGGTTTTGATGTTGTCCTATGTGTTTACTCCTCAACCTCAAAAATACAAAATGACAACATAGTGGCGACCATACTTGGGATGAATACTATTTAAATTCAAAATATTATTCCCTTGTATTCAATAAATATTTCAATTAATCAAAGCTTTATATCACAATGAAATACATGATCTGAGGTTGTAATATTTGTATATATTTGAGTGTGATATTAATTTTGAATTTATTAGTTCCCTGATGAGTTTTCAATAGATCTAGTTCTTAAGAGAATTTTCACTAGAGCTCACCCAGACCCCAACTGTTGATCTAAAGATGATCTGGGTTGTCATTGATGTCAACCGAAGCAATGCCAGGGGCTACCCTGATATTGCAAGGTAATTTTGGCTTGAAAACTTACTCTATTTTGAGTCAAGGATCTCCTAGATAGATTCTACTCATCAATATGTTTCCGTTGATATATGGCACGCCAAGTAATTCTTCACGGTTTGAGAGATATTCATGTTTGAAGTTAGTAACCCTAGTTAGTGGGCTAAAACCATATGGGGTTGTGGCATGGCACTCATAATTGGTTTTGGTCATTTAATAGTCAATAATTAATAATTTTTTTAAGCTCCTAAAATCCCTCCAACACTATCAATAGAATTCCCTCTCAACTCTATAAAAAGAAATCTCATATATCCTCCAAATGAACCAATCGTGGAATTTTCGCTATAACTTCATTTCTATGAAGTGTTAGATTCTAAAATGAAAGATCATTTGACTCAAAATGCTGATGAATTTCATGACCGAATTTCAGATCTTGGTTTGCTATATTGTCAGAGATATGATCTGTGGAAGTTGGGGGTTTTGCAGGCTCCCTAATTTCATCTCAAAGAAATGACATTGGGAACATCACCATAACTCTCTCTCTGAGAAGAGGATTGGAATTCTGTAAAAGTAGTAGATAGTACATGGATTGTAGTTTTATGTTTATCCATTTTAGAGTCGAAGGAGGAAACAGTGACACGTGTCATGCCATACAAGTTCACTCTACTGAACTAGTCCATAATTATGTCATTGTGAGAGATTGGGCATAGCTTTGTCTTGAAGAGTCACAATCGGGTCAGACCTATGGCATTGGAAAGAAGAATCAGAGGGATACTACATGACCAAATATCACATATTGGGGATCTGAAATCATAGAGATACATCAGATGAAACAACGTGCTCCTAGAAGGCAAGAAAAACTAGATCAAGTGCTGTCAAGGGGTGCAAAGGACCGGACTTTCTAGGGAAGCAAAGAGCAAGGTGTAGCAAAATGATGTAGAAGAGGTAAGCTACAGGTAAGTATCTTCTTATATGCATGTTCATTTCTTAATTGCATTAGGTTCTTTGTATTCTAATTTGTTGTTTATGTTTAGCACTAACATATGCTCTGCAGGATGAGGTAAGTTTTGCTATTATCGTGTCATGGGTATTTCCTTGAAGACCTTTTACAGATATTACATATTCATCAAGAGAAGACTGAATGCATAATATAATGTTCTGAAGAGTGAGAAAGGGTAGCATGACAAGAGCAGCAATCAAGGTGCAAAACAGCAGCAAGAAGTTCACCATATGAAGTCTTCAAGTGGGAAGCACTACATATAATCATTGTAAAAGTATCATTGTATAGAGTCATTGTAAAGGCATCATTGTAAAAGTTGTACAAGTGTCTATCTACCAAGAGTTGAAGATGCGGCATTGGGAGGTCTAGGATCATCATTAGGTGGTTGGGTCATAGTTGGTTTATGGTCTAGTGCGTCTTCTTCTTCTACATCATTCTATATCATTATAAAGTGGACCATTTTCCCTGGTACGAGAGTCCATTCTTCTTTCATTCTTCTATAGGGTTGTAGGGTGGTGCTAGGCTGGTGCATGAAGTCACCAATAGGTTCAAGCCTGTGAAAAAATTAGGGTGGTAGGGTGGTTCTAGGGTGAGTTGTAACTCATTGGGCATTGGGGCATCCGTTCAATTGACTACTGAAGAATCTTGGGCATTGGAGCTATTTGGTCAATTTAGTGTCCTAAATTTCTCTACATAAATTATCAATCCGGGTATCGTAAACTGATAAAGTGTAGTACACTATATGTGCTAGATGACCCTTCTTACTTCAATGTTTTTGAGTTTTATGTTGTTTTGGGGTTTTTGATCCTTTAATCCCTAATGATTTACAATCTAACAAAAATATTAAATCTAACTTCTGTAAACACTACTAAGAACCTAAAGAAATGAGAATTAAAAGAGCTTAAGTAAGATCTAGAAGCAAAGCTTAATCAAGAAATGAAAACAGAGTTTCTATTTCTCATCATATCATCATTTCCAAATCATGAGCTACAAATTAAAAAGTAATATCGCAACTACTATCTATGTAATTATAAAAAAAACAAGACTAAATGAAAACTGAAAACTGAAAGTGAAATTGCAAGTATCTATTAGGGAAACAAAACTAAATGAAATACTAAGACTGAAAATGAAATTACAACTAATCTACTATGGAAACAAAACTAAATGAAATAATAACACTGAAAATGAAATTGCAACTATCTATCTATGGAAACAAAACCAAATGAAGTGCTTAGTTACTCTTCCTCTCAATTTTGGAAGACAAACTTCCTTGGGATGACATTTTGAGGAATTTTGTACTTCATTATTCTAAGAGAAAATAAATGAAAAAACACATAAAAGACTCATTGCATAAATGAAATATTCAACCACTTAGTTTAAGATAAATCATCAACTAGAAGGGCTTTTTAGAAACATTCACCTACACCATGAGTCACTAAACTAGTAATAAAATGGCAAGAACAGTAATGGTACTGATCACTTTAATTGACAACCTAAAGACTAATGAAACAACAAATAAAACAAGCTACTCTACACTACTGAATTCAACTTCTAACTACTGATAAGAAATTAGAAAGAGATTAAGAAAAAAGAAATTATTCTGTACTGAAAGAAACTATTCTGCATTAGTGAAGAAATGATGCATTATAAACAAGGTTAATATGAAAATGATTATGAACACTGTGAGAAGGAATGGTAAATTTGAAATTTGAAATAGAAAAGACAAAACAAAATGAAATGAAACCTCAGTCAGCATAGGGGCCCTCTGCAACTACTCAGGTTATGCGTACTCAATCAAAACTCCAAGAAACACTTTCAGATGTTCATAAAACACATGGTATTCATATTAAAAATAGAGAATGAGTTTTCAAAATTACAAAGCAGTAATATGAGCTTAATACATCAGCAAAATCAAACTTTTTGAAACTAGTTCTGAGTTCTTTACACAGGTATTTATAGGAAAGTTATACAACTGTTTATGGAGAAAAATAAGCTACAGCTAAAAACACGTAGAAAACAGGCACACAGGATTCTCTTACTCGGTTGTTGGAGACATAAATCTAAGGTGTTGACTGTTGGATTCGGTTGCACAGATGGCTGTTGAAGTCTGTGGGTTTAGGAAGTTGTTTTAGATCCCATCACTGTGAAACGTGTACAAAAAAGAGTCCTATTTGCCTTAGGTCTCTACGTTTGACTTCTCCTTTGACCAGAGTCTTGTACCATCCTCCTCATCGACCTGGGCTAGGTGAATAGGACACAATCCATGTCATGATGTTTTCCAAGCTGCCCATGTAGTTATTTTCTCCTTCTGATACTTGGAACCTATAAAAGAATGGAAGTAGCTAAGGAACAGTTGATTAGCTACAAAATAGACTACGTTCTGTACCTAAAAGACAAAAAATTATTCAAACAGCAAAACATAAAAGCATAACATGTAAATCACTAAAAATTTCTCCTTAAGGAAATATATACTGGTTATTGATGAGAGGGATGCATTTCTTCATGGAAAAACAAAGAAGAAGGGATGAGAAAAGTTGCTAAGGAAAGGGTAGTTTTGAGGCTCAACATACCCCCACTACAAGACTATTACATGTCCCCATGCAATCAAAATTGTTATCTTCCTCATCCTACTGCATTTGTTCTGATACTTCAGCCAACACATCCAACTTCCTCTTCTTGCTTTTCTTTGCACCAACTGCCATCCTTGGCTTCCTCATGAGAAATCTGTACTTGAGGTTAATAAGTGCCCTGTTCAGCTTCTTATTCTTCCTTTTTAGTTTCCTGTTATTTTTGTACCATAAACCCAAGTGAAGCATAGTGTTGTCATGAATAGCTCTATCCAGCTTATTTTGTTCCTTTAAGGTTTCATTTTCTCTTTGGATGTGCCTATTCAGAATTTCTAGCTCAAAGATCTCCTGTTTGAGGGAGCTAGTTAGAGTTTATTGTGAGGTAACATGATGCTCTGGATTAGCTGAGGTTCCTGGGTCTGCTGAGGTACTATTTTTCTCTAATGACTCTATAATCATATATTTGTTGTTGAATTGGATCAATTCTAGGAGAAGCTCTCCCTGGACTGCCTTCAAAGTTTTGTCGAGGAGAGCTCTGTGGACTTTTCTCATTTGGAATATTATCAGGGGACTGAGCTGGAGTTTCTTCCTCTAAATTTATAAACTGGGCCTCTTTTGATTTCACCTTCTTCACTTTGCCTCAGAGTCTAGAACTCCTCCTCAAGTTTTGGAAGCCTATGGTTTCCTCTTTTGTATCCTTTTTCCTCTTTTCTTTCTCCTTATCTTTCTTGATCTGCTCCTTGATCTTGGTTAGTTTTTCATAAAGCAGCTGTTCATCCTCTTTAGGTGATGAAGGTTCAGGAATATCCCTATTTATTTCTTCAACCATTTCTTTCATTTTTCTCCTCTGCTTAGTTTTCTTTCTGATCTCTGTTAATTTTTCAGAGATTGGTTCTTCATCATTTTTCTGTGCTGAAGTTTCAGGGGTGCTTTGAATGGTGATATCAGTCTTCTTTCTCCTACTCCTTTTAACATGACTTCCCTCAGACAAATTTGGACCATCTTGGAAAAAATTCCTTACCAAGAAGTCCTCCCATGTATCCCCTACACTTCTCAAATGAAATTCAACTAAAATATTCACTAGTCCATGGTGATATAGAGTGGTTTCTATTGATTCAACTTTCTTTTGAACATTAGTTGCCATTCTTCTCAGACTATTCAAAAGGAAAAGGGAAGATTGAGGGTTCCATTCTCTAGAAAATTCATTAGCAATCTTATATGATAGACATACATAGATCCAAACCTCCCTTCGCATGTAATAAATTTTTGCAGTATTAACAACATGCTACTCCATTTGTTTTTGAGTGCAGAGATTGGAATCCCTTTTCTAAAAACTGAAACGTCCATACCTAGATTTTTAAGAATCACCTTCCAAGATTCATCATGAAACTCTTTGTTCTTAAACCACCTTTCTATTGCTTCAGTTATGAAAGACTCGGTAACTGCAAATTTGATGTCACCTATTTCCACTTCCATTCCGTCAAATGACCTGGCAAAGGATTTAGTGATTTCCTTATGGTAACCATTGAATTTTTCAATAAAACACAACCAACTAGCCTTCTGTAACATTCCTTTCAGCTGTGGATAACCCTCCATGTATTTTACCCCTACGGGTTCAATTCTAACTATAAGCCCCATAACCTCTGTTTTCGGCTACCCTTCAAAACTACTCTCACTGTCTGAGAAATGAAATGACTGCGTATATGGTAATAAGAAGATAGTGTATACAAAAGAAGAATGATTATGGATATGGAAACAAGATGATAGGGTATATAGGAACAAAATGACTGTGAATATGAAACAAAATGACTATATATACAGAATATATGGAAACAGAGTAGTTGTATACACAAAAGGTGTGGAAACAAAGTGAACGTATTCACAAAGTATATGGAAAAAGAGTGACTATATGCACAAAGTGGCTGCGTAAATATGAGATAAAAACCTAAGAGTTGTCATGTAATAAATGAATAGTGAGGGTTTGAAGAGTCGTATATAGATAGGTCATGTTGTTAATTTGACCGTTAATAGGTGTAGTTGTAGAAGATCAGTTAAGTACAAGTTATGGAGTTTAAAACAGAGATCAGTTATGAAGGAATCATTGGACCATTTGTCATTGAAGACAGAAGATATGGTGGAGACATCATGGTGGTCAAATCACATAATGATTAATCAAGGAGACATGTGATCATACATGTTATACAAGCTTATGTTTTTGAATTTCTTTTTGAAATAAATTTTTGTTTTTACCTTTGGAACCTTACCTTCCGCTTACTAATATTTTGATGTTTGCTCCACAGGTGCTTTAGGCATGATTGGTCTTCAAAGTTGATTTTTCTTCAATTACCTGCATACAAGATTTTATTATGAACTGGCCACTTGTGCTTGGACTAATAATCAAACTGTTGTTGCAGAATCAGATTAGCTGCAAAACAGGATCAACTACAGAACGAAATCAGTTGTAGAATGTGGAACAACTACAGAATGTGAAAAAAAGAGTAAAATATGGCTTATGAATGAATGAAATGGAAATGGCTGTGTAAGTGAAAATAAGACATGATGATAAATGAAAAATGAAGATGAAAGAAATGCTAGAAATGTTTTTTTTTATTGGTGAAATATGGCAATGGAATGAAGTGAAACTGTAAAAGTAAAACAGAGTGAAATGAGATGAGAAAATGAATTTTTCATAATGCAGAATGACTATGGCTTTTTGTCACCACTTTTTCAGAAAGAAAATGGAAAATATAGGGTGTTAGAAACTTCTGATTTTCACCCTGTATTTTCTGTATAAGCATGACAATCAGTGATTGGTTTTCAACCTTATACATCTTTTTTTTCATTTTTTTTTTCTTTTTTTTTAGATAGGGAAAACAAAGACTAAGTTGGTGGAGAAGAAGGATTCTTCTTCACTAACTTCATTTCAGAATTGTTATGGAAGATCTTGATGAACTCCTCCTTTGAGATTGGTTTTTTATATATTTTCAATCTATGACCATTCACAAGAAGAGGAGTTTGGTGTTCATCTATTGTTCTGATCCTCACTACTCCATTACTTAAGACTTTTTCAATCTCATATGGCCCAAGCCAATGAGTTTGAAACTTCCCTTGAAAATCCTTAAATTTTGAATCAAATAACAGTTCCCAATCTCCCTCTTGAAACCTCTTGTCCTTGATGTATTTGTCATGCCATTGAGCCCTTTGTTGTTGGACTAGACCAGTTCTTTGAACTGCCTCTTTTCTGATTTCATCAAGTTCATTTAATTGCTCCAATCTATGCTTTTGAGCCTCTGATAATTCCATCCCTAACTAGACTGCCATATTAAAAGTTCTGATTTGGAACTCTATAGGGAATAGGACTTGTTTCCCATAAACAAGTTCATAGGGTGTATGTCCCATTGTGTTCCTCCATGTAGTTCTATAGGCCCATAAGGCTTCAGGAAGCCTTTCTACCCAATCTCTTCTATGTAAATGCACAGTCTTGGTGAGGATTCCTTCAATCACTTTATTTGTAGACTCCATTTGACCATTTGCTTGTGGATGATAGGGAGTAGATTTCCTATGCTTGATCTTGTACTCCTCCATAAGCCTTTCCATCATGTTGGATGTGAATTGAGATCCCTGATCTGTCACAATTTCTCTTGGAACACCAAAATGAGTAAAGATGTCGTAAAAAAGAAAATTGACTAAAAAAATTTTGTTAGCGAAAGGTAATGCTTTGGCTTCTACCCATTGGGTGACATAATCGGTAAAAACCAATATATATTTTTTCTGTTTAGATGGAGGATTAATTGGTCCAATATATTCTAAAGCCCACTTTTCAAAGGGTTCGATAAGTACCTGAGTTTTTAATGGCATTTCGTTTGAGGGAGCAAGTTTCCCTACCCTTTAGCAGCTGTCACACCTTCTGACATACTCTTTAGCATATTTGAAGATGGATGGTCAATAATATCCTAAAGAAAGGATTTTATAGGCTGTTCTCTTGTCAAAAAAATGTCCACCACACGGCTCATCATGACATGCTTTGAGAATATTAGGCATTTCATCTTCCCTGACACACCTTTTGATCGTAAGATCTAGCCCTGTTTTATACAATTCATTAGTGATCCATGAATATATTGCACTTTCTTTAATAATTTTTCTTTTCTCTCTAGGAAACAAATGTGAAGGTAACTTCCCTGTAACCAAGTAATTAGCAACATCTACAAACCAAGGAGTTTGAGTAGTTACTGCAAAAATATATTCATCAGGAAACTTATCTTCAACTGGAGAGTCTTCTTTGATATTCTGAATCCTGGACAAGAAATCAGCAACTGTGTTTTGTTTTCCAGGTCTATCTAGCACAGTAATGTTTAATTATTGCAAAAGTAAAATCCATCTTGTAACTCTACCATTAGTAATAGGTTTATTCATCAAATATCTAATTGCAGAGTGATTTGTATGGACAAAGGTTTCATAGCATGTTATATAATGTCTGAACTTATTAATTGCATGAACAACAACGAAAAATTCCTTTTTAGTCACAGTATAATTCAACTCAGTGGGAGTCAAATTCTTACTTGTATAGTAAATGGCATAAGGAATCAAATCTTTTTGTCCCAATACAGCTCCTAGAGCTATATCTGAAGCATTTGTGGAAATGTGGAAAGGAAGTTTCCAATTTGGACCTCTTAAAATAGGTGCTTCAAATATTTTTCCTTTCAAGGTTTCAAATGCTAGTTAGCAATCAGGATTCCAACTGAATTCACAATCTTTTGTAAGAAATTTGAAGAGTGGAGATGCTATTTTCGTGAAGTTTTCTATAAACCTTCTATAGTATCTTGTAAATCCTAGAAAACTTCTAACATCATTTTGGCAATTTGGAATTGATAACTTAGAGGTGAATTCAAATTTATATTTTTCAACTTTAATCCCATCTCCCGAAATGTGATGTCCTAACACAATACCTTCTGTAAACATCATAAAACATTTTTCATGGCTTAGTGAAAGGTTTGTTTCTTTACATCTTTTAAGAACTTTTTCCAAATTTTCCAAAGCTTCTTCAAACATGTTTCCATAGACTATAAAATCATCCATATATACCTCTACACAATCATGTATTATATCAGAAGAAATTCCTAGTACTACTCATTGGAATGTTGCAAGAGCATTACATAACCCAAAAGGAAGCACAATAGGAAAAAGTTCCCATGGACAAGTAAATGTGGTTTTATCCTAATCCTCAAGTGCTACCTAAATTTGATTATAACCACTAAAACCATCCAAGAATGAGAAATACTTCTTACCTGCTAATGTATCTAACACTTGATCTATAAAGGGAAAAGGAAAGTGATCTTTAAGGGTTGCTTTATTCAATTCTCGATAATCAATGCACACCCTCCATTTACCATTCTTTTTAGGCACAATTACAAAAGGAGAAACCCATTGGCTATCTAAAATTGGGTAAATGAAGTTTACAATGAGTAATTTTTGGAGCTCTTCTTTTACAATTTCCCTAAGATTTGGATTCATTCTTCTCTGAGGTTGTTTGATTGGTCTATTGTTTTCCTCAATATAGATTTGATGGATACAATTCTTAGGATCAATGCCTTTCATGTCGGTGTACTCCCATGCAAATGTAGCAAAATTTTTTTGTAAAGTTTTGGTTATCTCTTCTTGTTGTAGTTTCTCCAAGTTTTTGTTTATGTTCAATGTCCTACCTAGAAAAATTTCAATTGTAGAGCTACAAAACTCTTCCATAGAATAGAGAGACATCTTCCTAGATGACAAGTATTCAACATTAGATTTTTCTTGAACTTGTGCATGATCATATTCTGAAGATGTTTCAAAATTTTCCAATGCATTCAAAATTTGACTATCTTCACTAATTTCTGACATAGTAAAGAGAGGTTGAATATCATCTTCATCATCAATCCATTCCTTGTCATCTATTTCTGTGATTTCTTTTGCTGGAGGATACAAAGTAAATTTATTTTTTTAATTACCATCAGAAATATACATGTCACTAGATCTACAACTAATAAAAGCATTAGCTATGGCCAACCAAGGTCTTCCTAATATGAGTGGGTGTCTTCCTAGATTATTCTTGGGAGTTAAGATCACGAAATCAACAAGATATTCCCAATAATCCAAGGATACTGAAATATCTTCTAGCACACCATCTAGTTTGATTACTGATCTATCTGCAAGTTGCAGTAAGGTAGGTGTGTAAAGAATATTAGGAAGTTTAAGCTACTCCTGTTATACAAAAAAATGACCTCCTCATCAACTCAGAGGTGAAAGACAGCATGACTGAAGCAAAGAGCACAATTGCAAGCCTTGACTCCACACTAACGCTAGTTGTACACTGAGAACTTGCTTTATAAAGCTTGTTACCAAGCATAAGGGTGCGTTAGTGACCCTGCTAACTCAAGTTTTTAGACTAGGGGTAGCATTAGTGAAACCAAGAGAACTTCAGTGGGTCAAACCAACGAATCTGCTCACAAATATCTAGATATTTATCCCTAAATTTGCTCAAGAAAAGCAAGGGAATTCCCAAAAATCGAACTATTTGGTGAAATTCCAATCTGAAAAAGAAGGCAAATGGGAAATAGCTAGAAAACAGGGCAGGTTCAATGCTTTTTCCCTAATGAAATCTATGAAGAGCTTGGAAACCCTAAATCGATTGCTACATAAGCAGTGAGAGGGTCATTGTGAAAGAGGTCAGAGCATTTGAAAGGAAGGCTACTAAGTTGTTGTGAACTATCACATACTTGAAGAAGTGAGCTAAAAGAGAGAGAGAGAGAGAAGTGGAAGGGGCAAAGGAAGACTAATACAATGGATGGTTGTAATCACTCTTCCGTTATTAATACAGAACTGTAGTTTTGTTCCCTACTCCATGGTGTTGGTAACCTTTGTTTATTAAGTTGTTTATTCAATACTTGTTTAGATGAGTGGTTTAGTTGTATGCAAATAGATGTTCATTGTGCATTCTTATATTAGTTTTCAAGATTGTATGTTGTGATTGTGTTTGCCTTTCCTTTGTGCAGGAATTGATTTGGAGCCGGCTTTGAAGGAGTTCTTCTTGGCTGCATTGAGATCTCCAAACAAATCTAGAAGGAGACTTGAGGTAATCCTCTTTCCATACTTTGTTAACTGATATTTGATAGATGAACATGTGTATAACTTGGTAGCTTCTGCAGATAATCTTATAGTCTGTCGAAGGTCCCAGGAAGGCCTTTGAGGGTAGTTTTCATTCTCCATACACCGTGCATTTTACCCCATAGCAGAATTGGTGACTCCACTGGGGACTATACATCTAGTTCCTGGTTTACCCGGACTCTTCTCTGTTCTCTCTTCCTTCCGAGAGATCCCTATTCTTCAACAATCCTTTTTCTGATCCACCAAATATCTTGCTGCATCCTACTAGTATACATTCATCTCAAAAACTAATCTTGGAAATTCTCTTTGTGATAGATTTCCCACACTAACGCAGGTTTCTAGGCTAGATAGAGCTTTATAAAGCATTGTGCCTATGTACAGGGAGCATTAATTATCCTACTAACTCTCTGCAGCCACTACTACAGAGCGTTAGTCTCCATTTGCCTTGATTTCCAGTAGTATCTGTGGACCAAAAGGGATGGATGGTCTGAAATAAGATCTGTAACTCTATTATGTCAGCAAAATTCGTGTCCTAGAAATTTATTTTTAGGAAAACGTTTTGGTTTTTCTCTCTTAAGAAACATTTTTTTGAAAGAAAGACTAATAATTTGTATTCACCCTTCTCTGTTATTCATTGAGATACTGGGTTTCATCTTCGATGATCAGTGCTTATCAGACGAGGTAATTTCCCTATGTTTGTTCATTGATTCATTTAGTGTATTTTTTATATTTATTTAGGTACCTGAGTGTTATCGTTTGAGACTTTAAAGAATATCATGATAAAAATTTATTGATAAAATTAATGGTCACCGTGGCTACATCTGGCCCTCGTCATCACTCTAGACGATTGTTAAGACTTCCTCCACTCATTGTGGAAGATCCACAGAGTTCCACTGAACCAGATTCCCCATCTTTGGGGGATTAGTCTACTAGATCTCACACAGGATCTGTTTGGACAACCGACGATTCGAGTTTGCCGGAGGATTTCTTCACCGAGGGATTTCTTCCCCCCTTTAACCCTCCGCTCATAGATCCGTTGGAACCTGTCTTGGCTCTCGTGGTACTTGTACTTCTTGCTTCGGTAGTTGGAACATTTCCATCTATCTAGTCGATGACTAACAGGTTGTGGAACTTTAGGGACACTTTTGGTCCTTCACCACTCCCCCAGTCGACAGTCATCACAACATCGATAATGTGGAATCCCACTTTCCCATTTATCCCAAGTACAACCACTCACATCACACCCTCTATGAGTGGAACCCAATAGATGCCAGGTTCCACCCCTATGGTGCCAAACTGCATACCTTCGACAAGTGCCACATATAGTGCTCCATATAACACTCAATGTGGCACTATGGGCATGGTTCTCATTTACCAACAACAAGGTCAGCTGCCAATGTACAGTCCAAACCCACAGATTCATATACCTAGGGGGTTCCCAATATGCACATGCCGGTAGGGAATGTAACAGTTCCCCCTCCGTTCTCAGGCATGCATGGTCAGTCGTTAATTGACATGAGCATTCCCTATGTCAATCAAGGCCAAATGGTCAGTTTTGTGTCAGGCAGGAATCAATAAGGGGTTCCCAATGAGTCCATGGGAGCACCCTACTCACATACTCAAATGAGTCAAGGTGGCACCGCTTATACTGGGGGCAATTTAATACCCCAATATCAAAATCCTCATGGAAATCCACTCTACAACACCACACCTCAAAGAAACTGCTACACCACGCAACCCATGTACACCATGGGGAACCAAACAATGGGAGGAGCACAAAGCTGCTCGAGTCATCGTCATCACCATGGTCCGAGTCGGGGGCACCTAACTCTCTGTCTTTCTTAGCAACATTAGATATACTTGACTTATACAAGTTGACAAATGACCCCATCTATCACAACTTATAATGGCTGCCAATCCCACATAAAATACCAACAGGCATCCCAAAGTTTGATGGAAAACAAGGGGAGGATCTGGGCACCCATATCACCACCTACCATCTCTGGTGTGTTTCAAACTCTATGGTGGATGATAGTGTCTGATTACGTCTTTTTCCCCGCACCCCCACTGGCAATGTAGTGAAATGGTATATTGAGTTACCATGCACGTCAGTAAATACCTTTGACACTTTAGTGATGGAATTCCTAATGAACTTCTAGTTACCTATCCGGTATGAGACTGGGACAGAGCTCCTCACTTAATTTCATCAGGATACTGCCTCCCACATCTCCGATCATATTCATGAATGGAGACATAGGTAGAGGTTAGTAAGAGCTCCCATCCCAGACTTTCTCTTAACAGACTGGTTCTATAAGTCCTTACTCCCACAAATCGCTAAAGATGTCGCTTTAGGTGGTGTGGTCACAAAATACCAATCCACATGTCATGCCCAGCACTTAGATCTGATATATTCATAGTCTGGCACTCTTTATGACATAATCCCCAATGCTCCTAGTAACCCCAATGCTTCTGCCACTCAGCACCCCGGAGTTCACGCCGATGGGATTGTCAACGCAACCTCTGGGGCCACTATCAAACAACTTAGTGGTTCCATTTCTAAGCTAGTAGTGGACCCCTCTACCAATATGATTGCTCTTCCTGCCACTACGATAAACTCTGTGCAGTCTACACAAAAATCCAGTGGCAAGAACAAGAAGAATAAGAAAAATACCGCTCCTTCTGAAGAGCAGTCACCAAAGCAGCCCAACCCAAAACAGAAGGCCACTGTGCCTACTGACGAGGAAAAGGATAAAACCTCTTGATATCCATGCAAACTTTGTGTTGAAGACCACATGACTTGGTGATGTCTGCAGCTTCAGGAATGCACAGAATGCCTTGCCAAGATGGATTCTGGTAAGGCCCCCACTGTCCTTAGAAATCCTTTTCCCAATCAACAGCAGCAAAATCTTATTGCAAGCCGATCGCAACCCTCGCAAGGGGGCAATGATGGTTTGCAACATCCTTCTACTGGTGAAGGATCTTCTACCGTTTACACATTTGAAATGGTAGAACTCGCCACAAGAGCCAAATCATATGGAGCTCCTATCACTCTTGTAGCAGAAACATCCTCAAGTCAAAAACCACCGTCGCCTAACAATTTGCATATCGAAAGGCCAGTTGAGGACCTTGTAATTAGACCCCAAAAGGGGCAATTCAACGCACAACACACAATACATCTAGATGTGCCGCCCAACACTACAACATCGTAGAGGATTTGCCACAAGCACCGTTGGCTATGTCGGTGCTTGAAGTATTACAAACATGAACAACGCAATGGAAAGCTTTGCTTTCATCTATTGGAGGTATTGACCCAATGGATTCCATGAGTGCTATTTTCAACATCGACAAGTGTAAACCTACCCTTTCTCACTAGCTTGCATTCCAGGTGCATATAACTTCGAAAGGTAAAGGTATACACAGAACTGTCATCGACGAAGGTGCTTCTACCTGCGTCATGTCGGCTTCATGTTGGCTCGCCCTGGGTTCTCCAACCCTATCCCCACCATCAAACTCCCTGAAAGCTTTCGACGACCACACCTTTATCCCAAAAGGATACCTAGCCAGTTTTCCCATCACTTTTTATGGGAAAACTGTAATGGTGGACATAGAAGTCGTGGACAAGAAAATTGACTATAATATCTTGCTGGGTCGCAGTTGGACATATGCCATGACAGCCATTGTATCTACTGTCTTTAAAATCATCCTATTTCCATTGGATGGAAATTTTATTATGGTAGAACAATTGCCTTTCTGCACCCCTGATTATTCACCATTACCAAGTGGCTTCGTACCCCTAGTAGGAGGTGGAACTAACTGCTATGTTAGTTTATGTATCGGTCTACTAAAGGCTTCTTCCCTCATGGGATGTTTTCCTCTTCCACCGCCCAAGGTTTCACAGACGATCAACATGCTTTCATCTATTCCTCATGAACTGACTGATCTATGGATCCTACCAGCTCCTTTCAACCTTGACACATTCGGAGACCAGATGCCGCTGTCACTAGCTGAATTGGCCTACCAAGCCATTCAATCCACATCCACATCTACAGTCATGTTGGTTACTACCGACAGTACCTCCGCCCTTCCCATAACCACTACTCCTTTAGATCCATTCAATCAACTCCTTCCTACAGACGAAGCTGTTCAGGAAATCATGAGTTTTGGAGAGCAACATTGGGAGGATTGGCACCATCATGTTCTGATATCTAATTCAGACATGATGCCTCTTCAAATCCTGTCCCCTGACATACCAGAAATCGTTTCCTCTCCATATACGAACATCCAAACTTTGGATGTGGAAGGAAACATGGGCGACACTTCCAGGTCATTGCCCATCGATATTTCTGTTAGGACAGGCATTGTGGAAAACATCTAGATGAGAGCAAATTGCAATCCTGAGGAAATTGCGAGCTCCACCTGCCTATTTTAGGAATTCCATGATGTATTCAATGGGTCTCATGAGGAAATGTCTGACTTTAATCCGTCAACTGTCGCACACGAGATCCGGTTTTACGACAATGACAAACCCATTGAGTATCAGATCCCTTCCCTGGAAATAGCCGTTGAACCCATGCCTAGCACCACGGCCGAAGAAGAACACTTAATATACCTTAAATAGATGGATAAAACCCGTTGAGATGTCGACTTGGCACTCGAGGCTCACAAGTGCTAGGTACAATCCCGATTTGAAAAAGATCTTAAGTTTCCTCCTTACCAAGAAGGCGACCTTGTGTTGCTCTATCATCCAAAAGATGACCTCTTGGAGGCATGCACAATTCAACCCAAAAGGATAGGTCCCTATGTTGTGACGAAAGTCATCCCCATGGGAGCATATGAATTGCAGGACCGTGAAGAAGTCCCGCTCAAGGATCCCACTTATGGGCTCTATCTTAAAAAGTATTATGCCTAGTATTGCAGTAGGCATGTGCTTTGTAATTTTATGTATTCATAAGTTTCGCTTCTATTTTTTGGTGTGATTGGATTGTCTTGTTATTTAGTGGAGTACTTGTCTCATGCATTCTTCTCACAATGCAGATGTTGTCGTTACCTTTAGCATACGTAGGATACGTGGATGGTGGCAGTCGTCACACATAGCACATTGCATCAGCTGCTTGGGTCATTTACACACCCGAGTCGGAACTATTTTGCTCCAGGGGGTCTTTCTTGGTACCGCCACCAACAATATTGCCGAGTACATGTCTATTGTTTCACTTCTCATGGAAGCATCGTCAAGGGACATCTCCAATCTGGTGGTCAGGTTAGACTCCCAGCTAGTCGTTATGGAATTGACTAATGTTTATCACATTCGTAATACAATCTTGTTATGTCATTATCTAAGGGTGCGACTCTTGGAACGTCAATTTGAAACAATCACATATGAACATGTTCCTCAAGAATTAAATATAGTTGTTGATTCGTTAGCTAACTATGTATTAGATTTGCATTTGTCTCATTCTTTATAGAAGCATGCATGAAAAGTAAAACATTTACTGAGTTAAAAATTTGTTGCAAAAAACATTTAAAAATGCATTTACACCACCAAAATACCAAAAATGTCTATATATATATATATATCGTCATCCATTCTTTTACATCAAAATATTCCAAAACTTGGATGTTTTAAGTACAAAAATGTCTATAAAAGACCAGCTACAAATACTCATGTGTCTACGCCAAAAAACCTGCTAAAAAGAGCCTATTGATCTAGAAATTCTAAAACCACTCTAGCTACCCTTTGAAGAGGAACAAGAAAATGCTTAGGTACACCAACTATGTGCCGCTGCATATGAGCGGGAATCTCCCTCATAAGAAGGGGGGGACACCCCTATTCAAACCCTCTAAGTTCCTCAGAACCTCACAGAGATGGTCAGCATCGCCCCCTCTAGCAAGTAGTTGGCCTCCTTGTTGCACATGGCGAGGTTCACCTGCAGGTTGTAATGGCGCCACATCTATGTTAAGCATAAGAGTTTCATGTCAATACTTATTTCACCTATAAAAACATTACATAAACATTCAAAAGCTAAAAAATACTTAAAGTACTGTCAAAAATTATTCTCACCTTGAGGACCCCAATTAGTCCTAGGCGGTAGCATCAAGTCGGGGTCACCAGTGAAGTCCATGCCCTCATAGGCATAGTCATCAATAATCATAATTTGGCTATGAAGCCACTGGAAGAAGTCTTCATCAAATAAATGTTGGATCGGTCCTCCTCTTGTGCAAGGATTAAGTGACAACCAACAACCTTGCCTTGGCTCCCTCGGATCAAGGGGACCTAAGCACATCCTTGGGCACATGATAGGTACCCTCTAAAGGAAAAATGAGACTATGATAGTACCGTACCCCTGTGTTGGGTATGAGCCTTGCATGCTGTTAATTCTACCTTCAACTGGCAAAGCACTACTTCACACCAGTGGAACATCTATGGCTGGACACAGTCAACTACAAGCAACAGTTGTGCCTTTGTCACAACGTGGGGACTCTTTGACCCTACCAAACACACAATCAACCATAAAACTTCCCTCATAGATCGAGATCTTATCCTCTCTATCGGGACTTTGTTGCTTACTAGTCCACTCTCAGGGATGTAGTAGGATTGCACCAGCTCTGAGGTAGATCGTGGATCTGGCCTACCACTGGTGAGGTTTTCCTGTGCCCCACGGCATGATAAACCAGTCAAAAAATAGATGTCATCCCGGTCAATCGCCAGCACTTGATCTCCAATCCTGAACACTTTCTCGTGTTCATCCTAGCGCTAGATAATCCATCTCAGTAAATCCTCATGCCCTTTCATCAGCTCCAGCTTTGCATACTTTAGTAAACCACAGCGGTGCAATGTAAGTATGCATGCTAGATCATTTCGTATCAGCAATTCGTCATTATCATCGGCCCATTCTCTCCATATGTCAGTCATTTCGGCCTAAAACCTGCATAAAAGAACCCTTAAAACAGTTAAAATTGGGCAAAAACACTTAAGGAATCCATGCATGAGGGTTTTCACTACGCCCTTTAGCTCTAACGCTACCCACAGTGCTGCATAGGGAGGATTAATGCCCTCCAGTGTCTCGTACAGAGCGTTTAGCGCTCCCTACTGGCCATTTAGAGGGTGTTAGTGAGAAAATAGGGCTTTAGGGCACCTCATATCTACAAAATTCCACCCATAAAACTGCCAAGAAAGGTCAATTAATTCATAGAGCAAGGTTTTAGCTTTCACTTGGGACTGACGGCATGTCGAATGGTTGCTCGGATCTCCTACAATGATCTGCAGAAAATATGCTCCTCTTTAGCTCTAGAATGCTCTCACAAAATTCAGAATAGTGAAAATGATGCATGTGAAAGCTCAAAGCATCTCCTTATATTATATTTTGGAGACATGATTTTCTGAAATCATTAAAGAGGAAGTAGTCCATTCTCCATGATTTTTTATCATGCATGAACCCATATGATAGGAATTGCTGCTTTTTTATACTTTTTACCGCTTTTGATGAAAGCACCTTCAGGAATGAAAAGCAGTAAAAGCTGCATGCAAGTCTAATTAGAGCACTTTTTGAGATATTTTATTTCTCTTTAAAAAATATAAACATCTCCAAGTTTTCATCATTGAGCTTGTTAAATCTTTGTGATGATGGTCAGAGAACTTTTTGTGATATTTTATTGCTCTTTAAAAAATAAGAAACATCTCCGAGTTTTCATCGTTGCACTCGTTAAAAATATACAACAATGCTTTGATCAACTCTTTTTTGATCTTTTTCCAGCTCATTAAACTGAAAAATACCAAGGGAGCATTCTTTTTAGGTGCTTTTTTCTCGCTCTTTAAACTGAAAAAATCCTGAGCTTTGGCTTTAGGCTCGTTAAAATTGATAAAAATGACCCGAGCATTCTTTTAGGTACTTTTCTTGCTCGTTAAACTGAAAATTCCTAAGTTTTTGTTACTAGGCTCATTAAAAATATATGGTAGCAGCAAGAGAACTTTCTTTTTTGTGACCATTTCTCGCTCTTAAATTGAAAAATCCCCGAGTTTTCCCCTCCTTCGAGCTTGTAAAACTATGAAGAAGGGATGAGTCATTCTTTTCCCTCTTTTTCTCGCTCATTAAACTAAAAAAGATACCCTGAGTTTTCTTCACGTGACTCATTAAAAATTCATGACAAAAAATGAGTTTAGTCTGTCACCTCATACTCGTAACAAAATGAGGTCGACATATATTGAAAGTAGGTTTCTCTTTATCCAGGTTCAATATATTAACCTACAAAAAACTAACCGATCTGGGTATACTATTAACCTTCTGTTGCACCTGGTTAACAACTATGATAAAGGGACCACCATGGAGTCTCTCTTTACAATATTTTTAGACTCTCTAAATATGAAAAGACCACTAATTTGTCTAGTCTAGACTCTTTAAATTACATAGACAAGATATAGAGTCGTTGTTTTTATGATACTTTTCAAACTCTTAAAACATGCAAAAATCGACGAGTTTTCTTGTCTGAACTCACTAAACTAATTAGATAGGGCAAAGATTTGCTCTTTTTGCGGTCCTTTTCAGACTCTTTAAATATGAAAAGATCGATGAGTTTACTCGTCTGGACTCATAAAATCAATCAGATGGGGAAAGTGGACAATACAACTGTATTCTGTATTTGAAAGCATGGTTTGGCAGTAGTCATTCCCCTGAACATGGCACTCCCTCAGATAAACCTTCCTTTTTTACGGCCACTCAATATGAACCCTACCATCCTATGAGTTTTAGCCTATATACCCTGATGTAATTGCGTCTCTGTATCCTAACACTCTGTAGTGTTCATGAGTCTAGCGCTGTCTAGTTAAAACTGTTGTCATGCCTTCTATTGTTCAAGGGTTACCCATTTGTTTCCTCCATCAACCAATAAAACATATCCTTTCATCATGCCCTCCATTGTTTAGACCCAAATTCTCAAAAGATTCCTCAAAAAACAAAATCATTCTTGTCCCGTTTCAGGTCGACTGATGTAGGACACATCATTGCCTACCTTTTGACAGGTTTCTTCTTATCGAATTCAACACTCTATCTAGGAAGATAACCCAGAAACACATTCAGTCCCTTAGTACTTGCAAACATTAGTGGTAGGTTGCCTTGTGCTTGGTCAGGGGTTCTCATTATTGGCTCTTGATTAAGCAATTCTACGGGTGTTCGACGACAAAGACATCTTTCACACTCACTAGTTTGTACTGTGCATCTTGGAGACCATCACCATTATCGGTGGCCTCCGTTGTGTCTGTTAATGGTCTCCATTATTAGCTGGTAATCAAATTATTTCGTGCATGTTTGATGTCAACGCATATATTTGCATGTATCGATCTATGCTGTTCGGTGAAGTGGAACTCAAGACCTTGGGTAGAGGCATGCATCATTCAACCTTGTTTCCTCTCCCAAGCTGCGGATATTGTTTTTTAGAGACAACTGTTTTAGGATGATTCTATTATGACACTAGACCTACATTGTGCTTATCGGTGGCCGGTATCGTCATATCTATTTTTTGAGAAAATTACTCTGACATAGCTACTGAGCATGGGAATGCCCAACCCAGGACATGATTTTAACAGTTAGATATCTATATATATATATATATCTGTGTGTGTGTGTGTTTGTTGTATCAGGTTTCCCTTGCCGCCCAAAGCTTTTCTCTCTCTACATTTTGATAGGAAAAATTATAGTTTTAGTAAAGTATTTCGGCCATCATCTCTGCCTCTGATCTCATACTTTAGGGGGCATCTATTATACAACAAAATGACCTCCTCATCAACTCAGAGGTGAAAGATAGCATGATTGAAGCAAAGACCACAATTGGAAGCCTTGAATCCACACTAACGCTGGTTGCACACTAAGAACCTACTTTATAAAGCTTGTTACCAAGCCTAAGGGTGCGTTAGTGACCCTGCTAACTCAAGTTGTTAGACCAGTGGCAACGTTAGTGAAACTAATAAAAGTTCAGTGGGTCAAACCAATGAATCTACTCATAAATATCTAGATATTTATCCCTAAATTTGCTTAAGAAAAGCAAGGGAATTCCCAAAAATCAAACTATTTGGGGAAATTCCAATCTGAAAAAGAAGGCAAATGGGAAAGAGCTAGAAAACAGGGCAGGTTCATTGCTTTTTCCCTAATGAACTCTATGAAGAGCTTGGAAACCCTAACTCGATTGCTACATAAGCAGTGAGAGGGTCATTGTGAAAGAGGTCAGAGCATTTGAAAGGATAGCCTACTAAGCTGTTGTGAACTATCACATACTTGAAGAAGTGAGCTGAAAGAGAGAGAGAGAGAGAGAGAGAGAGAGAGAGAAGCGAAAGGGGAAAAGGAAGACTGATACAATAGATGGTTGTAATCACTCTTCCGTTATTAATACAAAACTGCAGTTGTGTTCCCTACTCCATGGTGTCAGTAACCTTTGTTCATTAAGTTGTTCATTCGATACTTGTTTAGATGAGTGGTTTAGTTGTATGCAAATAGATGTTCATTGTGCATTCTTATATTAGTTTTCAAGATTGTATGATGTGATTGTGTTTTCCTTTCCTCTGTGCAGGAATTGATTTGGAGCTAGCTTTGAAGGAGTTCTTCTTGGCTGCATTGAGATCTCCAAACAAATCTAGAAGCAGACTTGAAGTAATCCTCTTTCCATACTTTGTTAACTGATATTTGATAGTGTTGGCATTATGGCACTAGTTTGACACTATGACATAGGTGTTGTCCTTGATGGCAACTCACATAGAAGACAGATATAGTTCAAGCTCTCAGAATGAAGGAAAAAGAGATATATGCAGGTTCCTCTTAACCAAGTCGCTTATACTCGCGGGATCGCAGATCAAAAGGCACGTATATGTATGCATGCACTTTCATGCAAGAAAAAGCGCGTACATGTGGGAAAACTTATTTTTTGGTCCAAGGTATTTAGTCCTTGGTTTTGGACCATGGTATCTCGTCCGAAGTGTTGAACCCAGGTATTGGGTCCATGGTATTGATTCTTTATGGTTTTGGATCGTGGTACTGAGTAAGGCCTAAGATTATAAAAGAGAAGAAGATCATTAGGAAAAGGCATTCACTCAAGCATTGAATATCTTATGAAGAGCAAGATCTAGAATTGGGTTATGGTGCATAGTTGGATCTGAACCAAGGAGGAACCTGAGTGCTAGAAGAACAATAAGTTCTATTGTTGGGTGAAGATCTTAAGGCTTGAATAGTAGTATCTTTGTGTGATTTTGATCTGTTATATTTGGCGCATGACTTGATCTACAAATCTGATAATCTGGGTATAACTCATGTCTGAACAAGTGAAAATGGTAAATTATCTTTTATAGATCTGTATGCAGGTTCGGCACAGCAGAGGCGTGTATACACGCTGGTTTAGTAATTCAAAGTAGCGTATACGCTGGTTGGTCTTAATACAGAAGCGTATGTACGCAGGTTATACATATTGAAGTAGTGTACATCTCATGAAATATGTTTTAGCTACTTCTATTTATTGTTGTAGTGTTCTGGGTTCAGGATTGGTTTCTGGTTATTGTCAATGTATTCTGGTTATAGCATTCAAAGAAGTAATTGTTTGATTTAGTTTTGATTGAAGCAAAGGAGACTGGTTGATGCAGATGTATTTGATGTTCGATTATTGTCATTGATGGATCCAGTCTGAAAATTTATGAAACGTGGTCCCTGGAAGAAAAGAGAAGGTTGTAGCCTTCTGCAGGTAGAAGCCTGCATACTAGTATAAGACTGCACCAGTACAGTTTCTAATTGAAAGAAGATAGAGACGAATTGCAGCAGGTGGTTTTCACCCACATTAGGTTTCCACCTTATATCTTGTGTTCCTCTGTGTGAATATATGTTCTGTTTTACTGTTCCTGGTTACTATTTATATGGTTCTAACACAGATTAATAATCAACATCTAAAGAATAAATTAGATTATAAGTCTACAAGTTATACGTGAGTTTCCTTAACTGTAGTTGTGTATATACGTCGTTTTCACTAAGTGAAGTAGCGTATGCAAATCTAGTTATGAAATGAAATATAATTGACTTGATAATACTGATTCACCCCCCCTCTCAGTATTATTTCCAACAATTGGTATCAGAGTAGGTCCTTTAAAAGAAGCTTGATCGCTTGAAGGAAGATCTATCATAATGAGAAACTACGAAAAAGAGGCATCAATTAGGCCACCAATCTTTTTTGGGAGCAACTTTGTCTATTGGAAGGTAAGAATCAAAACCTATTCTCAATCTCCTGATACAGAAGTTTGGGATATCGTGGTAGCAGGATACACATTTTCATCAGCAACTCCTACAGATACGACTGGTAAGAAGTAGTATGAAACAAATGCAAAGGCTATCAATACTCTATTAGGGAGTTTATCTCAATTGGAATTGTCAAGGTTATGCAGCTCAAAACCGCAAAAGAAATATGGGACAAGATCGTTCTGAGCTATGAAGGAGACGATCAGGTAAAACGTACAAAACTACAAACTCTTAGAATTCAATATGAAAATCTCAGAATGTACAATGATGAAAGTGTGGCTAATTATTTCTTATGTATAGATGAGATTGTTAGTCGTATGAAAAACTTGGGTGAAGAGATAAAAGAAGTTACTTTGGTTGAAAAGGTTCTAAGATCTTTTTCTTATAAGTTTGAATCAAAAGCCTTTGCCATAGAAGAAAAACAGGATCTACAAAGTATTACCATGTCACGGCTGCACGGAATCCTAACTGCTTTCGAAATGAGAAAAGGGGGACCATCAGACAAGAGAGAAGCTGCATTCAAATCTTTAGGAAAAGGAGATTACAATGAGTCGGGACATATGTCGGAAGGAGAGGAAAAATCAAACTTTGTCAGGAACCTTCAACAAGGTTCTGGAAGATTCAGAGGTAAGCTACCTTTCAAATGCTTTTCTTGTGGAAGAGTTGGTCACTATGTAGCCAAGTGTCCTCATAAAGATAAGCTTGATAAAGGTAAGGAACCAGTTAGATGGAACATAAAACAAAATGTAAGTAAGAAGAGCTATTATACACATGAAGACAGTGATGGATTTTCAATTAGTGATGAAGATGAACAATGTAATGATTATAGACTTTTGATGGCTTTTGAAGATGATGATTTCTTGGATGCTATAGATGAAAATGATCTCTATGAAGAAATTTCTAAACTTAAAATCTGTTTAGAAGAAAAGAGTATGATCATATTTACTCTGACATTCCAACTTGCTGAAAGGGAAAAACACAATGAAAACTTAGAATGTGAAATTGTGGGACTTAGAAAAGATATTGAGAAAACAAAAGCTCTTAATCTTAGATTTGCTAAAGGATCTTAAACTTTAGATGAGATTATCAAAGTGCAGTGTTCTCCACTAATCAAGAGAGCTCTTGGATATATTGAAGAAGCATCTCAATCACAGAAGCCATCATCTCAATCACAGAAGCCATCCACCTCCAAAAGTTATCTTGATGTAGCAAGGAGAAGTGAACAGGTTGACAATCGACAGCAAAGGCATAAAGCAGATCACTAGGTAAATCAGGGTCAATTTACGTCAAGGATGAATAGAGATCACCAAGTATATTAGGGACAATCTACTTCAAGGATGAACAGAAGCTACAACCAACCACAAGTAAATCATTCTCAATTTGCCTCAAGAATGAATGTCTATGGAAACTACAATCACTTGGACGGAAGGTTTGATAATCGCAGGAATTTCTTCAATGGCCAATGTTTCTCTTGTTGGAAATAATATTGAGAGGGGGGGGGGGGGTGAATCAGTATTATCAAATCAATTATCTTTCATTTCACAATCAGATTTGTGTACGCTACTTCGGCTATGGGAAACTGCGTATATACGCTATTATGACTAAAGAAACAAGCATATATCTGATTAATTAATTGTTGAACTTTAATCAGTGCATCAGGACTTCATTAATCATAAGAACAGTAAATAGGAGCAGTAAAATAGAATAGATCATCACACCCATGGCACAAAGATATAAGGTGGAAACCCAATGTGGGTGAAAACCACCTGCTGCAATTCGTCTCTATCTTCTTTTAGTTAGAAACTTCTTTTTACAATGATTTTGTACTGGTGCATTCTTATACCAGTACGCAGGCTGCTACCTGCAAAAGGATACGACCTTCTCTCGTTCTCTAGCTTCTCCCGGAAGGGAGCTGCAACCCAGTTGGCTCTTGTACTAGCTGAGGTACTAGTACGTAAGTGCTGACCTACAAAAGGCTACCAACTTCTCTTTTCTTTTAAGGACCACGTTTCATAAATTTTCAGACTGGATCCATCAGTCAAACATCAAGTATATCTGCATCAACCAATCTCCTTTGCACCAGACAAAACTGATTCAAATAATCACTTCTCTGAATGTTGTACCCAGAAAACAGTAATAGTAACCAGACACCAATTCTAAACCCAAAATACTGTAGCAATAAACAGAAGTAGCTAAAACATATTTCAAGAGACGTACGCTACTTCAATGTGTACAACCTGCATGCATACACTTCTGAATTAAGGCCAACCAGTGTATACACTATTCTGCATTACAGAACCAGTGTGTATACGCGCCTTTTCTTCGCTGAACCTGCGTACAGATCTATAAAAGATAATTTATCCTTCTCACTTATGCAAACATTAGTTATACCCAGATTATCAAATTTATAGATCAAGTCATACCCCCAAATAATAGATCAAAATCACACAGATATTACTATTCAAGCATTAAGATCTTGATCCATCAATAGTACTTATCCTTCTTCTTACGCTCAGGTTCCTCCTTGATTCAGATCCAGCTATGCACCATAACCCAATGACCAGTATTCTAGATCTAGTTATTCATGAGATATTCAATGCTTGAGTCAATGCGTTTGTCTAATGATCTCCTTCCCCTTTTATAGTCTTAGGCCTTACACAATACCATGGTCCAAAACCATAAATAATCAATACCTTGGACCAAATACTTGGGTTCAACACTTCAGATGAGATACCATGGTCCAAAACCATAGGTCCAAATACCAAGGACTAAATACCATGTACCAAAAATAAGTTTCCCCACACATATGCGCTTTTTCGTCCATGAAAGTGTGTGCATACACATACGCGACTTTTGGTCTGCAATCCCGTGTGTATACGCGACTTCGTGAAAGGGAACCTGCGCGTGCCTCTTTTTCTTTCATATTGAGAGCCTGAACAGTGATCTGCCATTTGAGTGAGCTGTCATCAAGGAAAACACCTGTGTCATAGTGCCAAACCTACGTCATAATGCAAACAATTTCCCCCTTTGGACTTGATGGCAACCCCAAGTCACTCAAGGTCATTCTCTCCCTTTGACATCAAGGGCAAAGGGTTATGCTCCCCCTGAGCTCATGCTGAAATCTTTGCTCTGCTATGTTGTCCATGCTCCCCCTGACTGTAGGCAAGGTCTACAAGAAGATGTTCTATAAGAAGATACATAACTTTATACATCATAAATGACCTTCCTACCACCAAAGACTCATACATGCATCCATCTCCCAACCAGGTGGGGATTGAATCATCCACCCAACCAAGTGGGGATACACCAAAAGTTTACACAAGATAAAACAAGATCATTACATTATCCATCCCAGGCATAGTGGGGAAATCAAAGTAGGTCATTACATGACCTTGATAAGAAAAGAAACATGACATAGAGACGAAATATCTACAACCAGACTATGATAGTTATCAACAACTATCATCAGCAGCATCTGTCAATCATCATTCAGACCAGAAACCATGTTCTCCTTTTGCACCTGTTCCCCCTTAAACCAAAACAATGTGAACTTGAACCAAGATCTTCTAGGATAATGCCAACAATGCATTATTAGAAGAATACGTATGCTCCCCCTGAACCTATGCTAGATGGTCTCTATCAGACCCATATCAAACTCCTTTCATCCTGAGCCCAAATCATTGTTTGTCTTCAAACCAACATATACGCGACTGTATCCATGTAAACTGGTGTATGTACGCGGATCCTCCTCATTAAACTTGCGTACAACCACTTTTCTCTGGAACAGACAAGTTTCAATAGCAAGATGATGCATAAACTACTCCCAGCTTCTGTCTGAGGTATTCAAATGTCTCCCTGGGCAGTGGTTTGGTGAGTATATCAGCAACCTATTCCTTGGAGGGAACATACTCCAATTTGACCCTTTGTTCAAGCACTTGTTCTCAAAGAAAATGATATTTGATAGGTATCTGCTTGGTCTTTAAATGCATGACTGGATTTTTTGAAATACTGATTGCACTTGTATTATCACATAAAATGGAGATAGGTGGAGTACAAGTGATTTGAAAATCTTGCAAAATTTGCATCATCCAAAGGCGTTGTGTGCAGCAAGATGCAGTAGCCACATATTCCGTTTCCTCTGTAGATAAAGAAATTGAACTTTGTTTCTTGTTGAACCAAGATACTAATTTGGAACCCATAAAGAATGCACCACCACTAGTGCTTTTTCTGTCATCCACGCTTCTTGCCCAATCTGCATCTGTATATGCATGAAGTGTGAGATCTATATCTCTAGGATACCATAGGCCATAGTTTTGTGTCCCTTGAAGATATTTGAAAATTCTTTTAACTGCCTGAAGGTGTGCTTATTTTGGATTTGCCTAGAATCTTCCAACTATTCCCACTACATGCATGATGTCTGGTCGGGTACCAGTCAGGTAGAGCAGACTACCAATCATGGATCTATAGGTTGGTTGATGAAGTGCTGCTGAATCATCATTTGCGCTGAGGCTGCATCCTCTTACCATACGGGTACATACTAGTTTTGAATCTTCCATGCCATATTTCTTCAAGATCTCCTTGAGGTACTTAGATTGTGATAAAAAGATACTGTCTTTATTTTGTTGGACTTGTAAACCAAGAAAATATGTCATCTCACCAAGCAAGGACATTTCAAATTCTTTCTGCATCACCAAAACAAAGTTTTGACTCATGGCTTCTTCATTGCTACCAAAGATGATATCATCAACAAACACGACAAGTATTAGCAATTTATCATTATCAATTTTTACATATAGATTGCTATCTGCTGATCCTTTTGAAAAGCCTTGTTGATGGAGGTATTTGTTCAGACAATAATACCAAGCCCTTGGAGCTTGTTTAAGACCATAGAGTGCCTTCTTAAGTCTGCATACAAGTTTTTGATCAATTCCAAGGAAGAATCCATCTGGTTGTTCAATATACACTTCTTCTTCCAAGTCTCCATTTAAAAAGGCAGATTTCACATCCATTTGAAAAAATTTGAACTTCTAAAAGCTAGAAAGAGCAAGGAACATTCTTATGGATTCAAGTCTAGCAACCGGTGCAAAAGTTTCTTCAAAGTCTATACCTTCTTGTTGAGCATACACTTTACAAACAAGTCTGGCCTTGTTTCCAATAACATCTCCATTTTCATTCAGCTTGTTTTTGAATATCCATTTTGTCCCTATGACATTCTTATTGTTTGGTCTAGGAACCAACTCCCAAGTGTTATTCTTTTCAATCTGCTCAAGTTCTTCATTCATGGCCTTGACCCAACATTCATATTTGCATGCTTCTCTTACATTTTGTGGTTTAGTGGAGGAGAGCAATGCTAGATAGCTTGAGACTTCTGAAATAGTTCTTCTTGTTTGTACACCCGCCTCTTTTTGCCCCAAAATTTGAGTCTCTGGATGATTCTCTGAATGTACCTAGATGGAGTATTTTATTCTATCCTTATCTGTTCTTCTAGTGCCTCATGGGTTTCTTCTTCATCATAAGTCTGATTTGATGTTGAAGGATAGTCCTCATCATCTTTTTATTTTACCTGCCTAGGAATGTTTCCTTCTTCATCAATCACTACATCAATACTTTCAACAATTTTTCCAAGTCTTTTATTGTAACACTTATATCCTTTGTTGTGGGGAGAATAACCAAGGAGAATGCCTTCATCTTCTCTAGGTTCAAACTTGCCAAGGTTTCCATCAGTCCTTTTGATGTAACATTTTCTTCCAAAAATTTTGAAGTATTTAACCATGGGAGTCTTACCACAACAAAGTTCATGAGGAGTTTGAGTGTTGTTCACCCGGACGTTTGTCTTGTTGAGAATAGTAACTACAGCAAATGCAGCTTCACCCCAGAAGGTTGCAGGAGTTCCAGACTCATCAAGCATAGCACGAGCCATTTGTTGAACCATTCTGTTCATCCTTTCCACTACTCCATTTTGCTGAGGAGTCCTTGCAGTAGAGAATTCCCTTCTTATTCCATGTTCTTCACAAAAATCGAAAAATTCATCCGAGGTAAATTCCCCTCCTCGATCAGACCTGAGGCATTTGATTCTGCGATCTGATTCATTTTCAACCAAGGCTTTGAATGCTTTGAACTTTTTGAAAGCTTCGTCTTTATGCTTTAGAAGTCCTATCCAACACATCTTGGAAAAGTCATCAGTGAACAATATGAAGTATTCTTCTCCTCGAGGTGACCTTTTCCTAGTTGGACCACATACATCAGTATGGAAAAGTTCAAGTGACCTACTAGCTGATCCTTCCTTCTCAGGCAAATTAGTTATGGTTTGCTTACCAAACTGACATGATTTGCATATTGTATTATCTGGAATTCTGATGTCAAGGAGATCACGAACTTCTTGATATTTGCATGCTTTCCTTATCTGAGAGAAGCTTAGATGCCCCAATCTTCTGTGCCATAGCCAATGTTCATCATTCTTGCTTAGATAGCATTGTTTTTGTCCTCCCTTGAGTATGTATAAATTATTTGGAGTTCTTATGCCCTTGATCACTGTTTCTCTTGTATCAAGCTCACGAACAATACATCCATTTGATCGAAATATTACCTCATTTCCTTGATCACACATTTGACTGACACTCAATAGATTATGCTTTAAGCCATCAACATACATAACATTTCCAGCTTTGACCTTTTCTTTCAAAAGAACAGAACCTTTACCTTTTATGAATGCAGGGGTGTCATTTCCAAATGAGACCTTCTTTTCCTTTTCTAAGGCATTATATGACTGAAGTTTTTCTTTATCACCTATCATATGTTTCGAGCATCCACTGTCGATGTACCACTGATTTTCTTGTCCTTCTGCATATAAGGCTATACCACATCTTTCTGGTTGCGGTTCTTTCTTTCTCCATATTTTGGGACTCAATGAAGCTTGCTCCTTCTGAGTTTTTTGCCGAAACCTACTCCTGCATTCAGAATATTCATGACCGAAGTTGTTACAAATAGAATATTCTATTTCATTTTCAAGAGCAAAAAAGTTATTGTAGGTCCTTTTCATGATTCCAGTCACACTCCCTTGATTTCGTGCTTCTCTGCTCATGATGGTCTTGTAGGCAACACATTGAGCTGCTTTGTGTCCAAAGTTATGACAAGAGAAACATTGGCCATTGAAGAAATTCCTATGATTTCCATAGCCATTCATTCTTAAGTCAAATTGAGAATGATTTACCTATGGTTGGTTGTAAGCTTTTGTTCATCCTTGAAGTAGATTTCCCTCGATTTACTTGGTGATCTTTGTTCATCTTTGAAGTAAATTGTCCTTGATTTTCCTAGTGATCTGCATTGTGCCTTTGCTGTCGATTGTCAACATGTTCACTTCTCTTTGCTGCTTCAAGATAACTTTTGGAGGTAGATGGATTCTGTGCTTGAGATGCTTCTTCAGTATAACCAAGACCTATCTTGATTAGATGAGAACATTGCACTTTGATAATCTCATCTAAAGTTTCAGATCCTTTAGCAAATCTAAGATTAAGAGCTTTTGTTTTCTCAATATCTTTTCTAAGTCCCACAATTTCACATTCTAACTTTTCATTGTGCTTTTCCCTTTCAGCAAGTTGGAATGTCAGACTATCTATAATCATATTCTTTTCTTCTAAACAAATTTTAAGTTTAGAAATTTCTTCATAAAGACCTTCTTCATCTATAGTATCCAAGATATCATCATCTTCAAAAGCCATCAAAAGTCTATAATCATTACCTTGTTCATCTTCATCACTATTTGAAAATCCATCACTGTCTTCATGTTTATAATAGCTCTTCTTACTTACATTTTGTTTTCTATTCCATCTAACTGATTCCTTACCTTTGTCAAGCTTATCTTTATGAGGACATTTGGCTGCATAGTGACCAACTCTTCCACAAGCAAAGCATTTAAAACGTAGCTTACCTCTGAATCTTCTAGAACCCCATTGAAGGTTCTTGACAAAGTTTGATTCTTCCTCTCCTTCTGACATATGTCCTGACTCATTGTATTCTCCTCTTCCTGAGGCTTTGAATGCAAATTATCTCATGTCTGATGGCCCCCCTTTTCTCATTTCGAAAGTAGTTAGGATTTCGTGGGCTGTGCCATGGTAATCCTTTGAAGATTCTGCTTTTCTTCTATGGTTGAAACTTTTGATTCAAACTTAGAAGACAAAGATCTTATAACCTTTTCAACCAAAGTAGCTTCTTTTATCTCTTCACCCAAGTTTTTCATACAATTAACAATCTCATCTATACGTAAGAAATAATTAGCCACACTTTCATCATTTTGCATTCTGAGGTTTTCATATTGGATTCTGAGAGTTTGTAGTTTTGCACGTTTTACCTGATCATCTCCTTCATAGCTCAGAACGATCTTGTCCCATATTTCTTTTGTTGTTTTGAGTTGCATAACCTTGACGAATTCTAATTGACATAAACTCCCTAATAGAGTATTGACAACCTTTGCATTTGTTTCATACTGCCTCTTACCAGCCGTATCTGTAGCAGTTGCTGATGGAAATGTGTATCCTATTTCAACGATATCCAAAACTTGTGTACCAAGAGATTGAAGATAGGTTGTGATTCTTACCTTCCAATAGACGAAGTTGCTTCCATCAAAGATTGGTGTCCTGATAGATGCCTCCTTTTCGTATTTGCTCATGATGATAAATCTTCCTTCAAGTGATCAAGCTTCTTCTGAAGGACCTACTCTGATACCAATTGTTGGAAATAATATTGAGAGGGGGAGCTGAATCAGTATTATCAAATCAATTATTTTTCATTTCACAATCATATTTGTATATGCTACTTCAGTTATGGGAAACTGTGTATATACGCTACTGTGACTAAGGAAACAAGCGTATATCTGATTCATTAATGGTTGAACTTTAATTAGTGCATCATGACATCATTAATCATAAGAACAGTAAATAGGAGCAGTAAAATAGAACAGATCATCACACACATGGACACAAAGATATAAGGTGGAAACCCAATGTGGGTGAAAACCACCTGCTGCAATTCATCTCTATCTTCTTTTAATTAGAAACTTCTTTTTACAATGATTCGGTACTAGTGCAGTCTTATACCAGTACGTAGGCTGCTACCTGGAGAAGGCTATGACCTTCTCTCGTTGTCCAGCTTCTCCTGGAAGGGAGCTGCAACCCCCTTAGCTCTTGTACTAGCTGAGGTACTAGTACGTAGGTGCTGACTTACAAAAGGCTACAACCTTCTCTTTTCTTTCAGGGACCACGTTTCATAAATTTTCAAACTGGATCCATCAATCAAACATCAAGTATATCTTCATCAACCAATCTCCTTTGCACCAAACAAAATTGATTCAAATAGTCACTTCTCTAAATGTTGTACCCAGAAAATAGTAACAGTAACCAGACACCAATTCTGAACCCAGAATACTGCAGCAATAAACAGAAGTAGCTAAAACATATTTCAAGAGACGTACGCTACTTCAATGTGTACAACCTACGTGCATACGCTTCTGAATTAAGGCCAACCAGCGTATACGCTATTCTGCATTACAGAACCAACGTGTATACATGCCTTTTCTTCGTTGAACCTGCGTACAGATCTATAAAAGATAATTTATCCTTTTCACTTATTCAGACATCAGTTATACCCAGATTATCAGATTTATAGATCAAGTCATGCGCCAAAATAACATATCAAAATCACACAAAGATACTACTATTCAAGCCTTAAGATCTTGATCCATCAATAGTACTTATCCTTCTTCTTGTGCTCAGGTTCCTCCTTGATTCAGATCTAGCTATGCACCATAACCCAATGACCAATATTCCAGATCTAGTTCTTCATGAGATATTAAATTCTTGAGTCAATTCCTTTGTCTAATGCTCTCCTTCCCCTTTTATAGTCTTAGGCCTTACACAATACCATGGTCCAAAACCATAAAGAATCAATACCTTGGACCAAATACCTGGGTTCAACACTTCAGATGAGATACCATGGTCCAAAACCATAGGTCCAAATACCAAGGACTAAATACCATGGACCAAAAATAAGTTTTCCCACACATACGTGCTTTTTCGTCCATGAAAGTGCGTGCATATGCATACGCGACTTTTGGTCAGCAATCCCGCGTGTATACGCGACTTCGTCAAAGGGAACCTACGTATACCTCTTTTTCTTTCATTCTGAGAGCCTGAACAATGATCTTCCATCTGAGTGAGTTGCCAACAAGGACAACACCTGTGTCATAGTGCCAAACCTATGTCATAATGCCAACATCTCTTGTCATAACTTTGGACATAAAGCAGCTCAATGTGTTGCCTACAAGACCATCATGACTAGAGAAGCACGAAATCAAAGGAGTGTGACTAGAATCATGAAAAGAACCTACAATAACTTTTTGGCTCTTGAAAATGAAATAGAATTTTCTATTTGTAACAACTTCAGTCATGAAGATTCTGAATGCAGGAGTAGGTTACGGTAAACAGCTCAGAAGGAGCAAGCTTCATTGAGTCCAAAAACATGGAGAAAGAAAGAACTGCAACCAGAAAGATGTGGTATAGCCTTATATGCAGAAGGACAGGAAAATCAGTGGTACATCGATAGTGGATGCTTGAAACATATGACAGGTGATAAAGAAAAACTTCAGTCATATAGTGCCTTAGAAAAGGAAAGGAAGGTCTCATTTGGAAATGACACCCCTGCATTCATAAAAGGTAAAGGTTCTGTTATTTTGAAATGAAAAGTCAAAGCTGGAAATGTTAAGTATGTTGATGGCTTAAAACATAATCTATTGAGTGTCAGTCAAATGTGTGATCAAGGAAATGAGATAATATTTCGATCAAATGGATGTATTGTTCGTGAGCTTGATACAGGAGAAACAATGATCAAAGGCATAAGAACTCCAAATAATTTATACATAATCAAGGGAGGACAACATCAATGCTATCTAAGCAAGAATGATGAACACTGGCTATGGCATAGAATATTGGGGCATCTAAGCTTCTCTTAGATAAGGAAAGCATGATAATATCAGCCAGTTCGTGATCTCCTTGACATCAGAATTCTAGACAATACAATATGCAAATCATGTCAGTTTGGTAAGAAAACTAGAACTAATTTCCCTGAGAAGGAAGCATCATCAAGTAAACCACTTAAACTTGTCCATACATATGTATGTGGTCCATCCAGGAAAAGGTCACCTCGAGGAGAATAATACTTCATATTGTTCATTGACGACTTTTCTAGGATGTGTTGGATAGGACTTCTGAAGCATAAAGACGAAGCTTTCGAAAATTTCAAAGCATTCAAAGCCTTGGTTGAAAATGAATCAGATCGCAAAATCAAATGCCTCAGGTCTGATCGAGGAGGGGAATTTACCTCAGATGAATTTTTCGATTTTTGTGAAGAACATGGAATAAGAAGGGAATTCTCTACTCCAAGGACTCCTTATCAAAATGGAGTAGTAGAAAGGATGAACAGAATGGTTCAACAAATGGCTTGTGCTATGCTTGATGAGTCTGGAACTCCTACAACCTTCTTGGGTGAATCTGCTTTTGCTGCTGTACTATTCTCAACAAGACAAATGTCCAGGTGAATAGCACTCAAACTCCTCATGAACTCTGGTATGGTAAGACTCCTACGGTAAATTACTTCAAAATTTTTGGAAGTGAATGTTACATCAAAAGGACTGATGAAAACCTTGGTAAGTTTGAACCTAGAGTAGATGAAGGCATTCTCCTTGGTTACACTCCCCAAAGAAAAGGACATAAGTGTTACAATAAAAGACTTAGAAAAATTGTTGAAATTATTGATGTAGTGGTTGATGAAGAAGGAAACATTCCAAGGCAGGTAAAATCCAAATATTTCGAAGATGATGAGGACTATCATTTAACATCAAATCAGACTAATGATGAAGAACAAACCTATGAGGAACTAGAAGAATAGATAAGGGTAGAAGAAAAGACTCCATCCAGGTATGTCTAGAAGAATCATCCAGAAACTCAAATTTTGGGGCAAAAAGAGGCAGGTGTACAAACAAGAAGAACTATTTCAGAAGCTTCAAGCTATCTAGCATTGCTCTCCTCCACTAAACCACGAAATGTAAGTGAAGCATGCAAAGATGATTGCTGGGTCAAGGCTATGAGTGAAGAACTTGGGCAGATTGAAAATAATAACACTTGGGAGTTAGTTCCTAGACCAAATGATAAGAATGTCATAGGGACAAAATGGATATTCAAAAACAATCTGAATGAGAATGGAGATGTTATTAGAAACAAGGCTAGACTTGTTTGCAAAGGGTATGTTCAACAAGAAGGTATAGACTTTGAAGAAAATTTTGCTCCAATCGCCAGACTTGATGCCATAAGAATGTTCCTTGCTCTTTCTAGCTTTCAGGAGTTCAAAGTATATCAAATGGATGTGAAATCTACCTTTCTAAGTGGAGACTTAGAAGAAGAAGTGTACATTGAGCAACCAGATGGATTCATCTTTGGGAATGATCCAAAACTTGTATGCAAACTCAAATAGGCTCTCTATGGCCTTAAATGGGTTCCAAGGGCTTGGTATTATCCTTTGGATAAGTACCTCCAACAACAAGTTTTTTCAAAAGGATCAACAAATAGCAATCTATATATATAAATTGATAGTGATAAATTGCTAATACTTGTTGTGTATGTTGATGATATCATCTTTGGTAGCAATGAAGAAGACATGAGTCAAAACTTCGCTTTGGTGATGCAGAAATAATTTGAAATGTCCTAACTTGGTGAGCTCACATATTTTATTGGTTTACAAGTCCAACAAAACAAAGACAATATCTTTCTATCACAAACAAAGTACCTCAAGCAGATTTTCAAGAAATATGGGATGGAGGATTCAAAACCAGTATGTACCCCTATGGTAATAGGATGCAGCCTCAGTGCAAATTATGAATCAGTAGCAGTGCATCAACCAACCTATAGATCAATGATTGGAATTTTTCTCTATCTAACAGGTACCCAACCAGACATCATGCATGCAATTGAAATAGTCGGAAGATTTCAGGGAAATCCAAAGGAAACTCATCTTCAGGCAATCAAAAGAATTTTCAAGTATCTTCAAGGAACTCAAAATTATGGCTTATGGTATCCTAGAGATATAGATCTCACACTTCATGCATATATAGATGCAGATTGGGTGGGAAGTGTGGATGACAGAAAAGGCACTAGTGGTGGTGCATTCTTTATGGGTTCCAGATTAGTATCTTGGTTCAGCAAGAAATAAAGTTTAATTGCATTATCTATAACTGAAGTAGAATATGTGGCTGCCGCATCTTGCTGCACACAACTCCTTTGGATGATGTAAACATTGCAAGACATTCGAATCACTTGTACTCCACCTACCTCCATTTCTTGTGATAATACAAGTGCAATCAGTATTTCAAAGAATCCAGTCATGCATTTGAAGACCAAGCACATACCTATCAAATATCATTTTCTTCGAGAACAAGTGCTTGAACAAAAGGTCAAATTGGAGTATGTCCCCTTGAAGGAACAAGTTGTTGATATATTCACCAAACCACTGCCCAGGGAGACATTTGAATACCTTAGATACAAGCTGGGAGTAGTTGATGCATCATCTTACTGTTGAAATTATTGGTTTCAGAAAATAGTGGTTGTATGTGAGTTTCATGAAGTGTATCCACGTACATATGACGGTGTCTGTAGACACAGTCGCATATATTATGGTTTGAAGACAAACTGTGGGGCCAGACTCAGGATGAAAAGAGTCTGATATGGGTCTGACAGAGACCATCTGGCACAGGTTCAGGGGGAGCATATAATTCTAATAATGCATTGTTGGCATTATTTTAGAAGATCTTGGTTCAATTTCACAGTGGTTTTTGTTCATGTGGAACAGGTGTAGAGGGAGATCATGGTTGCCGGTCTAAATGATGATTGACAGATGCTACTGATAATTAGTTGCTGATGACTATCATAGTCTTGTCTTAGATATTTAATCTCTATGTCATATATTTCTTGTATTATCAAGGTCATGTAACGGCCTATTTTGGTTTCCCCACTATGCCCAAGATGGATGATGTAATTTTCTTGTTTTATCATGTGTAAACTTTTGGTGTATCCCCACTTGGTTGGGTGAATGAGTCAATATTGGTATATCCTCACTTGGTTGGGAGATGGATGTATGTATGAGTCTTTGGTGATAGGAAGGTCATTTATGTTATATAAAATCATGGTTCTTTTGATAAAACATCTTCTTGTAGACCTTGCCTACAGTCAGGGGGAGCATGAACAACACAACAGAGCAGAGATTTCAGCATGTACTCAGGGGGAGCATAACCCTTTGCCCTTGATGACAAAGGGGGAGAATGACTTTGAGTGACTTAGAGTTGCCATCAAGTCAAAAGGGGGAGATTGTTGGCATTATGACACTGGTTTGATGCTATGACATAGTTGTTGTCCTTGATGGCAACTCACTCAGATGACAGATCATAGTTCAGGCTCTCAGAATGAAGGAAAAAGATATATGTAGGTTCCTCTTAAACAAGTCGCATATACTCACGGGATCGCAGATAAAAAGGTGCGTATACGTATGCACGCACTTTCATGCAAGGAAAAGTGCGTACATGTGGGAAAACTTATTTTTTGGTCCATGGTATTTAGTCCTTGGTTTTGGACCATGGTATCTCGTTCGAAGTGTTGAACCCAGGTATTGGGTCCATGGTATTGATTCTTTATGGTTTTGGACTGTGGTATTGAGTAAGGCCTAATACTATAAAAGGGAAGAAGATCATTCGGCAAAGACATTCACTCAAGCATTGAATATCTTATGAAGAGCAAGATCTAGAATTTGGTTATGGTGCATAGCTGGATCTGAACCAAGGAGGAACCTAAGCACTAGAAGAAGGATAAGTTCTATTGTTGGGTCAAGAACTTAAGGCTTGAATAGTAGTATCTTTGTGTGATTTTGATCTGTCATGACTTGATCTATAAATCTGATAATCTAGGTATAACTCATGTCTGAATAAGTAAAAAGGGTAAATTATCTTTTATATATCTGTACGCAGGTTCAACACAACAGAGGCGAGTATACACACTGGTTCAGTAAGTCAAAGCAACGTATACACTATTTGGTCTTAATATAGAAGCGTATGTATGCAGGTTATACATATTGAAGTAGTGTACATATCATGAAATATGTTTTAGCTACTTCTGTTTATTACTGCAGTGTTCTGGGTTCAGGATTGGTTTTTGGTTATTGTCAATGTATTCTGGTTACAACATTCAGAGAAGTAATTGTTTGATTCAGTTTTGATTGAAGCAAAGTAGATTGATTGATGCAGATGTATTTGTTGTTTGATTATTATCATTGATGGATCCAGTCTAAAAATTTATGAAATGTGGTCCCTGGAAGAAAAGAGAAGGTTGTAGCTTTTTGTAGGTCAGCACCTACGTACTAGTACATCAGCTAGTACAAGAGCTAAGGGGGTTATAGCTCCCTTCTAGGAGAAGCTGGAAAATGAGAGAAGGTTGTAGCCTTCTGTAGGTAGAAGCATGCATACTAGTATAGGACCGCACCAGTACAGATCCATTGTAAAAAGAAGTTTCTAATTGAAAGAAGATAGAGACGAATTGCAGTAGGTGGTTTTCACCCACATTGGGTTTCCACCTTATATCTTGTGTTCCTGTGTGTGACTGTCTGTTCTGTTTTACTATTCCTGGTTACTTTTTATATGGTTCTGACACACAGATTAATGATCAACATCTGAAGAATAAATTAAATTGTAAGTCTACAAGTTATATGTGAGTTTCCTTAACTATAGTTGCGTATATACACTGTTTTCACTAACTGAAGTAGCATATGCAAATCTGATTATGAAATGAAAAATAATTGACTTGATAATACTGATTCACCCCCTCTCTCAATATTATTTCCAATAGATAGATGAACATGTGTATAACCTGGTAGCTTATGCAGATAATCTTACATTCTGTCGAAGGTCTCAGGAAGGCCTTTGAGGGTAGTTTTCATTCTCCATGCACCATGCATTTTACCCCATAGCAACTCCATAGTTTGTCTACTCATAATGTTTATTTCTACCCCTAAGTCAATCAATGTATTTGGAATTTCAATGCCATTTATATGTGTCTTGACAATTGGACTTCCTGGATCCACATATTTCTGCATGGTAATTTTTCCCATCATTATGTCTGCTATCTTTCCTACCAGGTGAATTCTTTTTGTTTCTTTTGCTTTTCTTCCTAGTTTTTTGATGCTCAAATACTTTATTGGTTTAGCTAGAATGGGAATTTCTCTAATGTATTGTAGAAAAGTAATTTTGATACAGACATTCTTCAATTCATCTAGAAAATCATAATTGGGCAACAAGATCTATTTTTCTACCCCTCTATCAATTTGTAGTCTCTCAGGAAAAGGAGGTGTATGCTGGTTGCTCAATTATAGGAGTTGTGTTCATTGACTCTTTTTGTTTTTATTTTTTGATGTTTTGGTTTTGGAGGGATGTTCCCTCAAAACATTTATTGACTTTTAGAGAGTCTTCCTCAGAGGTATCTTGTTCTTGAATAACTATAGAAGGTCTTTCCTTTTCTAATATCCTACCAAATCTTAGTTGAACATCATTAAGATCTAGAGGAGTAATCATGTAAGTTGGAAATTGTTGTCCTTCTACCATGTAAGAATTATGAGGGTTTTTATTGTTGGGGTTTGGTAATGGTTGGGTAGGTAGCTCATTTGGTTTTTGCTGAAATGGCAATAAGAGTTGAGGATTTTGACTTTGTTGTTGAAGTTGTTGTGGAAATGGCAATGAAAGTTGAGGGTTATGATTTTTAAGTTGTGGCTGCTGATTTTGTTGCTAATTTTGCGGGGGAGGATAATTTTGATAGGATGGAGGATATTGATAATATTGAGCAAATATCCCATAAGGATTTTGTACCCCTTGTGCCCACGATTGAGATTAATACTGATTTTGAGGTTGAGGCCAAGGTTGCTTCCAAGAATTCCAGTTTGATGGGGGCTGAAGATACATTGGATTGTTAAATCCATGATTTTGTGGCCCCTGCCAAGGTCTTCTTGCAACAAAACAAAGTGGTTTTGTAGAAGTTGGGACGGTTCCCTCTTGAAAGACAACCTTAAGACCTGGGATTGAGGGAAAACCCTTGGTCTCATGACTTTCTGAACAAATCATACAAGTTTCTACAATTTTTGTATCTAAAGTGCATTCCCTTAGAGCATGTTTCTTTCAACATTTTGAACAAAAAATGGCTAAAGCATCAGCCTTTGTTTTCTACTTGTTTTGAATTTTAAGGGTGTCTAGTTGCTCACTAAGGCTCCCTAAAATATCATTTTTAAACTCATCAAGCATATTGCTAATTTCTGCCCTACTTACAGATCCAGTTGCAGATTTTTTTTCTCTAACAAGAGAAGGATCTCTCGGCCATTTTTCTATTTTAGATTTCCCTCTTGAGAGATGAACACATAGTTCTCCTATGTCACTCAATGGAAGTTGAGAGATGTCTCCCTTCCCCATCATGATAAGGATATCTATCCACTGATCTCTAATGGCCTTTAACAAAAGAGCTTTCAAAGTTTCTTCATCTAATTTGTTCATCTTTGCTCTTTTCAAATTATAGTTAAATCTCTCAATCAAATCTTCTAAGTTTTCAACCTCTCTTCACATCATTTTGAACACCTCATCTTTATGATTGGTAAGCATATCCACGTATCTATCCAAAAATGCCTGTTTCATGTCATTCCATGTTCTACTGGATTGAGTGACTAACCCCATGAACCATTTCAAAGCAGCCCCTTTCAGTGTTGAAGGAAAAAATTTGAGTTTTTGAGAGTCTTCTAGATAGTCATAAGTTCTGCACAAGACTTCAAACTCAAACAAAAATGTTTCAGGGTCCTCACTTCTCAACCCATAGAAGTTTGGGAGGACAAATGGTGAGATGTTTTTCATTGTGGTATTTGTTTCCTCATCCACTATAGGGAATCCAAAAGAGTTATCTACTTCCCTATTTCCTATACCTCCTCCATTGTTACCTCTACCTCCTCCATTATTTCCTCTACCTCTCCCTCTATCCCCTCCTCCAAACAGTGAGAATTCTCCATCTTGTTCTTCTTCTGCCATTATAGTTTCTTAAGAGTCAATATGGGGTTCGACTTGAAAGGTTATTCCCTCCTCCTCTGGTTCTTCTATCAATGGATTATGGGAGATATTTTCTACATCTTCTTCCTTACCAGGTATTCCTAATTCTTCAACTACAATAGGCTCTCTTGTGGAGGTGAAAAAGGTTATCCCTGTTGTTGGAGATTCAAAATTTTTCTCTCCTAGGATTGTTTTGGTAGATGAATTAGGAGAATCTTCTGGTTGAGTTTCTGCCCCTTGAATTCCAGGAATCCTATGGATGGGAGTATGAGTCTGGGATGGAGGTGTGTCTTTTCTAACTCTTGGTGGAGTAGGTGGTGTTGTAGGAATCAAACTTCTGCCCCTAGCTATAAATCTACCCCTAGAGTCTCTTTCTCTGTGCATGTCATTGTTTTGTTTTGTTTTTTTGTTTTTTTCTTCTAAATGTAAGAGACAAGGCTACCTAGTTACACTTCCCTGACAACGGTGCCAAAATGTTTGGTCAATTTAGTGTCTTAAATTGCTCTACATAAATGATCAATCTGGGTATCGTAAATTGATGAAGTGTAGTGCACTATATGTTCTAGATGACCCTTCTTACTTTAGTGTTTTTTAGTTTTATGTTGTTTCGGGGTTTTTGATCCTTTAATCACTAATGATTTACAATCTAACAAAAATCTTAAATCTAAGTTCTTTAAAGACTACTAAGAACCTAAAGAAATGAGAATTAAAAGAGCTTAAGTAAGATCTGGAAGCAAAGTTTAATCAAGAAATGAAAATAGAGTTTCTATTTCTCATCATATAATGATTTCTAAATCATGAGCTACAAAATAAAAAGTAATATTGCAACTACTGTCTATGTAATTATAAAAAAAACAAGACTAAATGAAATACTGAAAATGAAAGTGAAATTTCAACTATTGTCTAATCTGTTACAAGAATAAAACTAAATGAAATAATAACACTGAAAGTGAAATTGCAACTATCTATTATGGAAACAAAACTAAATGAAATACTAAGACTGAAAATGAAATTACAACTAATCTACTATGGAAACAAAACTAAATGAAATATTAAGACTGAAAATGAATTTGCAACTATCTATCTATGGAAACAAAACCAAATGAAGTGCTTAGTTACTCTGCCTCTCAATTTTGGAAGACAAACCTCCTTGGGATGACATTTTGAGGAATTCTGTACTTCATTACTCTAAGAGAAAATAAATGCAAAAATGAATAAAATACTCATTGCATAAATGAAGCATTCAACCACTTACCTTAAGATGAATCATCAACCAGAAGGGCTTTTTAAAAACATTCACCTACCCCATGAGTCACTAAACTAGTAATAAAATGGCAAGAATGGTAATGTCACTGATCAGTTTAATTGAAAACCTAAAGACTAATGAAACAAACTACTCTACACTACTGAATTCAACTACTAACTACTGATAAGAAATTAGAAAGAAATTAAGCAAAAAGAAACTATTCTGTACTGAAAGGAACTATTCTGCATTAGTGAAGAAATGATGCATTATAAACAAGGTTAGTATGAAAATGACTATGAACATTGTGAGAAGGAATGGTAAATTTACAATTTGAAATAGAAAAGACAAAACAAAATGAAATGAAACCTCAGTCAGCGCAGGGGCCCTCTGCAACTTCTCAGGTTATGCGTACTCAATCAAAACTCCAAGAAACGCTTTCAAATGTCCATAAAACACATGATATTCATATTAAAAATAGAGAATGAGTTTTCAAAATTACAAAGTAGTAATCTGAGCATAATACATTAGCAAAAATCAAACGTTTTCAAACTAGTTCTGAGTTCTTTACACAGGTATTTATAGGAAAGTTATACAACTGTTTATGAAGAAAAATAAGCTACAACCAAAAACACGTAGCAGACAGACACACAAAATTCTCTTCCTCGGTTGCTAGAGACATAAATCTAAGGTGATGTCTATTGTATTCAGTTGCACAGATGGATGTTGAAGTTCGTGGGTTTAGAAAGTTGTTTCGGATCGCATCACTATGAAACATGTACAAAACAGAGTCTTGTTTGCCTTAGGTCTCTACGTTTGACTTCTCCTTTGACGGAAGTCTTGTACCATCTTCCTTGTTGACCTGGGCTAGGTGAATAGGACACAACCCATGTCATGATGTTTTCCAAGCTACCCATGTAGTTATTCTTTCCTTTTGACACCTGGAACCTGTAAAACCATGGAAGTAGCTGTGGAACAATTGATTAGCTGCAGAATAGGCTATGTTCCATAGCTAAAAGAAAAAAATTTATTCAAATATAAAAACATAAAAGCATAACATGTAAATCACTAAAATGTTCTCCTTAAGGCAATATATATTGGTTATTGATGATAGGGATGCATTTCTTCATGGAGAAACAAAGAAGAAGGGATGAGAAAAGTTGCTAAGGAAAGCGCAGTTTTGAGGCTCATAGGAGCATCCATCCAATGTGAGCTGGAGAAGAATGATTTTCTATAATTAGGATGTTTTTGTTTCATTTCAGTTGGGGCTAAAGATTAAAGAATTTATTAGAAAAGAGTTCGGTGGTTTTTGACCCGGAGTGGGTTTTCCACCTAAAATCTTTGTGCCTCCTGGGTTCTTTTATTTACAGTTATTACTACATAAACGTTAACAATAATTGAAGATTAATTAATGCTATGAAAAGATTTAAAAGTGTTAATTGCTAAGGAATACTGATTCACCCCCCCCCCCCATTACTTTCCAATAATTGGTATTAGATCTCAGTTCCTTCAGTAACAACTTAACCGGTGGAAGTCAATTTTAAGAGTATAGAGATGGGAAAGTCAAAGAAGCAGGTTACAAGGATTTCAAAGGAAGGTATAGATACAAAAAAAACCTTAGGAAAGTGAGTATTGTGTACCGACCCCTGATTTTGATGTAGATAATTACTGGATATGGGTATCTAGGATGGAAGTATCTTTGCAGGCACATGGAGTATGGGAATCAATTGTTTCAAGAGACACGTCTACCGACGAAGCTAAAAGGTACAATTCAAAGGCCATGAATGTAATTTTGAATGTTTTGCTAAATTCTATGAAAACAAAAGTTGGTCAATGTTCAATAACTAAAGTTCTTTGGGAAAAGCTTCATAATCTCTATTCAACAAAGAAATCAGGTCAAGATGTTATTGAAAACTCGGATCCTTTTGAGTATGATGAAGAACGGTTGACCATAGAAGAATTTTCTAAGGAGGAAATCAAGCTTACAAAAGAGCTTAAGGCTGAGAAGATCCATTCCAATACTCTTGAAGAACAAGTTCAAGGTCTCAAAATTGAAGTTGAAGAACACAAATGAATTGAAGAGTCACTTCAAAAAAAGTTGGAAGAAATCAATAATAAAACAACATGAGACCTCAAGAGAGAAGTCCAATAGAAGCAACAAGAACTCGACACAGAATTTGAAAATATTAGTAGGATCACACAACAAGGAAGCATAAATTGAAAGGAAGGAATCTGATCAAAGATACATATCTGTCATTGACCAAAAGAAAAAGGAATTAGAAACATCTTAATAGAAATAAGTAGGCTTAGGATTGAAAATGAGAAGAAGAAGGAAGAGATACAGGTTCTCAACAGAGAAGTAGAGAAGACCACTCTTCTCAAGCTAAAGGTTGAGGAGGAGAAAAAAAAGAAGGAAGATCTTGAAAAGATGGCTTCAAGAAGATCTTGCTCAAAAGCAAGAAGAACTTGATGCAACTCGTGATGAGATCAAAAAACTCAAGGGATCGCAAAAAGAATACTTACATGATAAGATAGATGAAGAAGTGAAAATGAAGGCAATTAAAGATGGTAAAGCTCCAGTTGATGAAGGTACAAGATCCACAACTTGGCAGGATGATTCTAAGAAGGAAGTTGATCAAAGTGAAAAGCCAAAGAAGAATGTTGCAACTCCAAAGAACAAGAACAAAGAAATCAAGAACAAAGGACCACAAGAAACTATAACACTACCTCCAAAGAAGAATGAAAAATCTTCCAGGTATGTTCGTTTATTTAATGGTTATTGCTTTTTATGTGCTAACTATGGACATATCACTAGGGATTGTGAAGTTTTTGACAAGTATAATCATTATCTGCAAAACCCTAGAAGCAAGTTTGCAGGATCACGAGACAGGTTTGACTATGGCCATAGCACTCATGGTTTCAAATATTGGATGGAATCACCCATGGACAACATTGAATTCTTTAAGTGTCATAAGTATGGGAACATGGCTCGAGATTGCAGGAATAAGAAGGTATGGAAAAGGAAACAGTTACAGGAATACAAAGTAGATAACAAGGTTTCAGCAGTTATGATTTCAAGATTTGTAAAAGCAAAAGGTCATGAGGAATTAGCATTTGCTTCAGATAATGACTCAAGTCAAGATGGCCCGTTAGGTGACTCACTATTTTGAGCAATCTGGCTTGTTGACTCCTTAATTTTTGTACAAGAGGAATCTATGTAGCAGTATATGGCACAAGTATATTATTAACAGGAAAGTAGTTTAAACAATATGGTAGTTTCATTAAAGGTTCAGGGGAGCAAAACGGTTGAAGGATTACAGGTTACCAAGAACAAGACAAGATTATTTTGCAAAGGATATGCACAAGTGGAAGGAATTGATTTCAACTAAACCTTTGCACCAGTTGCTAGAATGGAAGCCATCCGAATGTTTCTCGCCTATGCATGTTCAAGAAAAATAAAAGTCTACCAAATGGATGTTAAGTCAAGATTTCTGAATAGAGAATTAGAAGAAGAAGTTTACATCGAAAAACCTAAAGGTTTTCTACTATAAAAAAAAGAATACTACGTTTGTAGGTTAAATAAGGATCTATATGGTCTCAAGCAGGCTACCAAATCATGGTATTCTTGTCTTGACAGATATCTACGTCAACAAGGGTTCAAGAAAGGTACTTCTGATAACAATCTTTATGTACAAATGGATAAGGATAATTTAACAATCATTGAGGTATATGTGGATGATATAATATTTGGTACAAATCATGATCGACTAAGTAAGAACTTTGCTAAGATGCAAAGTGAGTTCGAGATGTCTTTACTTGGTGAGTTGACGTACTTCTTAGGGCTTCAAATATCTCAATAAGAGAAAGGAATATTTATATGTCAAGCCAAGTACATCAAGGAAACGCTCAAGAAATTCAAAATGGAAGATTGCAAACCCATCCTTACTCCGATGGTAACAGGTTGCAAATTGAGTATAGATGAGTCATCTAAGGATGTGGATCAGAGGTTGTACAGATCTATGATTGGTAGTCTTCTATATGTAACAGCCTCCCGACCAGATGTTATGGAAGCAATTGGACAAGTAGAAAGATTCCGAGCAGCACCAAAATAATCACATATTATTGTCGTCAAAATAATTTTTCAATATCTAAAGGGCACAACAGAATATGGCTTGTGGTATCCTAAGGGCAACAATCTCATTATTCAAGCCTTTACAGATGAAGATTGGGTAGGAAGCATTGATGATCGTAAGAGTACTAGTGGGGTAGCACTCTATCTATGTGGTTGTCTCGTATCATGGTTGAGCAAAAGCAAAACTCAATCTCGTTATCTACAGCAGAACCAGAATACATTATAGCAACAGCTTGTTGTACTCAAGTCCTTTGGATGAAACAAACTTTGCAAGAACTTCAAGTACAATTCAGTGAGCCTATTCCCATCTTTTGTGATAACACCATTGCCATCAACATCTCCAAGAATCCTATCATGCATTCAAAAACAAACCACATTTGGTCATTTTGTTAGAGAACAAGTCGCTGAAAAGAATATCAAACTTGAATATGTTGGTACAAAATAACAATTCACTGATATCTTCGCTAAACCTTTACCTCATGAAGCATTTGAATATCTTTGCAAGAAGTTTGGGATTCTCCCAAGTTCTCATTAGATTTTCCTTATTCAAAAAATAAAGGGGGAGTGGAAGTGTGTACAGGTCTGTAGAATGGTTGTGTGTTAGGTGGAGTTACCCTTTGCCATTGATGTCAAAGGGGGAGATAAGGTAGTAGGAAGAGGTTCCTTGATTGTAGGGGGGGTAATTGTGTTGCCATCAATCCCAAAGGGGGAGATTGTTGATCTAAAGATTATCTGAGGTTGGCATTGATGTCAACCCAAATAGCACCAGGGGCTACCCTAATCTTGAAAGGGAATTTCTACTTAAAAACTTACTCTATTTTTAGTTAAGGATCTTCTAGATAGATTCTACTCATTGAGATGTTTCCGTTGATATATGTCATGCCAAGTAATTCTTCACAGTTTGAGAGATATTTATGTTTGAAGTTAGTAACACTAGTTAGTGGGCTAAAACCCTATGGGGTTGTGGAATGGCACTCATAATTGGTTTTGGTTATTGAACAGTCAATAACTAATAATTTTTTAAGCTCCTAAAATCCCTCCAACATTCTCTATAGAAGCCCCTTTCAACTCTATAAAAAGAAATCTCATATATCCTCCAAATGAAGTGATCGTAGAATGCTCGCTATAACTTCATTTATGTGAAGTCTTAGATTTTGAACCTAAAACCCATTTGATGCACAATTCTAGTGAACGTTGTGACCAAATTTCAGACCTTGGTTCACTATATTATCAGAGATATGATCTGTGGAAGTTAGGGTTTTTGCAGGCTCCTGAATTTCATCTAAAAGAAGCGACCTTGGAAAAATCGTCATAACTCTCTCCTTGAGAAGAGGATTGGAATTCTATAAAAATTGATGGATAGTGCAAAAACTATAGTATTCTGTGTATCCATTTCAAAGCCTAAGGAGGAAACAATGACATGTGGCACGTTGTACAAGTTAGGTCTACTGAACTAGTCCATAATTAGGTCATTGTGAGAGATTGGGCATAACTTTGTCTTGAAGAGTCCACATCGAGTCAGAGCTATGGCATTGGAAAGAAGACTCAAAGTGATAGTATATGACCTAAGATCACATATTTGGGATTTGAAATCACAGAGATACATCAGGTTAAATATCGTTCTCCTAGAAGGAGAGAAAAACTAGATCAAGAGTTGTCATGGGTGCAAAGGACCAGACTTTCTAAGGAAGCAAAGAGCAAGGTGCACAAAAATGATGCAGCAGAGGTAAGCTACAAGTAAGTATATTCTGCATATGCATGCTTATTTCTTAATTGCATTAGGTTCTTTGTATTCTAATTTTTTTTTTTTAGCACTGACATATGATATGCAGGATGAGGTAAGTTTTGCTATTATCATGTCATGGGTATTTCCTTGAAGACTTTTTGCATGTATTATATATTCATCCAGAGAAAAATCAATGCATAATCTAATGTTCTGAAGAGTGAGAAGAGTAGCATGACAAGAGTAGAAATCAAGGTGCAGAACAATAGCAAGAAGTTCACCATATGAAGTCTTCAAGTGGGAAGCATTGCATATAATCATTGTAAAAGTATCATTGTACAGAGTCATTGTAAAAGTTGTACAAATGTCTATCTACCAAGAGTTGAAGAGGTAGTGTTGGGAGGTCTAGGATCATCATTAGTTGGTTGTGTCATAGTTGGAGTTATGGTCTAGTGTGTCTTCTTCTTCTACATCATTCTATATCAATTTAAAGTGGACCATTTTCCTTGGTACGAGAGTCCATTCTTATTTTATTCTTCTATAAGGTGGTAGGGTGGTGCTAGGCTGGTGCATGAAGTCACCAACAAGTTCAAGCCTGTGAAAAATTTAGGGTGGTGCTTGGGTGAGTTGTAGCTCATTGGGTGTTGGGGCATCCGTTCAGTTGACTACTAAAGAATCTCGAGTGTTGGAGCGTCCATCCAATGGGAGATGGAGAAGAATGCTTTTCTAGAATTCTAGTAAGTTTTTTCTTTCATTTTAGTTGGGGCTGAAGATTAAAGAATTTATTATAAAATCGTTCGGTGGTCTTTGACCCGGAGGGGGTTTTCCACCTAAAATCTTTGTGCCTCCTGGGTTCTTTTATTTACGGTTATTACTGCATAAATGTTAATTATAATTGAAGATTAACTAATTCTATGAAAATATTTAAAAATGCTAATTACTAAGGAATATTGATTCACCCCCCTCTTAGTATTTTCCAACACCCAACCCTACTGAATTTTTAGATAATCCAAAGAAATTAGTGAGAAGGAAAACTCTTACAGAGAGCCAGGGTAGTAATAGTCCTTTATCTAGGTTCAACTCTCTTCCTGAGAAAATTCCTTTTTCAAGGTCTAACTCTCTTCCTGAGAAGTTTGAAACTATTCAAGACATAGAGTTTGATTTACATTTCCAACATAGTTTGTTTAGATCAAAATCTGAGAGCTTTGTAGATCATATTGTCATTGATGAAGCTATAATGCAACCATTTATACCCAAAATTCAGCCTCCTAAATTAGATCCTAATCTATAATACCTACAACAATTTGATAAATTGAATGGTCTAGTCTCGGTTTTGGACCAAGCCATTAAAGAAGCTTATATTCAACAAACTTTTGAATATTCAACTTTAATAATTGCTGCAACTTCTTTGTCCACCCAGTATTTCCAGTATGTTAATCTACAACCCCCTAGTCCTACTCATTCTATAGTCTCTACTTTTTCACTGATAGCAACTCAGACTATTGTTCATACTATTCCTATAATTAATACAACTACACCTTCGTAGGTCCATATTCTAGTCAAACTCTTACACCAGCTATGGAAGCTAGGTATGCACCTTTGGTGTTACCAGACCAGCTAAATTCTATTCCTGCAGACTATCAATAAAAAATTATAACGCTTGATAACGCTGGTTCTCATACTTCTCAACAACACATAGAAATAATGAATGGTGTTTTTTACCTTCAAGAAGTAGATGAAGCTGATGTAAAGATGAGATTGTTTGCTGAAATTTTAGGAAGTGATGTAAAAAAATGGTTTAGGATTTTACTTGTAGGAAGTATAGCCAACCTTGAGGGATTTCATCAAAATTTCTTAGCTAGATGGAAAATCAACAAAAATCCACTTCAAATCTTGAATGAATGAAAAGGAGTTAAAAGAAAATCCAATGAAACTTTGGAGGAATACTGTGAACGATTTAACACTGTTTACAATGTAATTCCCATAGACATCAAACCCTCCCCTGGTCTAGATTTAATTGATTTTCCTGATGGTTTTGATGTAGAAATGGAGTATCAACTTAGAGAGAGAGATTGTTATGCTCTTGACCTGCGAGAAGATACCAGAATACCAAGTATGTGAAGAAATATACATAGAACATAGAACAATAAGAAATAATGGCATGTATTTTATTATTCAAAAAGGCAAGCAATGTTCACTTGCCTCTTCGAGGGGGCAACCTCCAATAGAGCTGGGCTCAATTATAAAATAAGACATGACACTCCTCAAGGGGAGTCTCTATCCTTTATATAGCATTCATACATGCAATACCATGAGTCAGTACCATGGTTCTTATTAATACCATCTATCTAATGCCATGGCCCATTTGAACCTAACTGTGGTCCCTTCTTTAAATGCAGGTCAACCACTTACAATTATTAATATGGGCTTTATTGAATCTTTAACTAACTGTAACTATGACTCGACCCTATTACATAAATAAGGGGGTTAGGGTTGGACCCTAACATGCTCTCCCCCATAAAAATAGCCTTGTCCTCAAGGCTGAAGGTGCGGAAACTACTGAAGAACAGTGGCTTGTTCCCAGGTCGCATCTTTTGCAGAGGTGTCTTTCCACTTGACGAGGACTTCCTTGATCTTGCGGGTGCACAGGTGCCGTTCTCACATGTCAAGAACCTATTCAGGTTGGAGCTAGATTGAACCTTCTTCATCCAATTTCGGTAGACTGATTTGGATTCTGCAATGGTTGCCAACCACTTTCTTGAGGCATGAGACATGGAAGACGTGATGGATTTTTTAAATGGGTGGTAAGGCTAGCTTGTAAGCTACTTCTCTGATGTGCCGAAGTATTTTATACGGTCCATAGAATTTTGGAGATAATTTCTCACAACCCTTGTATTTGAGTGATGTTTTCTTATAAGGTTACAGCCTCAAGAATACCTGATCCCCTTCTTGAAATATGTGCTCTGAATGATGTTGGTCTGCCTGTTGCTTCATGCGATTTTGAGCTTGATAGAGATTCTCTTTGAGGTGGGCCAGCATGGTTGCACGGTTCTATAGGGGCTGATCCACTGCTTGTACCTTTGAGCATCCATGGATATAAGAAGTAGGTGAAGGAGGGATTTGACCATAAACTGCTTCATATGGAGTCATTTCGGTGGTGGCATGATAGTTAGTATTATACCACCATTCGGTTAGAGGTAACCACTGTACCCATAGATGTTGCTTTTCTAAAGTGAAACACCTGAGGTAGGTCTTTAGACATTTGTTGATTGCTTCAATTGTTATAGGACAAAATGACCTCCTCATCAACTTAGAGGTGAGAGATAGCATGACTAAAGCAAAGACCATAGTTGCAGGCCTTGATTCCACACTAACGCTCCCTGCACACTACTAACATGCTTTATAAAGCTTGTTACCAATCATAGAGGAGCGTTAGTCACCCTGTTGACTCTAGTTGTTAGATCAAGGGGAGAGTTAGTGAAACAAAGGGAAGTTCAATGGGTCAAGCCAATGAATCTGCTCAAGAAAAGCAAGGAAACTCCAAAAATCAAGATATTTGGAGAAATTCCAATCTGAGAATGAAGGGAAATGGGAAAAAGCTTGAAAACAGGGCAGGTTCATGGCTTCTGCCCTAATGAACTCTAGGAGGAGCTTGGCAGCCCTAATTTGATCACTACATAAGCAATGAGAGGGCCATTGTGAAAGGGGTCAGAGCATTTGGAAGGATATCCCATTGAGCTATTGTGAACAGTCATATACTTGAAGCAGTGAGCTGAAGAAGAGAGAGAGAGAGGAAGAAGTGGCGAAGGAAGGTTGATACAACGGATGGTTGTAATCACTCTTCCATTATAAATATAGAACTGAAGTTGTGTTCCCTACTCCATAGTGTCGATAATGTTTTTCATTTATTTGTTCATTCTAATGCTTGTCGAGATGAGTAGTTAAGTTATACACTAATATATGTTTATTGTTCATTCTTACATTAGTTTTCAAGAGCATATGTTGTGATTGGTTTGCCTTGTCCTTTGTGCAGGAATTTTCTTAGAGCCAACCTTGAAGGAGTTATTCTTGTTGCATAGAGATCTCCAAACAAATATGGAAGGAACTAGAGGTGATCCTCTTTCCATACCTTGTCAATTTATGTTTGATAGATGAACATATGTGTAACTTGGTAGCTTTTGCAGATAATCTTATAGTCTATCAAAGGTCCCCGGAAGACCTTTGAGGGTAGTTTTCATCCTACAATACACTGTGCATTTTACCCCATAGCAGAATTGGTGACTCCTCTGGGGACCATACATCTAGTTCCCAGTATACTGGGACTCCTCTCAGTTCTTCTCTTTCTTCTAAGGGCTTCCTACTTCTTCAAATCCTTTTCTCATCCACCAACTATCTTGTTACATCCTACTAGTTTGCATTCTCCTCAGAAACTCATCCTAAATGCCCTTTGTTTGAGCTATTTCCCTCACTAACCCAGGTTGCCAGGCTAAACAAAGCTTTATAAAGGTCTTTGCCTATGTATAGGGAGCATTAGTGGCCCAACTAACTCTCTGTTTACACTGAAACAGAGCATTAGTCTCCCATTTCCATGATTTCTAGAAGAGTCTGTGGACCAAAGGGCGGGAAGCTTGTCTCATGGGCTAAAGTAAGATCTACAACTATATTATGTTAACAAATTTGGTGTCCTGAAAATCCATTTTTAGGAAAATGTTTTAGTTTTTCTCTCTTAAAATACATTTTTTTTTTAAAAAAGACTGATAAATTATATTCATCCTTCTGTTGAAATAGTTGTAAGCTGCTTCATTTTGGTTTTTAGTAGTTGTTAGGAAGTATTGGGAAATGAATATTTTGGTTATGAAAGTGTTGAATGGATTTAGATGCATAGACGAATCCATGAATATGAGAAAAGATGAATATGTAGAATAAGACTTGTTTGCATAAGAAATTGAATTTTTTTTTTAGAGCATTGTTTTGCATGGTTTATTCAGTCGAGAGTCTCACCATATTCATACGTCAACACCCCTACCGAAGATAAATAATCAAGTACACGAAAATTTACATTAAAATCGATCAGCTACTCTTTTGAGCAAACCAACATTAGCTAGATTAGGACCTTGGGATAAGCATGTGAGTGAACTGTCCAAAGTTGAAAACCAAAACTAGTGTCATTAACGAGTGAAAAATCCTTCTACACTTATATTACCAGGACCACTCTACTAACAACGGAGGGAAATACGAGACAACATTGGACTATAATTGAAGGTTGCTCGCCTTCTCTTACAAATCCTTTGGGCATTCTGTGTACTGGGGGTCCCTTGCGGGATTTCGAAACTAAGTCGGGGACTCAGGTTTCCTGCCCACATAGCATGTTGTCTATGACTATGTCCCCTCTGTTAATGTCTATGATTTGAGGTATCTCTAGTGGCCAAAAATTCTAGGTACTTACACAAGGTGACGGGGATGAGCTGTCCTGGTACCTAAAACGGACGGATCTACTTTGTCTTCAATTTTTGGGAGGGTGCTCATCTTCACGAGAGTACTTGGTCCCTCAATCTAAGGTTCGGGAAAAGCTCTAAAGTAACAGTAACTGTACATTTTGCCATCCTTCTCTGTTATTCATTGAGAGACTAGGTTTCATCTTTAGTAATCGGTACTTATCAGACAAGGTAATTTCCCTCTCTTTGCTGATTGATGTATTTAGTGTATTTTTTTTAGTTTTAGGTACCTGAGTGCTATCATTTTTTAGACTTTAAAAAATATCACATTAAAATATATTTGATAAAACTTAATGATCATCGTGGCTACATCTGGCCCTCGTCCTCACTCTAGATGATTGTTAGGACTTCCTCCACTCATTGTGGAAGATCCACTGAGTTCCGCTGACTTGGATTCCTCATCTTCGAGGAATCAGTCTCTTAAATCTCACACAAGATTTGTATGGATGACTGATGATTCTAGTTTGCTAGAGTATTTCTTCACGGAAGGATTCCTTCCTCACTTTAACACTCCGCTCACAAATCCGTCGGATCCTATCGTGGTTCCCGTGGTACTCGTACTTCATTCTTAAGTAGGTTGAAATTTCCCATCTATCCAGTCGACGACTTAAGGGTTATGGAATTTTAGAGACACTGTTGGTCCTCTACCACTTCCCTAGTTGATGGTCATCACAACACTGGTAATGTCGAATCCCACTATCCCGTTTGTCCCAAGTACGGCAACTCACATAACACCCTCTATAAGTGGAACCCAGCAGATGCCAGGTTCCACTCCTATGGTGCCACAATGCATACCTTCGATTAGTGCCACATATAGTGCTCCATATAACACTCAATGCGGCACTATGGGTGTAGTTCCAATTTACCAACAACAAGGTTGGCCGCCAATGTACAGTTCCAACCCCCAGATTCAGGGGGGGGGGGGGTCCCAATATGCACATGTCGGTGGGGAATGTCACAGTTCCCCCTCTGTTCTCAGGCATGCATGGACAGTTTTTGATTGACATGAGTGTTCCCTCTATCAACCAAAGCCATATGGTTAGTTCTGTGTTGGTTGGGAATCCACAAGGCATTCCCAACCAATCCATGGGGGCACCCTACTCATAGACTCAAATGAGTCAAGGCGGCACCGCTTATACTGGGGGAAATTTCATACCCCAATATCAAAATCCTCATGGAAATACACTCTACAACACCATATCACAAAGCAACTACTACACCATGTAACCCATGTACACTATGGGGAACCAAACGATGGGAGGAGCACAAAGCTCCTCAGGTCATTCGTCATCACCATGGTCCGAGTTAGGAGCACCCAACTCTTTGCCTTTTTTGGCAACATTAGATATTCCCAACTTATACAAATTGATAAACGAACCCATCTACCACAACTTACAATGGCCGCCGATCTTGCATAAAATACTGACAGACATTCCAAAGTTCAATGGGAAACAAGTGGAGGATACAGGCACCTCTATCACCACCTACCATCTCTGGTGTGTTTCAAACTCTATGGTGGATGATAGTGTCCGGTTACATCTTTTTACCCGCACCCTCACTGGCAATGTCGCGAAATGGTATATTGAGTTACCACGCACATCAGTAAATACCTTTGACGCTTTAGCGATGGAGTTCCTAAAGAACTTTTAATTACCTATCTACTATGAGACTGGGACAAAGCTCCTTACCACATTTCGTTAGGATACAGCCACCCACATCTCCAATCATATTCATGAATGGAGACGTAGGCGGAGGTTGGTCAAAGCACCCATCCCTGATTTTCTCTTAACATACTGGTTCTGTAAGTCCTTACTCCCACAAATCACTAGATATGTCGCTCTAGGTGGTGCGGTCATAGAAGACCAATCCATACATTGTGCCCAACACTTAGATTTGATTTATTCACAGCTTGGCACTCTCTATGACATAATCCCCCATGCTCCTGGTAACCCCAATGCTTCGACCACTCAGCACCCCAGAGTGCACGCTGACGGGATTGTCGACACAACCTCTGGGGTCACTATAAAACAACTCAGTGGTTACATTGCCAAGTTGGCAGTGGACCCCTCTACCAAAGTGACTACTACTCTTGCCACTGTGATAAACTCTATGCAGTCTACACAAAAATCCAGTGGCAAGAACAAGAAGAATAAGAACAAGACCACTCCTTTTGAAGAGCAGTCATCCAAGTAGCCCAACCCGAAATAGAAGGCCGCTGCGCCTACTGATGAGGAAAAGGATAAAGGCACTAGATATCCATGCAAACTCTATCTTGAAGACCACGTAACCTGGCATTGTCCGCGTCTTCAAGAATGCACAGATTACCTTGCCAAAAGAGATTCTAGTAAGGCACCTGCTGTCCTTAGAAATCCTTTTCCTACTCAACAATAGCAAAATCTCATTGCCAACCAACCGCAACCCATGCCAGGGGGTAGCGATGGTTTGCAACATCCTTCAACTGGTGAAGGATCTTCTACCATTTACACATTTGAAATGGTAGAACTCACCACAAGAGCCAAATCTTATGGAGCTCCTGTCGCTCTGGTAGCAGAACCATCCTCAGGTCAAAACCCATCACCGCCCAATGATTTGAATATCGAAAGGTCGGTTGAAGAGTTTGTAATTCAACCCCCCAAGGAGGAACTTTGACGCACAATGCACAATACATCTGCACATGCCGCCCAACACTACAACATCATAGAGGATTTGGCACAAGCGTCGTCAGCTATGTCGGTGCTCGAAGTATTACAAGCATGCCCCAGCCAACGGAAAATTTTGATTTTGGCTATCAGAGGTATTGACCCTACAAATTCCATGCTTGCTATTTTCGACATGGACAAGTTTAAGCCTCCCCTTTCCCACCAGCTTACATTTCAAGTGCATATCACTTCGAAAGGTAAAGGTATACATCGAACTGTCATCGACAAAGGTGCTTCAACCTACGTCATGTCGGCTTCATGTTGGCTCGCCCTGGGTTCCCCAAACCTATCCCCACCATTGGCCTCCCTTAAAGATTTCAACAGCCACACCTTTATCCCAAAAGGATACCTAGCTATTTTTCCCATCACATTGTATGGGAAAACGTAACGGTGGATGTAAAAGTTGTGGATAAGAAACTCGACTATAATTTGTTGCTAGGTCACAGTTGGACATATGCCATGATAGCCATCGTATCCACTGTATTTTGTATCATCCTATTTCCATTGGATGGAAAGGTCATTATAGTGGATCAGTTGTCTTTCTGCACCCCTAATTATTCCCCATTACCAAGTGGCTCTGTACCCCTAGTAGGAGGTGGAAATGACTGCTATGTCAGTTTAGGTACCAGTCTATTGAAGGCTTCTTCCCTTATGGGTTGTTTTCCTCTTTAGCTGCCCCAGGTTTCACAATTGGTCAACATGCTTTCATCAATTCCTCATGAACTGACCAATCCCTGGATCCTAATGGCTCCTTCAAACCTTGACACATTCAGAGACCAGATGCCGCTGTCACTAGCTGAATCAGCCTACCAAGGCATTCAATCTGCATCCACATCTTCGGTCATGTTTTCTATCGCAGATGGTACCACCACCCTTCCCATAACCACTCCTCCTTTAGATCCATTCAATCAGCTCATACCTACAGACGAAGCCATTTAAGAAATTATGAATTTTAGAGAGCAACATTGGGAGGATTGGCACCATCATGTCCCGATATCTGATTCGAACATGATGCCTCTTGAAATCTTGTCTTCTGAATTACCAAAAATTGTTTCCTCACCATACACAATCATCCAAACTTTGGATGCAAAAGGAAACATGGGCAACACTTCCAGGTTATTGCCCATAGATATTTCAATCACGATAGGCATCGTGGATAACACCCAGATGCGAGCAGATTGCAGTCTTGAGGAAATTGCAAGCTCCACCTAGCTACATGAGGAATTCCATGATCAATTTGTTTGGTCTAAAGAGGAAATGTGTGACTTTAATTCTTCATTTATCGCACATGATATCCAACTTTACGACGAGGCAAAACGAATTGGGTGGCCAATCCCTTCCCTAGAAATAGCCATTGAACCCATGCTCGGCCCTACTGCCGAAGAAGAATGCCTACTATACCTTAAACAGCTGGATAAAACCCATCAAGATGCCAATTTGGCACTCGCAGCTCACAAGAAGTGGGTACAATCCCAATTTGTGAAAGATGTTAGGTTTTATTCTTTCCATGAGGGCAACTTCGTATCGCTCTATCATCCAAAATATAACCTCTTGGAGGCATGCACACTTCGACCCATTTGGCTAGTTCCCTATGTCATAATGAATGTACTCCTCACAGGGGCATATGAACTAAAAAACTAGGATGGAATCCCACTCAAGGAGCCCACATATGGGCTCTATCTGGAAAAGTATTATGCCTAGTATTGCACTGGGTATGTGCTTTGTAATTTTATGTATTCATAAGTTTTGCTTACCTTTTTTGATGTGATTGGATTGTTTTGTTATTTAGTGGAGTACTTGTCTCATGCATTCTTCTCGCAATGCAGATGTCGTCGTTGCCCTTAGCATACGTAGGATACGCGAATGGTGCCAGTCGTCACACATGGCACATTGCATCAGCTGCTTGGGTCATCTACACACCCGAGTCGAAACTATTTTTCTCTGGGGGGGTCTTTCTTGGTACCGCCACCAACAATATTGCCAAGTACATGTCCATCGTTTCGCTTCTCACAAAAGCGTTATCAAGGGGCATCTCCAATCTAGTGGTCAGGTTAGACTCCCAGCTAGTCATTATGCAATTGACAAACCATTATCACGTTCGTAATCCAGCCTTGTTACGTAACTATCTAAGGGTGCGACTCTTGGAACATTGATTTGAAATAATCACATATGAGCATGTTCCTCGAGAATTAAATACAGTCATTGATTCGTTAGCTAACTATGTATTGGATTGGCATTTGTCTCATTCTTTATAGCAGCATGCATGAGAAGTAAAAACATTTACTAAAGTTAAAAATTCATTACAAATAACATTTAAAAACACATTTACACCACCAAAATACCAAAAATCTCTCTCTCTCTCTCTCTCTCTCTATATATATATATATATATATATATATATCGAGATCCAGTTTTTTACATCAAAATATTCCAAAACTTGGATGATTTAAGTACAAAATGGCTCAAAGCCCAGCTACAAGCACTCATATGGCTATGCCAGAACACCTGCTAAAATGAGCCTATTGCTCCAGAAAATCTAAAACAGCTCTAGCTACCCTTCGAAGAGGAACCAGAAATCGCTCAGGTACACCAACAGTGTGCCACTACATATGAGCGGGAATCTCCCTCATAGGAAGTGGGGGGACACCCATAGTTAAACCCTCTAGGTTCCTCAGAACCTCGCGGAGACTGTCGGCATCACCCCCTCCAGCAAGTAGTTGGTCGCCTCGTCGCACATAGCAAGGTTCACCTGCAGGTCGTACTAGCACCACATCTGTGTTAAGAATAAAAGTTTCATGTCAGTTCTTATTTCACCTTTAAAAAATATTGCATATACATTCAAAAGTGCAAAAAAACTTAAGTACTGTCAAAATTATCCTCACCGAGGACCCCAGTTAGTCCTGGGCGATAGCATCAAGTCTGCGTTGCCATTAGAGTCCATGCCTTCATAGGCATAGTCATCAACAATTACAATCTGGCTACGGAGCCACTGGAAGAAGTCTTCATCAAAGAAGTGCTAAAGTGGTCCTCCTCCTGTGCGAGGATCGAGTGATGACCAGTGACCCTACCTTGGCTCCCTCGGATCAAGGGGACCTAAGCTCATCCATGGGCTCATGACAGGTACCTTCTCAAGGAAAAATGAGACTATGATAGTACTGTACCCAAAATTGTGTTGGGTACGGGTCTTGCATGCTGCTAATTCTGCCTTTACTTGGCAAAGCACTACTTCACACCAGTTGAACATCTGTGGCTGGACACAGTCAATCAAAAGCAACAGTCAAGCCTTTGTCTCTACATGGGGACCTTTTGACCCCGCCAACCATACAATCAACCATAAAACTTCCCTCATAGACTGAGATCAAATCCTCTCTATAGGGACTCTGTCGCTGACTAGTCCACTCTCAAGGATGTTGTAGATCTGTACCATCTCTGAAGTAGATCATCGATCTGACCTGCCACCAGTGAGGTTTTCTTGTGCCCCATGGCACGACAAACTAGTCAAAAGTTAAATGTCATCCCAGTCAATCGCTAGCACCTAATCTCCAATCCTAAACACTTGCTCGTGTTCATCCTAACGCTGTATGATCCATCTCAGTAAATCCTCTTGTCCTTTCATCAGCTCTAGCTTTGCATACTTCAACAAACTGCAGCGGCGCAATGCAAGTATGCATGCTGGATCATTTCGCATCAGCAATTCCTCATTATCATGGGCCCATTCTCTCCATAGGTGAGTCATTTCAGCCTAAAACCTGCACAAAATAACCCTAAAAACAGTTAAAATGGGGCAAAATCACTTAAGGAATCCATGCATGAGGGTTTTAACTGCGCCCTACAGCCCTAACACTACCCCCAGTGCTACACAGGGAGGATTAACACCCTCCAGTGGCTTGTACAGAGCATTTAACGCTCCCTACTGGCCATCTGGAGGGTGTTAGTGCGCAAATAAGGCTCTAGGGCACCTCAGATCTGCAAAATTCCACCCATAAAATTGTTAAGAAAGGTTTAGTAAGGCATAGAGCAAGGTTTTAGCTCTCACCTGGGACTGACGACACGTCGAATGGTTGCCTGGATCTCCTACAATGGTCCGTGGAAAATCTGCTCCTCTTTAGCTCCAACAAGCTCTCACAAACTTCAAAATAGTGAAAATGATGCATGTGAAAGCTCAAAGCATCTCCTTATATAAATTTGAGAGATATAATTTTTTGAAAATCATTAAAGAGGAAGTAGTCCATTCTCCATGATTTTTGATCATGCATGAACCCAGATAATACAAATTGTTTCTTTTTTATACTTTTTACCGCTTTTGATGAAAGTACTTTTGGGAATAAAAAGTAGTAAAAGATGCATGCAATTCTCATTAGAGCACTTTTGGAGATATTTTGTTGCTCTTTAAAAAATATAAACATCTCCGAGTTTTTTGTTGTGGGGATCGTTAAACATATACCGCGATTAATAGAGCACTTTTATAGATACTTTATTGCTCTTTAAAAAATATAAACATCTCCGACTTTTCATCGTTAAGCTCGTTAAATCTTTGCGATGATGGTTAGAGCACTTTTTGTGATATTTTATTGCTCTTTAAAAAATATAAACATCTCTGAGTTTTCATCATTACACTCGTTAAATACATGTAACGATGCTCTGAGCAACTCTTTTTTGATCTTTTTCCAGCTCATAAACTAAAAAAGACCAAAGGAGTATTCTTTTTAGGCGCTTTTTTCTTGCTCTTCAAACTGAAAAAAAAAAAAAAAAAAAAAAAAAAAAAAAAAAAAAAAAAAAAAAAAAAAAAAAACCTTGAGCTATGTCTTGCTACTCGTTAAAATTGCTAAAGATGACCTGAGCTATGTCTTGCTACTCGTTAAACTTGCTAAAGATGACCCGAGCATTCTTTTAGGTACTTTTCTCGCTCGTTAAAATGAAAAACCTTGAGTTTTTGTTACTGGGCTCGTTAAAGATTCACGAAAAAACACGAGTTTAGTCCATCACCTCGTACTCGTAACAAAATGAGGTCGACATCTATTGAAAAAAGGTTTCTCTTTATCCGGGTTCAATAGATTAAAATACGAAAAAGTAACCGATCCGGGTATACTAGTAACCTTTTGTCACAACCGGTTAACAACTATGACAAAGGGACCACCATGGAGTCTCCCTTTGCGATCTTTTCAAACTCTCTAAATGTGAAAAGACCTTTGATTTTTCTAGTCTGGACTCTTTAAATTACACAGAAAAGATATAGAGTCGTTCTTTTTACGATACTTTTTAGACTCTTAATACATGAAAAAATCGACGAGTTTGCCTGTCTGGACTCATTAAACTAATCAGATAGGGCAACGAGTCATTATTTTTTCTATCCTTTTTAGACTCTTTAAACATGAAAAGATCGATGAGTTTACCCATCTAGACTCATTAAAAAATCAGACGAGGAAAGTGGACAATACAACTGTATTCTGTATTTGAAAGCGTGGTTTGGTAGCAATCATTCCCTTGAACATGGCACTCCCTCAAATAAACCTTCATTTTGATAGCCTCTCAATATGAACCCTACCAACCTATGAGTTTTAGCCTATATACCCTGATGTAATTGCATCTCCGTATCTTAACACTCTGTAGTGTTCATGAGTCTAGTGTTGTCTGGTTAAAACCATTGTCATGCCTTCTATTGTTCAAGGGTCCCCATTTGTTTCCTCTATCAACCGATCATACATATCCTTTCATCATGCCCTCCATTGTTTAGACCCAAATGCTCAAAATATTCCTCAAAAAACAAAATCATTCTTGTCCGGTTTCGTGTCGACTGATGTAGGACATGTCATTTCCTACCTTTCGACAGGTTTCTTCCTATCGACTTCAACACTCTATCCAGGAAGATAACCCAAAAACACATTCAGTGCCTTGGTACTTGCAGACATTAGTGGCAGGTTACCTTGTGTTTGATCATGGGTTTTCATTATTGGCTCTTGGTTAAGCAATTCTACGAGTGTTCGATGACAAAGAAATCTTTCACACTCGCTAGTTTGCACTGTGCATCTTGGAGACCATCACCATTATTAGTGGCCTTCCTCGCATATGTTAACGGTCTCCATTATTGACTGGTAATCAGATGATTTTGTGCATGTTCGATGTCAATGCATCTTATCACATGTACCGATCTATGCTGTTCGGTGAAGCGGAAATCAAGACCTTGGGTAGAGGCTTGCATCATTTAGCCTTGTTTCCTCTCCCAAGTTTCATATATTGTTCTTTGGAGACAGCTATTTTAGGACGATCTATTATGACACTGGATCCACTATGTGCTTATCGACAGCTAGCATTGTTATATCTCAGAAGAGAAAATTACTTTGGCATAGCTACTGATCATGGGAATGCTCGACTCAGGACATGATTTTAGCAGTTTATATATATGTATATGTGTTGTATCAGGTTTTCCTTGCCGCCCGAAACTTCTCTCTCTCTCTACAAAATTTTGACAGAAAATTATAGTTTTTAGTAAAGTATTTTGGCCATCGTCTCTGCCTCTGATCTCATACTTTAGGGGGCATCTGTTATAGGACAAAATGACCTCCTCATCAACTCAGAGGTGAAACACACCATGACTGAAGCAAAGACCACAATTGCAGGCCTTGATTCCACACTAACGCTCTCTGCACACTGCTAACCTGCTTTATAAAGCTTGTTACCAAGCATAGAGGAGCGTTAGTCACCCTGCTAACTCAAGTTGTTAGACCAGGGGGAGCATTAGTGAAACTAAGGGAAGTTCAATGGGTCAAGCCAACGAATCTTCTCACAAATATCTAGATATTTATCCCTAAATTTGCTCAAGAAAAGCAAGGAAACTCCAAAAATCAAGATATTTGGAGAAATTCCAATCTGAGAATGAAGGAAAATGGGAAAAAGCTTGAAAATAGGGTAGGTTCATGGCTTTTTCCCTAATGAACTCTGGGAAGAGCTTGGTCGCCCTAATTCGATTGCTACATAAGCAATGAGAGGGCCATTGTGAAAGGGGTCAGAGAATTTGGAAGGATAGCCCATTGAGTTGTTGTGAACTGTCATATACTTGAAGAAGTGAGCTGAAGGAGAGAGAGAGAGAGAGAGGAAGAAGGGGCAAAGGAAGGTTGATACAATGGATGGTTGTAATCACTCTTCCATTATAAATATAGAACTGCAGTTGTGTTCCCTACTCCATAGTGTCGGTAATGTTGTTCATTTATTTGTTCATTCTGATGCTTGTCAAGATGAGTAGTTAAGTTATACACTAATATATGTTTATTGTGCATTCTTACATTAGTTTTCAAGAGTGTATGCTGTGATTGGTTTACCTTGTCCTTTGTGTAGGAATTGTCATGGAGCTGGCTTTGAAGGAGTTCTTGTTGCCGTATAGAGATCTCCAAACAAATCTAGAAGGAACTAAAGGTGATCCTCTTTCCATACCTTGCCAATTTATGTTTGATAGATGAACATGTGTGAATCTTGATCACTTTTACAGATAATCTTACAGTCTGTCAAAGGTCTCGAGAAGGCCTTTGAGGGTAGTTTTCATCCTACAATACACCATGAATTTTACCCCATAGCATCAGTTTGGGGATGATAGGAAGTATTGAGTTGTAGTTGGGCACCTTGTAACCTTGAGAGTTCCTGCCAAAAGTTACTAGTGAAGATCGGGTCACGATCAAACATAATGGAAGTGGGCATGCCATGAAATTTGAAGATCTAGTCCATGAAAGATTGAGCCACCAAAGCTAGTGTAAAAGGGTGGGGTAGCGCACAAAAATGAGCATACTTAGAAAGTTTGTCCACAACCACCATGATGACTGACCTATTGCCTGAATTCAAAAGACCCGTAATGAAATCCATAGAAACCTCTGTCCAGATTGAGGCAGGGATGGGCAATGGATGTAATGTGCCTAGGGATTTGACTGTTTCTCCTTTGTGGCACTAACACACATCACACTCAGCTACAAAAGTAAGAATTTCCTTTTTCATGCCTGTCCAAAAGAATGAATGTCGAGTGTGAGCATAAGTCTTCTAAAAGCCTGAATGGCTTGTAGTGGGAGATGAGTGAAACTCTACCAAAAATGTGACTTTTAAGGGTGGATGTTGGTGATATCACTACTTTGTCATTGTAGCGAAGAATCTCATCCTGCCAAGAGTAGCCCGTTGTGGAATTTGGATCCGCCTGCAATTTATTAATGAGTTGGGAGAGCAAACAATGTGAAAACCATTCCTTGCGAGCCTCGTCAGTCCACTCTAGAATGGGAAGAGAGATTGATATTAGGGTGCTTTCCTCCTCAAATTGGTGTGATAAAGCATCTGCTACGACATTTTCTCGCCCTTTCTTCTAAATTATCCCATAATCATATCCCAACATTTTGGCTATCCATTTATTCTGTTGTGGCAAGGATAGGCATTGCTCCAAAAAATATTTAATGCTTTGATGGTCTGTGCGGATTTGGAAATGTCGCCCCAATAAGTATGGTCACCAGATATCCATTGCATGTAAGATGGCCATCATCACCTTCTCGTAGGTAGATTGTCCCATATTTGTCCCACTTAGTTATTGGCTAGTGACGGCCAAGGGTTGACCTTCCTGCATTAAGATAGCCCCAATACCTGTACCTTAAGCATCACATTCAATCACAAAAGATTTGGTGAAGTCAGGTAGTGCCAATATGAGAGTGGAACACATGGCATGTTTGAGAGCTATAAATTTCTGTTGCGCTTCATCATTCCAGAGGAATGAATTTTTCTTGAGAAGGTGAGTGAGGGGTCTAGCAATGCGACCATAATTGCAGACAAATTTCCGATAGTAGCTGGTGAGACCCAAAAATCCTCTCAAGCTCTTCAAGGTCTTTGGTTGAGGCCAATCTTGCATTACTTGGATCTTTTTTGGATCCAACTTGAAACCTTCACGCCCCACAATGTGGTCCAAATACTCAACTTCTTCCATGACAAAAGAGCACTTGGAAAATTTGACAAATAATTTATGCGTCCAAAGCAGTTGCAAGAGCAAATCTACGTGCTGAAGATGTTTTTCCCAGGTGAGGTTGTAGATGAGGATGTCATCAAAGAAAAAAAGGACAAATTTTCTGAGATATGGTTTGAGTAGGTGATTCACAAGGCTTTGAAAAGTGGATGGGGAATTACAAAGACCAAATGGCATGGCCAGGAATTCATAATGGCCTTCATGAGTTTGGAAAGCAGTCTTTTGAATGTGTACTTCTTTCATGCGAATTTGGTGATAGCCCGAGTGAAGGTCGAGCTTAGTAAAGAGTTGAGCCCCATTTAGTTCATCCAGCAAATCATAAACAACTGAGATGGAAAATTTATCTGTGATTGTCAGCTTGTTGAGGGCCCTGAAGTCTGGACACATATGCCATTCCCCATCTTTCTTGAGCACCATGACCGCAGGCGATGAATAAGGACTAATGCTAGGACGAATGACACCGGATTCTAGGAGTTCCTTGATTATTTTTTCAATTTAATTCTTTTGGGCGAAAGGATATCTATATGGGCACACATTTCGTGGTTGTGCCCCTGGAACAAAAGTAACATTATGATCATGTTCCCCTCTCGAGGTTGGAAGCTCATGAGGCTTATCAAAGACCTGCAGATGGTTGTTTAAGACTTGTTGCATCTCAGGATGAATATGAAGAGAAGTGGGTTCGAAGGCCTGGTTGGAATTAAATTGGGCTATAACTCCACGGTGGCCCTTTTTTACCAACTTTTCCATCCTATATGAGCTGATGATAGAAGGAGCACCTGCCTGGACTCCGTGAAGGGTATGTGTGTGGTTATTCTGCTTGAAGCTCATATTCAACTCTTGGAAATCAATTCTGATTGGGCCGAGTGTGTGGAGCCATTCAACACCCAAGACAATGTCACATCCACCCATCTTGATGAAAAACATGTGGGTCTTTAGGTGATAATCCCCCATTTTAACTTTGACATTTTCACAGCGGCCTTCACATTTCATTGTCCCCCCATCACCAATCTGGACCTAGAAATTAGATATTTCTCTGACAAAACAATGCACTGCTTCAGTGACTCTTTGATGGATACATTTATGCGTACTGCCACTATCAATCAAGACTACTACAAGGTGATGCTTAATAAAACCTCTGATTTTGAGAGTTTGGGGAGAAGAAATTTCTGCCAAAGCATGAAGCAAGATAACTGGTTCTTAAGGTGTAGATGGGAGCTCATTGTTTGGCTAGTTGTCGTCATATTCCTCCTCTGGTCCCTCAGATGGTGGGGCTTCCTCAGATGAACTGTGATCAGTAGCATCAATTTGAAATAATTTGGGTTCCTTGCATTTATGCCCTGGGGAGTATCTCTCATCAGAGTAGTATCAAAATCCTTGCTTTCTTCTTTCCGCCCTTTTCGCTGGTGACACCTTTTGAACCTTAATTGTTTGGGTAGTTCTCAGAGCCTGGTGGGGTGTCCCTTGGCTATGAAATTTGGACGAGTCGACTGGGCCGCTAACACGCGTTCTACTTCATGAGCTATCTTGCAAGCTGCCAGCCATGAGACTGGGTGTTGTAGTCGGACGTGGGCTTGTATGGCGTCTTTGAGACCACTGATAAAACATTCCAAGTAGAATTCATCTGCTAGACCTCCTATGCGGAAGGCTAATGCTTCAAAGGCTTTAATATATTCTTACACTGTGCCTGTCTGTCGGAGCTTAGTAAGATGACCCAAAAAGTTAGATTCATGGTCAAAGCAATCAGAAAGGGCTTTTGAGAATATCTACCAAGTCAGTGGCATTGCATAGCAACGTTGATGCCACTGCCACCATTGCCATCTTTCTTGGTCCAAGTATAGCCTTCCCACACTTAGCTTAGTTGCATCATCTCTTATGTGATTCAATGCAAAATATTGCTCCATTTGTGCTAGCCATATGGCCGAATGAGAGCCATCAAATTTATACTTTTCCAGCTTGGGTGTTGAAGCTGGGACTATTGGTGGTTTCCATAGAAGTGAAGAGAATGGTTCGACTCACCCTCAAGGTTTTCATTAAAAGCATATGCCTCTGATTTTTCCCCTGACTTTCCCTTTGTGATTGTGTTAGTTAAGGTTTGGATCTGCTTCGTTAATGCCTCCAACGTTTGTTCAAGGGTGTCAATCTTCTCATTGGCCATAGCTTGAGCTCTGGTTTTTACCATGCACCAATCTGATGCACTTGTCATTACTATGAAAAAAAATTGGGACCACCTGAAATTTTGACGCTGACAGGTGAATGGTACCACCTTACTCAGCCCGTCGACCTGATTCTTATGGGACATGTCTCCTATAAGCGTCCTAGGAATACTACAATAGCTGATTCCCAGAAAAGTTAATTCTACCCAATTTCCTATGAGAATCATGCCCAGGTATAGGAGCCACACAAGTAGTCATATTTGTCGGCGAAACCCTCAACTGTAAAGTATGAGTAGGATGTGGTAGTGATTGAACCCCTGATACTATATCTAAATGGAAAATCTGATTGTTGCGACTTCTAAAGAACCCAAACTGCTAGATCTGAATGGTGTATCTAATTGATCTGATTGGTGGATCTGATATATCTAAATGGTGGATCTAAGAGATCTAAATGGCAGAACTAATTGTTGCGGCTACGACAGAACCCAACCTGCTAGATCTGATCTGGCAAATATGATGCATGATCTAGAGAAAGGCAATGGAACTATGGTCTCAAGGAGTGTCAAGTGCTATAGATCGCAATACACATAAGGGTCCGACAGTAGTACTCGGCCCAATATTTTAGGGCACTAACCAAGGAGGATTAATTGTACCCTTAGCCATACAACCCAACTACCCTATTGTACATGTGAGTAATCTCCCCAAGTTTTGTTCTTGGTGTACTGTAGCAACAAGACGGCTGACGGTTTATCTATGGCAAGGTTTCAAGAGAGCCTATGGGGCTTCCGATCTACCTAGAGGGTACTTGGAAGACAGTCCATGCACAGTTCTGTCTAATGCGCTACTACTTGAAGGGGTACCCACAGGGGTTACAAGGGAGTCCAACAAGCGTGACCACGTCTTGTATTTCATGTGTGCATGCCTCCCCAAATCTGCAGGTTTATGCGCTCAATGAAAGATCCCATGGTTTAAAGACGCTGGAACACGTCTCTAGCCAAAAAAAATTATGCTAAAAATGGAGATCCCACCAGCCTTGGAAAGTTCTCTGATACCACTTGTTATGCTCTTAACCTACGAGAAGATACCAGAATACCAAGTATGCAAAGAAATATACCCATAACATAGAACAATAAGAAATAATAGCATGTATTTTATTATTCAGAAAGGAAAGCAATGTTCACTTGCCTCTTTGAGGGGGCAACCTCCAATAGAGCTGGGCTCAATTACAAAATAAGACACGATGCTCCTCAAGGGGATTCTCTATCCTTTAAATAGGATTCATACATGAAATACCATTGGTCAGTACCATGGTTCTTATTAATACCATCTATCTAATACCATGGCCCAATTGCAACTAACTGTGGTCCCTTCTTTAAATGCGGATCAACCACTTACAATTATTAATATGGGCTTTATTGACTCTTTAACTAACTGTAACTATGACTCAACCCTATTACATAAATAAGGGGTTTAGGGTTGGACCCTAACAAAGACCAAATAACTTTGGAAGAAATGCAAGCCAATGTTATAAAAGTTGAAGCTAACATCTTAGCTAAGAAGGCCAAACTAAAATCTAAATGTAGGGTTACCATTAAAGAAGAGCCTTCCACTTCTACTTCTGATCGCAAAATTGATAACCTAGTGAGGGTAGTGGAAAAGATGATGCAAAGAGTAAAGATAAATGATCAAGCTCAAATGAGAGAAAATAAAATTGCTCCTCAAAATAAGAATCAAAACTTCAGAAGAAATGTCCCCGAGATCAAACATCAAGAGCAAAAGGCTGTAGACTAGCAAGTCTAGCCTCCTTTTCAGGAAAATGGTATCGATGGTGAGGGTAATATAATTGAATATTTAGATGATAGTCAAACAAATATGACGAGAATAAATGATGATGAATTTTTTTTCTCACACAAGAGGAGCAACAACTTTTCCTCCTAACTCAAACTGAACTTGACTCTAAGGAATCAGATGAATATAAACAAGGTTTTGAGAATTCCATTATGGAAGTTCATAGACAGTACAACCTTAGGTGTAAAAAGAATTCAAATACTCTCAACAGTAAAAAATTTAAGAATCCTACTAAAAAATCCTCTGAAACTGATGCTACGAAGACTACAAACAATTCTACTAAGAAAGCTATTAATAATTCTAGCAAAAAGAAAGTAGAAACTTCTATCAAAAAGATAGTTGATAATGTTTCCAAAACTACTCAAACTGATATCCAACCACAAGTCAACAAAACGAATCTATATCAAAATAAATTATTGATCAATCTTATTTTCCCAAGTTGATTAGGATTCAAACATTGTTCAACATTGAGAATGAGTTAGCAAAACTAAAAATTCCTATTTCCCTAACAGAATTAATGAACAAAAATATGTACATACCTCAAGTGATGAAAGCTCTAAACATAGGAGAAAACACAGAATGTGCCAATTTGAACGATGACTAGCTTGAACTCTTATTTGGTCCAGAAGTTGAGGGAAAACCATAGGAAGGGGGTGTTCCTCCATTCTATGTTAGTTTGAATATTCATGATAAGATCCTCCATAATGCTATGTTATATTCAGGGGCTTCCCACAATTTAATGCCTAAAGTTGTTATGGAAAAGCTAGGACACTATATTACCAGACCTTATAAAGACTTATATTTCTTTGATTCCAACAAAGTAAGATATCTAGGTCTCATCAAATACATGTGTGTTACTTTAGCTCAAATCCTAGCCAAAATTCTGGTAATGGACATAATGGTTACAAATATTCCCCCTAAGTATGGCATGTTGTTGTCACGCTCATAAAATTACAAGGGACCCTACAAATGGACATGACCTTTGCCACCATACCAGATTTTGGTCAGCAGAAAATATTATATAGGGAAACTTTGATGAAATTCATGGTCAGTAGTCAAGAGAATCCTCACAACTATCCTCTTTACTCTGTTCACTCATATTTAGACTCTTTCATTCTTTGTAATGACGGAGACATCAACACTCAGGTGATCAAAGCAGAAACTGAGATTTCTAAAACATATCCAAACCAAACAAAAGCACTAGAACAAAACACTCTTCCTGAACCTCTTTGGAACATGAGCTTTGATGGCTCTTGTAGCAAAGATGGTTCTGGAGAAGGAGTGTGGGTTGAAAATATAAGAAATAATCATGTTGAAGGTCATTCATGCAAGCTCAACTTTCAATGTGCAAACAATATAGCTAAGTATGGAGCACTTATAATAGGATTGCAATTGTTGAAAAGTTTAGGTGCCAAGAGAATCTCTATGCAAGGGCATGCCGAGTTAATCATAAAACAAATTAAAGGAGATTATTCGGCCAAACACCCTAGATTGAGAGCATACAGAAATGTTGTGCTTGATTTTCTAGAGAGTTTTGAGAAATATGATGTTTATGCAATTCCTAGAAATCAAGATATCCTGGCTAATAGCCAGGATTTTTCAGCCAACTCCTGTAAAGTTCCTTACCCTAATTGACAGTATACAGTGGAAGTGAAACATTGACTAGTTGTACTAGATAATATGAAATATTGGCAGGTGTTTGGCAATGATAAACAAATTGAAATTTTTCTACAGTCCAAGGATGAATATGAAGATTATAGTATAGACTTAGAGTCTAAATTAGAAAATCAAATAGTTGTACATTCTAATATAGAAAGGCAGTTAGAAGACTCATATGTAAATATGAACATAAATAAAGTTGTAAATAAGTTAGAATTGCATGAGATAGATCAAGAGAAGAAGAGTTTGAAACACTTTAGTTAAAGGATAATGTTCTACCTAGAGTTTTAGCTCCACTAGAAGAATTATTTGATTTCAATGATGTGGCCAAGAATCCTAAGGTTGAGTCCATAGGGGCAGTAGTAAAAGAGTGCAACATAGGTAGTGAAAAAGAGCCTAAAATCATACAACTGTCCAAATCACTAATAGCTGCTGGAAAACAAAAATATATTGCTTTATTCAAAGAATTCAGTGATGTTTTTGCGTGGAGATATGAAGGTCTAAAAGCTTATGAGACTGAGATTATACAACATAAAATTCCAATTAAAGAGGATCAAAAACCATTTAAACAAAAACTTTAAAGAATAAACCCAGTTCTGATGCCTCTAATTGAGAAAGAAATTAAAAGAATGTATGACTCTAAAATCATAGTCCCTCTTAGGTACTCTAAATGGGTTTCCAATATAGGACCCACTAGGAAGAAGACATGTGAAATCAGATTGTGCATAGATTTTAGAAACCTTAACAAAGTTTCCCTAAAATAAAACTACCCTTTGCCAAAAATGGATAATATATTACAAAACGTAGTTGGATCTTCTAGGATTTCTTTCTTAGACGACTTCTCAAGCTATACTTAGGTTTTAGTTCACCCTGATGATCAAGATAAAATAACCTTTACTACTCCATGGGGTACCTTCATGTATGTGAAGATGCCTTTTGGGTTAATGAATGTTGGAGCCACATTTCAAAGAGCAATGGATATTTCCTTTGCTGATGAAATTGGTAGGTTTATTGTGATCTATCTAGATGACATCACTGTTTATTCTAAAACTAATGAAGAACATTTGTTACATCTGAGAAGAGTATTTGAGAAATGCAGAAGGTTTGGGATTTCACTAAATCCTAAGAAAACACTTTTTGGCATTGAAGAGGGAAAAATTATCAGTCATATCATCTCTAAAGAAGGTATTAAAATCGATACCAAAAGAATTGAAGCTATTTTGAAAATCAACCACCCCAAAAACATCAAGGAACTTCAATCATTTATTGGCAGAATAAACTTCTTAAGGAGATTCATCCCCAACCTTGCAGAACTCCTCAGAAACATAACGAATATGCTAAAAAGAGATTTAGAAATAAGATGGAACATTGAGGCTAGGAAATCATTTGATCAAGTTAAACAAGCATTAAGAAAAGCACCAGTCCTAATTAGTCCAGATTTGACTAAAGATTTTTTAATATTTTCATTTGCCTCTGAACAGACTGTTGTAGCTATCCTTTTACAAAAAAACAATGATGGATTTGAACAACCCATTTGCTTTTCTCTGCAAGGCTTTAAGGGATGCTGCATCAAAATATAACATAATGGAAAAACAAGCCTTTGAATTAATAAAAGAAACCAAGGATTCCAGAGTGTATATCCTCCATTCTCACATTATTGTTTATGTACCAAATGTTGTTGTCAAGGATATTTTAACCCATAATGGACCAAATGGTAAAGGAGGCAAATCGATTTCCATCATTCTTGAGTATGACATAAAAATCAAGCCCACCAAGCTTATCTAAGGACAAGGGTTAGCCAAATTGATGGTTTAATCTTACTTTAATGCATTGGATATCAACTTTGTAGCTTCCTTAGATGATCAAGAGGAACAGGTGACTCCACAATTAGATGAGGGTTTTATCACCTCACCCTGATATGCAGCCCTCATTTTTGTTTTATTCAATTTAAATGCTCCTCCTTGTGTAACTAAGACAGAGGCTAGATTTGTAAAATTGAAAGAAGTAAAATTTTACATCATAGATAATGTTTTATATTGGAAAGATGTTGGTGGTATTTTACTAAAGTGTCTATTGAAAGATGATGCAGAAAAAACAGGGCAGGAATTCCATGAAGGTGATTGTGATGGACATCTATATTGGAAAACCACTGCTAATAGGATCATTAGAGTTGGTTTCTACTGGCCTACCATTTTCCCTGATGTTCACAAGAAGGTAACCTCTTCCAAAAAATACCAAATATTTGAGGGGAAAAGAAAATTATTTCCTCTGCCTTTAAAAGCCATATCTGTTGAGAGTCCTTTCCAACAATGGGGATTGGGTTTCATTGGAGAAATCCATCCACCATCCTCTGGCCGACATAAATGGATCCTCACAGCTACCGATTACTTCGCCAAATGGATTGAGGCCACACCTTCCAGATTGGCTACTGATGTTGTTATTATCAAATTTCTGGAAACCAATATTCTGTCTATATTTGGCTATCCCAACAAGCTCATTACAGATAATTACGCAACTTTTAAATCCAAGAAAATTATAGAATTCTACAACAAATATCATATTAATTCGGGATATTCAACTGCTTATTACCCACAGGGTAATGAGTTGGCTGAATCTTCAAATAAGAGTCTGGTCAACATTATTAAAAATTTGTTAGAAGAGAACAAAAAGTCATGGCACAATAAGTTAATAAATTCACTTTGGGATGATAGACTCACAACAAATAAATCAATTGGCATGTCACCATACCAATTGGTTTATGGGATGGATATTGTTTTTCCATATTCTTTGGGAGTTCCAGTTATGAATATAATTAAGGAATTATAGGTTGAGCCTAATGACATCTAGAGGAGGATTGATCAGACTATTCAATTGCAGTAATATAGGGAAGAAGTCTACAATAAAGCTCTGGTCATCCAGGAGAATATCAAAAAGATTTTTGATAGAAGAACTAAAGTAGATGATTTCACCTTGGGTGACAAAGTTTTAAAATGGGATTCCAGAAGAGAGGACAAAGGAAAGAATGGAAAATTTGACAATCTGTGGGCATGACCTTATATCATTGATGCTTTTAGAGGACACAATGCATTTTTTCTCAAACATCCAGATGGAACAGAAATGCCCAGTGGACCTATGAATGGCAGAATGTTGAAGAATTATTTCTCTTAGCAATAGAAGTTTTCTTACATCAAATCATTGTAAATATCATTGTTTTTATTATTTTGACTAGGTGACTTACTAACAGAATTTGAAGCCCACAGAGAAGGCCCTAAGATTTTATTGATATGTTACCATAATTACTTCAACAAATACAGAAATTAGGTGTGGATATTGCTGAAATGGAACACTCAAAGCTATTGATCAAATGTTCTTGGCACCTAGCAGGGAGATTGTCATCCCCAGCTGGAACCATTGTTAGGGTCCTATAATTTATAGGATCTCAAGGTGATTAGGTATTTTATCTCACAAATCTCATATTGTAAATAATTGTCAATCTGCAAATGATTTCTGAAAGAAAAAAAAGAAAAATTGAATAAAAATGAAAAGAGGGTATAAATAGAAAAAAAAAGAAAACATAAAATATTGAAAAATAATAAAAGATTGAACCCCATCAAAAGAAAGAAAAATAAAAAGAAAATAATAATGAAAGTGTTACAAATATAATTGCCACTATTGATAGATAGTTTTCTTCATGATTGATAAATAAAGGTTGCATGCAATTTTTTTTAAATGCCACAATGACTAGTTACTTGTTTAATCATACAATATAATCATGGTTAAACATGGTTTCAATTTCTATAAATTAGACTAGAAAATAAAGATTTTCTAAAGAAGTTAATCTTGGGAAATCAATAGTTAGGTAAAAAATGACATTGATTCAACTCTTTAATATGAATCAATAGCATAAATAAGTGATAGGATTTAGGTAGTTTTTCATTTTTCATAAAAGAAAATAATTGTGGGTTTGCTAGTCTAAATGCACCCCTGTAGAAGAATAAACATGTTCGTTTAGTTAAAGGGTAGGCATAAATAGTTGGTTTTATAAATATACTTATGTGCCCTTTACCCTAAGTTTTAGTGATTATTTAAAGGAAAGGCACAATGTGGATAAAGTATTTTTTACATGTCTTATATTTCAAACTTTATCCTAAGTTCAAAAGTAAGAATTCAAAGGCGCATATGGACAAAGTTTGTTTTGTCGTATATGGTTAAAGGGGGCCACACTTAAAGATTTGGGATTCTCCAATATTCATAATTGACGACCCTTATCTTCCCCCCTCCCTCTCCATCCTAACTTTACTACTGGGGGTGGTCCGAAAAGGTGCTATTCTCTGTCGGACGCTATCCATACATGTCACCTTCCCCTCATTTTGCACCCCCCTTGTCGATACTACTTACCGTGTTCTATCCCCTTCAAAATTTGGCTTCCCCTCATCCATTGTACCATGTAACTACCCTAATACCTTCGCCACTCATATCACACCATGTTTCGTAGTCATGGCCCAATTAAATGCTTTCCCGACAAAATTGCCATTGGGTATTCAATTTTCCTTCCCAAGTAACCGTTCAACCTTGAACGGTCCCACGCCAAACCTCCAATGGAAATTATATCTCTGGCTTTAAAAGCTTTGGAACCATCATCTTTCTCCCTTTCACTAGCTTATTCTTTGTAATTCATAGTTTTCTACAAAGCGACCAGTTGTAAAACAATTGCTGAACTAGATCGGAATTGTGAATGCTCTGCCTCCTTTCCCTTGAAAACTCATTACCTCAAACTTTTGCCAATAATATCTCCCTTCAATTACTCTTATCATTCACTGATATAAATATGCCTCCAAAGTGAAAAAACTAGGAAAACCCTGTTAATCCATTAATCCTCCATCCATAGACTTAGATCACATTCCTTTAGCTAATAGGGATTATAGGATCAGTGAAACATAGTGCGATTTTGAATTTTTAGAGCTCTATTATTGGCTGGAGGACAAACATGCTGACAAAATAGATGAAATTGGACTCTAGGAGTCCAAATTCCTCATTATATTTTCCCTCTAACCTTCCATGCCCCTGCATTCACCAAGAAATGCTAAGACTATTATGTCCCTAGAGAAAGAGCCATTATGACCCCATCTGGTGGGATCCCTTTTACAATTACTACCCAATCCATAAACCAGATGATGCTAGCTCCCCTTGTGGAAAAGAACGCCCCATTTTCCTTAGAAGCCCTCACCCAATTCTATCAAAAGCTTGATTTTGCTACAAGAGCAAAGATTTTTGAGATCTTCTTGCCATAAAATTCCCAATTACCAAAGAAGAACCCTCCATACCCTTCCTCAATCTTCCTTGATCAAACTAAACATATTATAACCATAATTTCATACATTTTGGGTTATTATTATGATCAGTGGGTAGATGAACCCATTCCAGGCTTCCTTTCCATCTTTTCCACAGATAGCAAACCATCCATTTTGTTTAATTTCAGTCAATTCTTGGCTAATAACATCTATGAGAAGTTTCTAACATTTCCAATAGAACAAGTGTTTAATTACACTTAAATTTTAATTTATATGTTTCTTTATTATCAAGCAGACATGTTCAGTTTTGCTATGCAAAATGTAGATGAAGAGGGAAATCAACAGCCTGTGCTATTTTGGACATCATTAGTAATGAAAGAGCAACAAGGATTCTCATACAAACATTTCATTGAAGAGTTTTTTCACCCGACCATGAATGTTTTAAACAGCTCACTATAACCTAGAATCAGTGAAGACATCAAAAGGGTTTTGCATTTGACGGATCAGCCCAAGACTGGAGATTGGAGTACATTAGACAAAATTTAAATTCAGATGATATTCACTTTGTGGTGGAAAAGAAGAAGTCTCAGTTTCAGATAAAGACACGGATGGGCCCTTCCATATGCAACACCAAGTCAGCAGGAGAAGAGGCAGACAAGATCCTTAAAGAGATGAAATTTATCTTGAGTTTTACATGGTCTTATGACCCTTGGGGTATAATTTCCAACTTGAGAGTAGAAAAAAAAACTACTCCATATATCCATACCTCAACACCTGAGATAGAAAAGTATGCAAATAAGTTAGATTGGGTAGAGAATACATTGCAAGAAGCTGAAGAACAACTGTTTTCTACTTCAAATTTACAGACTACCACTCCTCAAGAGAAAACAAGTAAAAAACAAAGAGAGGATGGATCATCATCAATAACAGGTAGTGAGGCCAAATATTTTAGAATCAGTTACAGGAAAAGGACAAAGATCACTCCTAGTATAGATGTAGAAAAGTAAATAGAAGACCAAGCTACCGTCATAATTGGAGATTCACCACCTACAAGCAACAAGTTTGTTGCATCTCCTAATGGACCTTCAATTTCACATGGTCAGAGGGAAAAAAAGCTATATTCACAGAATGTCCATGAAGAAAAGGAAAAGAGTGTTTTTGATAAGTACTGAGAGATCAAACTTAAGAATGATATTCTTAAGAACAACACCTACAATGAATTTTGGAGGTAGACTTCCAGTTCAAAGAGAAAATTGTTATCAGGTTTTTTTACAGAGTAGGGAAAGGTGCAGATGGCCTTCCTTGAGGCTCAAATTCCACATCCTAAAACATCAACAGATTACAAGAGTACTACATTTGAATTCAGCACCAAAGATATCCATCCCATTGATCAAATGGAGATGCATAAATAGACTGGTGAGATGATTTCTTCTACATTAACTAATACTGCCATGTCATTGTCTAAGCTATAGGTTTCATATGCCAACATTTAGTCCCAATTGAAAATGGAAAAGATGTCCTCCTTAGCAAAGGACAATAGGATCAAATCTTTGGAAGATTTTGTAGTCAAGATAGGATATGATCCTAAAGATATAAATGTTGCAGAGGAGATCATCAAGAAGAAAAATATAGACATTGCAGCATTGAGAAAGCAGCTGAAACTGTCAGCCACAAAGGATCCCTTAACTAAAGACATTGAAGAAAATTCAACACAGAAGGCTGACATGATGAAGATATCCATAGAGAAGAGTGTTCAGATCAGAAGAATGGAGGCAAAAAAAGGAGAAAATGATCAAAGAGAAAGAATAGAGTCAAAGGATGGCCTTAGTCACCCTAGCTTCCATGCCCATCACTTAGCTCCCAGTCACAGGAACAACAGTCATAGGAGATTATTCAACTCAAACTACAAGCACTGAATAGGTCACAATGACACTAGAGAATATGTCAATCTAGTCAGAAGAAATTAAGACATTGTAGGGGCAACTCAAAGCTCTAGAAGAACAAAAGGCCAAAACTAAAGCTTCTCGTCTAGTTGAAGTGCAGAAATGACAAAGGCTACTAGAGAGGTTACAAAAGGTGGAGATGGGTACATAAATTGGTCAGACCTTGGCCCAAGCCAAGGAAACCATTTGGATGGGTATTTTTGACTCCATGAATGATATTTGGCCATGTATCCAAATCATTTTTGAACAGAAAGAACTAGTACAAAAGGCCATTGAAACCATTGTTCAAGTAAGGGAAAAACTGGGAGACATGCCTTAAGAAGCTTCCAACATCATCAAGTTCCTGAATTCAAAGAGTAAATATGAACATGAAGAGTTGGGAATTAGTGACAGGACTACCACCATATTGGAAGTCAAAAAGGTTTTGACCAAAGGAAATCTCATTGATCAATTGGAGGAAAGGTGTGAAACACTAGAGCTGGGAGTGAACAAGTTTTTCAAAAGGATTGAAGCTTTAAGCCAGAAAGGATTGCCTAACATATATGCTATTAATGATAAACTAATTAATCAAGAAGATTATGTTTGAAAGATGAAGGAAGTGGCTAGAAGCAGTATCAAATTCAGTGGTATAAAAGGGATCATGACAATGGGAGCATTTTTAGAGACAATCAGAAATGATTTCTTCATCCAGAATGAGGTAAAACATGTCTTCACAGTAAAGCCAACATTTACAAAATATACTGAGGTTGATGAGATTTACCGGAGGGTAAGTAAGTTAACCATTCCAGATGAAAAAAGGTAGGAGGGACTATGTGATTTACTAGATTAAAGTAAGCTGGATACAGTAAGAATTATTAGCTAGAACATCAGCCAACACAACAACCAGCACAACACATTTTCAGGCTGATTCAAGAACTAAATCCACCCAGATAGAGCCACCTCTTCATGCAGTTGTCCACCTTGCCTATCATTCAACAAGAGATCGATTTCATTAATTAGGGTAATGCTAATAATACACTATCGGTTGAGACAACAATTTTGTAATTATTCGTATAAATACTTCACAATTTGAAGTATTACGTGTTGATTGTTGAATATAATTTTTCTCTATGAATTGTAATTTTCTAGTTGCTCGAAGCATCAATAATACAAGGACATTCTTGACAGTATTCATGTGGTGTAGGAAATGCTGATGTTCTTCTTCAATTTATGCGTTTAATCATTCTCGTTTTCTCTATTATTTCTAGAAATCTTAATTACATAACAAAAACTGTGGTGAATAGGATATGTTGTAGAGAGCACCCTATTCTAGCTATTAGTAATTTTCATGTATTCTACTGAAGTCAAACTAAGGAATCCTTCATTTCTACTGAATCTTAAATTTCTTCTGTCTCATAACCTGTTTAAAATTGTGAAAGATCCAACTAGTGCAACCTAACTTTCCTTGTGAAACTCCTTTAAAGTTAGATGCAAATCCAGTTAATATTTAGACTCCATAGCCCAATGGAATTATAACAATTTAATCAGCCAAGCAATCCAATAAAAAAAAATCAATACAATAATAACTAGCCTAAATTCACATCAAACATAGCTAAATTTTATAGAGAGATCCTTCTTTGAAGCTAGTAGGGCTAGATCCTAGCTTCCAAAGTGGTTTTGATGTTGTCCTATGTGTTTACTACCTCAACCTCAAAAATACAGAACGAAAATAGTTTCGAAAGTGTCGAAGGGTATGCTAGAAACAAATAACTTATCCAATTTGTGACCTTTTTAGTCTCTATGTTTTCCCTAAAAACTTTGTTTAGGGCCTAAAAATGGCTCTGGAAGTTCAAGTCCCGAAAAACTGCCAAAAATAGTAAATTGTACTACATTTAAGGAAATTGGAAAACTGAAAGAGACATTGTTGGGGGTCCAAGTGGAATAGGATGGTGGCCACTATTATCCACCTAGATCAAAGTTTGATTACATTTCTCCTTCCATCAACTCCATCTCATCCATGCCAACCATGTCCCTACCACTCATCTTCATTTTCAGGCATCAAAAACCATTTTTTTGCATTTTCTAGTTTGCTACAAGATGTCCTATAGCTGTTACAGGAAGATCATGTACACTACAGGATGTGCTTGATGAGCACCAGTATTGCAGCAAGAATGTTGCAACTCCTAGATCTACCAACTTTACTTTATCAACCCGGGGTTCATACAAACTTGGAGGTGACAGTGTTGTAAGCACAAGTAAAAGTGATGGTTCTGCCTTTTGTCATTGTTCAGCTGGTGAGAAACCACTAGGGATTTAAAGCCAGACTTCTATGGATTCAGAAGAAGCTTGATTACTGATGAAAGAAAGAGAAATCTACTCTAGGAGAGAGATGGTCTACTGCAATAAGGAAAATGATTGAAATCCTATGCTAAAAGCACACCATTCTCTAACTAACTATTGAGAAACTATGCTTTACAAGAATGCGATGCTAACATATATGAAATGCTATTGTCTAAAGCATGGAAGCTCCAAACATCAAACATCACTACTGTGCCTGTAAAGGACTAAAATAAATCTGTGTTTTTCCTTTTATTATTTTTATGGAAAATCAAGTGTGAACCCTAATCTCTTTTGGTGATGTAGTAGGTGGATTAGGGATGTTGGTGGATGGTTGGGAGGTTTGAGAGACCCTCAATTACCCTTGTGTGGTTTCTTATATCTTTTCCCTCAATTCAACTTCAAAATAGGCCACTACAGGAAAACCTACAGGATGTCCTAAAAACCTATAGGATTCCCTGTATTTCTATAGGATATAGCCGAGAGAAAAATGATGGGTAATAGAGGTGATGGAAGGCTGAGGGAAGGTGGTTCGTAGGTGGAATGGAGTGAGAAAATGCCTAGGGTAACTCAGAACTCACAACCAAGGTTAGGAGATGGTTGGATTCGCTCAACATGCTTGGAGGATTTTCTATGTAAAATGATGAAATTGGTGAAGGTCTTGGTGAAATCAAGGAATGATTATGGATGGATGAATTTTTAAGGTGGTTTCCCACTATGGGATCTCCCTCTACTTCTAAAACACCTTCTTTGCATCAAATATTGATATTTGAGAAAAAATCATGTAAACAAGAAGAATTCTAATAAGCTAGAAAAACATAGTTTAATGAGCTAACTGTCTACTTCATGCATGAGGAAAATTGCAAAATGAAATGGAATCATTGATGAGATCTATTGTAAGAACGAATATGGAAGATATGGTAATTAAATCCTACACTTGCAAACTAATCAAATGTTGGTTCAAATATAGTAAATTCTAAATTCTATGCAAAAAATAGAAATTTGTCTTTTTGGGGCTACATAGGGGTCCTTTCCTCAAATCATAATCCCTGAAGGAAGAAGTGAGGCCAAGACACCTACTGTCAGCTTTGTGATGTTTTTTCCTTTCTAACCTACTGCTGAAGTAAAGCACAAATGGAAGAAAACTAATACACAAACTTAATCAAATCTACACTACTTGCAATGAAATACTTCGAAGGACAATTTAACCATGAATCTATGAAACTAATCTAGGCATACAGATACAAGAAGAGGAGCCTTTTCTGCTAAATTTGGGCCCTAACCCAAGAGATTCAGCCCTCTAAGTTAACTCAGTACTGGATCTTTAAAAATTTCATTCTCATTATCAAAACATAAAACTACATAGCAATGTCTTCCATATGTCTGGAGCTCAGAAATAACTAGTGTTTTTACAGCAAAATGTTGAATCCTAATGAGGATCTAGGCCTCTTTATTTATAAAAATGAAGTCCCCAACGACTTCCTTAATTCTAGGGAGGCTCAGCTCCCAAACTCGAGATGAATTAAGTCTTTGACTATCACTTGCTCGACTGCCTTTTGATCTTCATGACTTGGCTAAGTGTACTATGAGCTGGTGTGATTAATGGAGGAATATTCGAATGAGGGAGGAGTAAATGAGGAGGATTTACCTCATACAATCTCTCTCCCTTGTCCCATTCAAGTTTCAAACCTTAATCATGCCAAAATTCCTCGATTTTCTCTTTCAAACCTGCATTTAATGCATATTAGTACACTAAGCATAATATTTCCCTTTAATTCATCTCATTAAACAAAATATAATCAAAACATGTAATAAATTGTGAGAAGAGTTTATTTAACTAAGCTAGGAGGTGAATTAAGGTCCATATAGTTACCCAATGATGAGGCTCATCAGTCCTGAAATTCTAAAGGAAAGGGGACCCGATGAGAAAATCATTATGCATGTTTATTCTAGGTCAATTAGGGACCTTACACTTCATCAAACCACTCACCCATCATCCATGCATCCCTGGTCCAAATCACTATACCCATACCTAGCTCTGTCTCATTCAAGAAAAAACATAGGAAAAAGCCCAAAATATAATGAAAAAAACTAGAGGACATGTCCTTCCTTTCCTTAGCCATCCACTACTGCATAAGATCTCTTCCATCATCCTCCAACCTCTACACCACTACCCAACATCCCTTTGAGAAAAATTTCATTATAAAAGGAAGAAAACATGCAGCTACATGATCTCCTTTAACAACTTGTTCCATTATTCCAAATAGCCCGAGACTTCATCTTTATTCCCAACAGAGAAAGGAGGAGTACCATCATCTCTGAACACCTTGTTTCTCTTAGTCAAGCTCCATAGTAGCAGTAGTAGAAAAGAGATATCAAGAACCTGCACACATAAATAGATAGACAGTCAGCTATACAAGCAGGAAGAAATAGACAAGAAGAGAGCAAATGACCACTTCCCTGAGCAACAACACAGAAGGAAAATACTCCAACATGCATCGATCAGCAAAAAGTAGGCACATGTATGGAAAGCTACCCAGCTCTTCCCTAAGTATGATATAATGGAAAATGTATAAATGTTGAAGAAATGTCTTTTTATAAGTTGGAGGTGTCTAGTTAACTTGGTCACCCTCAGCTCATGATCAAAAAGTGAACTCTTAGTGAGCATGCCACATCAGAGTGTCACATCAATGGGAATTAGTTGAAAAGGTGGTCGAATTAATTAAGGGGGAGTGGGTGATGATTATGAGGAGCAAGTGAATTATCACCAACGGTGGGCCAACAGTGCCAATTAGGAATCTTGTACCACCACCAGCTAACACAATGTTGTGAGCCTCAACCATAAATAGCATAAACCCCAAATTTTCATGCACGTTTTTGCTCATTTCAAGATCAAAGAGATAGGGACAGGCTCAAGAAGCCATCAAAAAGTCAAACCCTTCTCTGGCCACCTCACAAGAGACAATTACAAGAAACAACTATAGGAAAGACAAAAGCCTACAAGAAGCTACATGAAGCACTGTAATTCCATAGGAAGTCTGTAAGGGCATGCCTAGGGTCAACCTGTTCACTAATTGGCATAATTCAAAGCATTACAGTCAAAAGTAAGTGGCCCATATATCCTTTGTCCATGCTTTGATAATTGATAAAATTTGCACTCTTTTAGTAATTACAGTCAACTTGGGAATTAGACAGAGTTTGGGGCTATATAAGAAAAAAATTGTGGCTATAAGGAATTGTATAAATTACATTCATCCACTAAAAAGGTTAGGCTCTCAGCCACCTTGAAATCCATAATCTCCTACACTTAGCTAAAACTAGAGAAGAAAATGGGAGGGGTATTCAATAGAAGATAACCCATAGATACATCAAGAATTCACCTTCATCCCCCTATGGTAGATATCTTCAAGAGGCATCACTAGTTAGGCTTCATTGAGTTGCTCAAGGGATATGATGATGATATAACCTATGAATTTTCCATGGAACTAAACCCTCAAGCAAAAACAAGTGCTACCACTATGGTGAGAGTGTTGTCCATTACCATAAATCCTGATGTGATCAGCATAGTGACAACACTTCCTTTACGGGTTCAATGGAGAAAGGAGGACAAGGCAAAAAACACCTTTTCTAAGAAAAATTTCTTCCTAAATGATGAAAATCCAATTGACAACAAGAAGAGGGGTAGAAGGTGTTAGCTACCTATATCAATAGGTTTCATATTTCATGATTGGCAATGAAAAGGTCCAAATATGCTCTGCTTTGATAATGCAAAGATCACATATTTCCAAGAGAATACAATCTGTGCTTATAGCTTGATGTGGACTCAATTTTGATGGATGGTCCAACAGCCTAATCTGGATCATGCCATGTTTTAAATTTCTAGTTGTAGAATAGAGAAGGAAGTCTATCCAAACTGTTTAATCTTGGCAGACAAGTAGCTTAGGTAGAGAAAGTAAGGCTCCCAACTGCTTAATCTGGGACCTTGGAAGCAATAAGGGTAGAATTAGATAGAAAATCAAAATGAAAAAGCCAAAGAAAAGAAAAGGCAAATAAGGGTCTGCAAGCCTAAGTGCACCCTCCAAGAAGAAATAAAAAATGCTAGGCAAGTAGATGGGTAGGCAGATGGGGTTGTAGAAATGTTACTTCTTACAAATTGAATGTGTGTTAACCTATTTTATAAGGTCAAATCAATGGATTCAGAGGTGTTCTTCTTCATCAAGTTGCAGCAAAGCAAAGAAGCATGTCTAACTTCCCTTTTTCCCCTTTTCCCATTCATTACTAACACTCCCCATCAGTTGAGGTTCATGGAAGAATTTATGGTTTCATGGTGGTTCTTGTTCCTTCAAAAGCCACATTTCTTGTCTAAAATTCTTTTCATTTTGATCTACTCCCTGAACTAAGTGGTTTTCAAACAAACTTAGTGGTATCTCCCCTCATTCACCCTTTTCATCCATATTAACCCCTAACTTTATTATATAAACCCCCTATGTTAACCTTTCCCTAGTATTATAACACCATGGTGTATAAACCCCAAACATTGTATAAATATCCCTCCCCTTGGCATTATAGCCATATGTTCTCTCTCAGGGATCGAAATGACATCTGGTCACTTTGATAAACCTAAGCCTTACTCCTCTCCCCTCTTCTGAATTCATTTGACCCATTAAGCCTTCATTTGCTAAGAAAACCTTATAAAAGACCTTTTGTTACCCGTACCCGCTTTAAATTGCAAAATAACATCAAAACCCACTTTTATTCGCTTATCCAAAGTATCTGCCCGCATTATTTTTATTCCAAAAATACATTGGAAAACATTGCAAACCACCATATCTCAAAGGTTTTCCGCCGGGCGCAGACCCCGAAATATATATTATTTTAATCCTTCTCCGCTGTCATATCAACCGCACAACTCATCAACCCGTCAACCGTCCGATCGAGCGCTTTTGATCGGACGGCCATTATACATATCGGGTTGGGCCCGACGTCTGACATTTAGCACCCGAGAAACTGTCAGAGGGTGACGTCAGGCCTCTGCCACGCGTCGCCCTCACATTTTCTTGGGTTGTCCTCTAACAAAACCATCACCGTATCGTAGGCGGTCTGAGAAAACCATTACCGCCTTTTTTGTTTACCACCAGTTTTGCCGGGCCTGCGTCATCCCCACGTCAGAGCCACGCCACTGCCACCCCGCTGCCGCATCAGCTCCTTCGTCCGCCCCTGCGCTGATATGTCTACCACTTCGTCATATCCGTGGACCAATCACAGCCTGCCACCTCACCCAGTGACGTCATGCTGACGTCATCCGACCTCGACCCCACCTGATGACGTCATGCTGACGTCATCCCAAAAACGCGCCAATATGCCAAAAATCCATATATTGGCCAAAATTTCATGTTTTTTCCACTTTTGCCAAAAGAAACTGTTGTTATTTCTGCATGTTGTTTACGTTCAAACCAGCGCCAACCTGCCAAATTTGATTCCGAAACCGTCGGCGCCTCCATTGTACCTGCAGTTGCAACCTGTTATCGGCCATTCGCAAGGTATTTCTCAAGATAATTCCCTGTACCTGGTTTTATCATATTTCTGCAAACAAACTGTTTAAGAAGGCCTAAAAACACTGATTTCACCATCAATTACCCAGTGACCTGCACCTATTTCAAACTGGTGGAACAATAAACCTTCTGCAGAGCCCGCATTTGACAAATTGACCTGAACTCACAGCTAGTTCGCGCAGTCGTGAACTAGAAACCTCAACTGACTAAATTCACCATAGAAACACTCCTGTCAGTCCTGCTACTATTTTAATCACTTCTTTAAACAATATTTCAATTGCTGTTTGCTCAATTTACCCTCTATTCCTTGAAATTCGCACTTCCATTGCATAGAAACTCCTCTGTGTTATTCTGCTCACTCGAACCAGTTCATATACAATTCAGAAGCCTCATTAGCCATGGAGACACCAATAGCCTTGAATGTTCAGCCTCTGAATGCCCCTCAAAGGGAAATAGAATGGAAAGCCCTGGGAGACATGGATTATCAGATGTTAGACTGGTTCCCAATGGGTTCTAAGTTTAATATCCACATGCTAAATGAATTGAAAGCCCAACACCTTAATGGAGGTGATATTTTAGGGACTTGGGACTCAAATTTGCCCATTTACAACCTCCCTCAAGTCAATCCCCTTCCAGACTTGATCCATAAATCCCAGGAATGCTATGATCCTTGCCAGAGAGCTATTCTCAGTCCTACAGGCTCAGTTTTGTTCTTTATCACCCCAGAAACCATAAATGAGATGCTGCATTTCCATACTGCAAGGCCATTGACCCCTCTTTCCATGTTGGATTTAATAAAGAAGGGGAGTAATTTGTCAAGTGCCCAGATTATCAAAATTAACCAGTTATTTGTACAGCCAAGCTCTGAAACTATGAGAACTCCTCCTATTGGATATCACTACCTGAATGACTTGGGCAGAATGCTAGTGGATTTGATCAGCTATGTCCTGGGGTTCAGAGGAATTGAGGATGTTGATGACACTATAATGGCAATGCTGTCCATATTTTCTCCTGGAAAGCCTCCAGCTGTACACTATGACTATGCCACATATATTGCAGAAAAGATCCATGAACAGCTAATGAATCTACCAAGGGAAAGGGTGTTCAGATTCACCTCATACATCTACCACCTGTTCTTGTTTTATCAACCAGACAGTTTCTCCATTCCCCTCAAGAAACTCAATGCCCAGGGAAGTCCAAGGTCAGTTGTGTTTTGGACTTCAGTTTTCCATAATGTTTCTCAATCACCATACACATACTGTGAATTTATAGACTTGTTCATTCACCCAGCTATGACATTGCTGTATGGTGTCCCTCCTCCAAGGTTAACCGATGACATGCAGAGAATTCTCCATCTTTCCAAATCCTACAGCATTGGTGATTGGTATTTTTACCAACACCACACAGTAATTAGAATATATGGCCGTGAATTGGACCCTTACAGGCTGCCAAGGTATGTCCCTATGAGACTTTTTTCCCTAGAATACTTCAGGCAGTTTGGAAATGCAGACTCCTTCCATTTCCAAAGTAGGAATAAGAAGGTGCAGCTGAAGGTAAGGAACCAGCTAGGCCCTTTTCTATACAATAAAAGAGAGGAGGGATGGAAGGAGGCAGATATGATCTTAGAGGGTTTCAAATTGCAAACCAGTTTTAAATGGATACCTTATGACCGTAATCATTTTATCTCCCTCAGAAGGATAAGATACAAATTGGGTAACTATTCACATGTTAGGCTGCCTCATATTGAGCAGTATGCTAATGCTTTGAGCTGGAAGGAGGGCACTCTAGAAGAGCCTATTACTAGAGAGCAAATGCTAGAAAGAGAGGCTAGGAATCTTCAAAAAGAAGCTGACTTGGAAACTTGTGGACAGGTTTCCCCCTCATATCAAAGGCAACTTGGTGCAGTTGCCTCATCTTCAACAACACATTAGCAAACTGCCATGGACACTCAACAGACATCCAGCAAAGGCAAGGAAAAACAGGTGGAGAAGGAACAACCACCTCCCATGACTGAAGGGCAAGCAGAAAAAGAGATGGAACAGCAAGAAGAAATGCAGCAGCAGGAGGTGCAGCAACAACAACAATAGGGAACTCGGCAAGAAGAAGGGCAACATGATAGAGAGCAGCCCCCACAGCAAGAAGGGGCAGTTGAGACCCCAATTTTCACTGACCAGCAGGCTCAAAACATAGTGCCTCCTAGGCAAGAAGCTGCTAACGAAGCCTCAGTCCTCCAAACTCCACAAAAGGAGGACATAAGCAGGAAAAGGGATAGAGAGACTCCCTTAACTACATCAATAAGTCATGGTGAGAAGAGGCACAGGATGAATCCCCTTTCAGAGGAAGAGATGCCTATAGGGCAATCTTTGGGTATGGGCCCGCCCAGTATGGAGGCATCTGCAAGTTCCTTCCAACAGGAACAAGAGAGGACAGTGGGAGGAGAAGTCAGCTCCTCTAGCCAGCAGAGAGAGGGTGAACTGAGCATTAAACGTCAGTTCATTGAAATAAAGAAAAGGAATGAGCCCATAAAAATACAGCTGTATAACCATTTGTTGAAAATGGCTCCCACCAACCAGCAACGACTAATGTCTGCATATGATGTCCAGGAGGGCAAGATGATCATGAGCCACTTCATGACAACTACTTTGCAGCCACAGTCCCCTTCAGATTACTTGAGGACCAATCTTGAGGTCCTGGCCAAGGACATCCACCCAATGGACAAAATTGAATTGCATAAACAAACAGGTGAGATGGTCTATGCTTCCTTGGCAGACAAGACATTGGATAACTACAGGCTAGAAAATAGCCTTAATAATACAGCCTCTCAACTGGAGTTGGAGAGAGCATCCTCTCAAGCAAAGGACAACAGAATAAGGTCCTTAGAAGATATAATTATTGAGATTGGGCATGATCCCAAAGATATCAAGGGCATACAAGAAATATTGAAATTGAGGGATGCAGATATGGCAACTTTAAGGAGAAAGATCAAACTCCCAACCACAATTCACCCTCAAACAGATGAAGTAGCTCAACAAAGGCATGATCAAGATGCCACAGCTTTGCTGGTGTCTCTCTATAAGCAGCTAATCCAAACTCAGGAAAAGCTGGGAGAATCAGAGGCTGCACAGGCAGCATTACAAGCAACTCTGAAACAAAGAGAAGAAGGTCGGACCTCCCAGCCTCCTCCTCAAATCATTAACCTTGAGGAAGCTGCTCCAACTACTATTCCTCCTCCTCAACAGACTGAACAAGCAGCACCGTCTACTTCAGCACCACCAACAACAGAGCAGGCCCCTAGCTTGGATATGCAAAAGCTAAAAAATGAGATTCAGGCCCTGGAAGCTCAAATGACAGAACTGAATGAGACCAGGGAGAAATTGGCCAAAGTAAATGATAGATATGACAAATCCAAGCAGGCTGTGGCAGAAAAGGGCAGGGAGATAAAAGCCCTCAAAGACAGGATCAAAGAGCTAGAGAATGAGCTCAAATTAGATAAGGTTGTGGCTGAGCTTAAAACAGTGCTGTGGGCTAATATTGGCCAGTCTATTACTGACCAATGGCAGTATATTGAGACAATCCATGAGCAGTTAGAGCTCATTCCAAAAGAACAGACTGAAATTTAGAGATCAAGGGCTGCTCTAAGCAATATGCCTGAAGTTGCCACCAGGATGATTAATGTGCTTAACAATAGAACAAGTACTCAGTTGGCTACCATGGGAATTTCAAACAGAACTGAGACCATTCAGTTAATCAAGAGGGTTCTTACACTGAGAAACTTGGTGCAGACATTAGAGAGAAGAACCCAAGACATGCAGACTGAGGTAAACAGGTTTATGGACAAATTTCAGGTATTACAAAACAGAGGGCTCCCTAGCTTACTGAACAGCGCAGGGAGACTGTTCACACATGAGCAGTATGCCAAGAGGGTCAATGCATTTGCCACAAGTCAGATCAATGAGAAGCCCAGCACCTCAGAGGAAACAGGGCCAGCCACAGGACAGACTCTCTACAACAGAGTAGAAAGTTTATTTTTTATAATGAATGAAATTAAACACCTGTTTGAAGTGCCTCCCAATTTTTATAAATATACAGAGGCAGAGGAGACTATGGATGCAATTCTCAGGCATCAACTACCTACACAAGAATGGTGGACTAAGGCAATACAGATGATTTTATAAACAGGAAACCATTTAATAAATTTTGTTCATAGAAAATACAAATTGTCATGCACAGGACAGTTTAAAAGAATCAGCATGCATTAAAGATGAAAGCTGAGCCAACTCAGCAGAACTTACGGCCAACAAAGCAAGGTGAGAAGCTACAGGTGTCCAGGCCGAGAAGCTACAGCAGAGCAGCTCCAAAAGCGCATTTTCCAGCATTAATGCAGATCACTCCAACCGACTCATTGGCTTCCAAGAGCCAAAATATCTTCTGACAGATAGAAAGATGCATTTATGTTGTATTAAAGGCAGCAATAACTTCTTATCTGCTGTTCTGTACAAAGTTGGTGAAATATTTATTTCTCAGATGACTCAACGCCTTAGATATTTTGTAATACTGTTTGTATATATTTGCCCCTCGCACAAGCTTGCAGGGGTTGTTGTTGATTTCTCTTGAAGAAGTTCTTATGCTGTAATCTTTTCAGAGTTTAATAAACAAAGTGATGGAATTTCTCAAAGTTCTGAAGTGTTGAATGCGTTCTGGTGTTTGTTGAAAACTGCAGGATTCCTGTGTACCTCACAATACAATAAGTTTTCTGTAACTCTCTTTGTTATGTGTTTCAATCTTTTACAATCCATATATGTTTCTAATTTCTAAGTATTTAGCAACAAAGAAAAAGAATAGCCTTCAGGATTTATTCATGCAATACCCTGAGCTCAATCTATGTTGTTAATGAATGTTTTCTTCAGCTATAATCTTGATAAGTGTAATTCTTAATTGCTACACTATCAGAATATATCTTTCACAGTGACCTTTGTTTCAGGAATTCAAGTTTGCTCCTGAGCAACATGTTTCACTTTCACATCACCAGCTTAATGGAGAATTCTTAATTGCTTTCCGTTGGCTGACCATACATCACCACTTAAGTTTAAATTTTGTTTGTTGAGATACCCAATAGGCCCTGCAGTCTGAACATTCTCACTCCAGCATTTCAAAACAGTTCACAGCTCTAGACTCCATTGCCCAATGATATACTACTGTCTGAACACTACATCTTAAGCACTGAAAGAAGTCCTTCAACCAAAACATAAACCAAAAACCTGAGCATAATAGCTAGCCTAAAACACTATCTAAACAGAGACAAATCATAAAGAGAGAGCCCTCTCTGATTACAGTTTGGCTAGAAACTGTAATCCAAAGATTGGTTAGTGGTTACCCCGGCCGTATTCCCTTGGGAGTCATAGGGAACAACCTGGGTGTTAACATAATTGGCGACTCCACTGGGGACTAAGCATACTTTTCAAACCGTTGTCTGTCCATAGACAGTGGTTCTAAAAGGCTTAAACAGTCCCTTAAACAATCATAAAATATCTTAGAAAATACCAAAAAACAAATTCAGAAGCTGGCTCCTAAAAAGGAAAACAGGTACACTAGGTCAAACCCTGACCCAAATCCACCAGCTGTGTCTGAGAATCCTAATATAATCCCTAGAATAGTTAGGAAGCAGCAAAGGCAGGAAAATCCTAGTGATCTAACTCCTGAGATAGCCCACCCTGAGCCAGTTCCAACCCCAATCAAAGTTCTATATAGGTCTACCCCTGTCTCCCCCAGTTCACCAACCACATCTCAAAGCCCTCCTTGCACATCTTCACCCACTGCACATATCCTCTTGAACAACACTCTAGGTGCTGCTACACCTGTTACCCCTGTGGCACACATCGTTCCTTTTATCCCAGCTGCTCCTGTAAATCCCCCAAACCTTGTGAATATGGCTAACAGATATGCACCCTTGCAAATACCAGCTAATGCTGTAGCTCTACCCCAAGACTACCAAACCAAAATCTCATATTTTGACTCCACTGGCCCTTTGACAGCTGTTCAGCATGCCAAAAGGATGCAAGACCATTTTGAGACCTATGAAATAGATGATGACAGTGTGAGAATGAGGATGTTTGTTCAAAGCCTAACTGGGGATGTAAGAACTTGGTTTAGATCCCTGAATGCAAATTCCATCACAACTCCTGATGAGCTGTATCAAGCCTTTACTAACAGGTGGGAGAAAAAGAAAGATCCTCTGCACATACTTGGGGAATATGACACTATCAAAAGAGGTCCCCAAGAGACTGTTTTGGAGTATTGTGCAAGATTCAACAATGTATATAACGCAATCCCACAAAATTTAAGACCCCCTCCTGATTTAGCTTTGTACAAATTCCCTGATGGTTTTGACCCTGACATGGCCTATCAGTTAAAGGAAAGAGACCCTCAAACCCTTGCAGAGGCCCAAAAGGTTGCTGTCACAGTGGAAGCTAACCTGATTGCCAAAAGAAACAGAGCAAGGTTGGAAAAGAGAACCGCTTTCAAAGAGGAACCCTCAGCCTTTGATCAAAAACTGGATGCAATACTCACTGGTATGAAGAGATTGGGGGATAGAGTGGAATCGGTTGAGAGAAAATCATCATGGGAAGCACCACAAAACAACCCTCCTAGGAATCCAAATTTTAGGAGAACTCAAAACCCAAACGTTGGCAAGGCCAGTGCTGACCAAGACATAAGACCCCCTTTCCAAGAAAACTATGCTGAAACTTCCACATCAAGTGAACCCAATGAAGATTCTCAGATTAATTTAATGGGTCTAGATGGTGAAAGTCAAGTCTTTTTGACACAAGAAGACCATGAGGATGAGGTAATCAAGCTGTTCCCAATCAAATCAGGTGAATCCTTTGACTTTAAACAAGGCTATGACACTGCTGTTTATGAAGTCCATAAACAATACAAGCTAAGGAGCAGAACTGTGAATGTAAATCAGCCTGAAAAGATAAAGGATAATCAGCAGCCTAAAAGAGCCATAGTCACAGAGCCTAATGACAAAACAAATTCACCTGCAGAAGAAGTAATTATTGAAGAGATCACTGAACCATTGTCCTTAAAACAGCAGCCTATGGCTACTTCATCCTCTCATCCTAATTTAAATGTTACTCCTCAAGAGATGAGCAAGAAGGGCAAGCCTCAAAATCAGGATAACAATCAAGAAGAAGAGTTAGTGAACAAGGAAAGAAATGTCATCCATAACCAAAAGACCCAATCTGAAAAATCCTTTGACCTAGAAACTGAAATTAGTAAAGTAAAGATAGCAATTCCTCTCTCAGAGTTGGCCAAACACAGCATTTACAAACAACAAATCAGGAAATCCCTCCAACTTACTAGCAACAAAGATGATGTTAATGTGTTGGATGACACCCCAGAATTACTGTTTGGCCCAGAAGTGGATGGAAAAACAATAGTCACAGGGATATTACCTTTTTATGTCAGCTTACATATTCATGATAAAATATTACATAATGCAATGTTTGACTCAGGTGCTTCTCACAACCTCATGCCAAAAGCAGTCATGGAAAGATTGAATCTAGATATAACAAGACCATATAAGGACCTGTTTTCCTTTGATTCCAGCCAAGTCAAGTGCTTAGGCCTAATAAAAGATCTGTGTGTGTCTCTTGTTCAGTACCCAAACAAAACAATTCTAATGGATGTTGTAGTTGCTGATATCCCACCCAAGTATGGGATGCTGTTATCAAGATCATGGGGGGCTAAACTTCAAGGTTCCCTGCAGTTAGATATGTCATATGCCACCATCACTGTTTTTGGGCAACCAAAGAGATTATACAGAGAAACATTAATGAAATACATGGTCAGCAGTGAAGAAAAGCCCCAAAACTTTCCCATATATGCTGTCCATTCAGACATAGACTCATACATTCTCTTCAATGATAATGCAACTCTCTCAAATAATGATGTTGAAACCAAGACACTCATACAAGAGGAAGACACTAATGAGCAAACTGCTACCCAAGAAACAATGATTAACCAAACATTGAGCACAACTGTTGCTCAAGAAAGAAAACAGGTTCCATCAAGTGAGGGGACTGCCCTATAAAACAAACCAAATGGCAAACCACAGCTTCAACTTACATTGCCAGCCCATGAACAGATCATTAAATCTCCTTCACAACAAGATATTCTATGGTTCCTTGAATTTGATGGCTCAGTCAACAAATTAGGGGCAGGAGCTGGAGTTTGGGTACACAATAAAGAAAACAGTCATGCAGAAGGCAGAGCCTATAGATTAAACTTCAGATGTACTAATAACATGGCAGAATATGAAGCTCTTTTACTAGGCCTCAAGTTAGTAAAGTTCTTGCAAGCTGCCAGGGTTTCAATCATGGGAGATTCAGATTTAGTTATCCAACAAGTGAAGGGAAATTTTGTCACCAATGACAAAAGACTAAGGTCTTATAGGTCTGTTGTTGCTGAAGTACTAAACTCTTTCTCTGAATTCCAAATCACTAAAATTCCTAGAACCCACAATCTGCATGCTCATAGTTTGGCCACATTTGCTAGTACTTGCAAATTACCATTGGAACCTAACAATTGTTTCACAGCTGAGATAAAACACAGACCCTCCATTCCAAACAATGTTAAAGATTGGCAAGTATTTGAGGATGATATGCAAATAAACAATTTTTTAACGTTGCAACAAGAATTTGCAGGATTAAATATTGACACTGACAGGGCAAGTCAATCACAAATACTTGAAAGAGCAAGTCAATCACAAATACTTGAAAGAGCAAGTCAATCACAAATACAGTTTGAACAGACTAACCACACAATATCACCTAGAACAGCAAAACAAATGCTAAATCCAACTATTTTCAACAAGGAAAACATTCAGCAAATTCAACAAATCAGTTGTGAAGAAGTGGCCAATGCTGAAGCTGAAATCATAGAGCTGAAAGACAATTTTCTGCCAACAGGCCTAACTCCACTAGAGGACATCTTTGATTCAAATGATATTCCCAGAAAACCAAAAATGCAGCCATTGAAGAATGCAACATTGGTACCATTGACAAGCCCAAAATAATAAAATTGTCTGCATCTTTACCTCCTGATCAAAAGCCTAAATACATTGACCTCTTTAAAGAGTTCCAGGATGTCTTTGCATGGAGTTATGAGGATCTAAAGTCCTATGATACCTCTGTTATCCAGCATACTATCCCTCTCAAGCCTAATCAAAAACCCTTTAAACAAAAATTGAGGAGAATCAATCCTATGCTTCTCCCAGCAATGGAACAAGAGGTACAGAAAATGTTCAAGGCAGGCATCATAGCACCAATCAGATTCTCTGAGTGGATTTCAAACTTAGTCCCTACAAGAAAGAAAACTGGTGAAATAAGGCTGTGTGTGGATCTAAGAAATCTGAACCAAGTATCCCTCAAAGACAACTATCCCTTACCCAAGATGGATCACATTCTCCAAAGAGTGGTAGGGGCCTCAAGGATCTCATTACTTGATGGATTCTCAGGCTTTAATCAAATCCTGGTACACCCTGATGATCAAGACAAAACTGCATTTACAACCCCATGGGGAACTTTCAAATATGTAAAAATGCCTTTTGGATTGAAAAATGCAGGGGCAACATTTCAAAGAGCAATGGATATTGCTTTTGCCAAGGAGATTCATGACTTTTTAGTCATTTACTTAGATGACCTCACACCTTTTTCAAAATCTGACCAAGAACATTTAAAACACTTAAGGCAGATTTTCTTAACATGTAGGAAATATGGAATTTCCTTGAATCCCAAGAAGTCTCTATTTGGTTTGGAAGAGGGTAAGCTGTTAGGACATATCATTTCAAAGGATGGCATAAGAATTGATCCAGATAGGATACAAGCTATCTTACAAATGCCCCACCCAAGAAATATCAAAGAATTACAAGCATTCTTGGGAAAGATCAACTTTTTGAGAAGGTTTATCCCAAACTTAGCAGAACTAATCAGATTACTAAATAACATGCTAAAGAAAGATTCAAAAGTGAAATGGACAGTTGAAGCAAATCAAGCCTTTGAAGGTATAAAACTGGCCCTTACCCAAACCCCAGTCTTGACCAATCCTCAATTTGACAGAGAATTTATCATTTTCTCTTTTGCCTCCCAGCATACTATTGTTGCTGTTTTGTTACAGAAAGATGACCAAGGAAATGAGAAGCCAATTGCTTTCTTTAGCAGAGCTCTTAGAGATGCACCTTTAAAATATCAAATCATGGAAAAGCAAGCTTATGCTTTGGTCAAAGCCATTAAAGACTTTAGGATTTACATCCTTTATTCCCATGTTGTAGCATATGTGCCAAGTCCTATTGTAAAAGACATACTCACTCAAGAAAACCTAGAGGGCAGAAGAGGAAAATGGATTGCCAACATCTTGGAATTCGATATTGAAATAAAACCTACAAAACTGATAAAAGGGCAAGGTTTGGCCAAATTAATGACAGAAGCAAACTTTCAAGCCTTAGATATCAACCAGCTGGACAGTGAACCGGAGCTGGCGACTCCAAAGATCAATGTAGCCTTTGAACAATCCCCCTGGTACTCTGATATATGTTATGTGTTACAAAACCTGTATGCTCCCCCAGGATTGTCCAGAACTAAGTGTAGGTTCTTAAAAATGAAAGCCTCAAGATTTTGTGTGATGGATGGAAATTTGCTTTGGAAAAACCATGAAGGGATACTACTGAACTGCTTAATTGAAAATGAAACTGACAATATCATGAAAGAATTTCATGCAGGGCACTGTGGTGGGCACTTGTATTGGAAGTCCACTGTGGATAAAATACTGAGGGCTGGTTACTACTGGCCCACCATGTTCTCTGATGTCAAGAAATTTACCACCTCATGTCATAAATGTCAACTGTTTGAGGGAAAGAGACAGTTACTGCCACTTCCCTTAAGGCCTATTGCAACAGAGAGACCTTTTCAACAATGGGGCCTGGATTTCATTGGGGAAATTCATCCCTCATCCTCAGGCCAGCACAGATGGATTCTAACAGCTACAGACTACTTCACTAAGTGGATTGAAGCTGCTCCATGCAGACAGGCAAATGATTCAATAATCATTCAGTTCTTGGAGAACAACATACTGGCTAGATTTGGCTGCCCTGACAAAATAATAACAGACAATGCTGCTGCTTTCAGATCTAAAAAGATGGTGAATTTCTGCCACAAATTTCATATTACTTTGGGCCATTCCACTGCATACTATCCCCAAGGTAATGGCCTGGCTGAGTCATCAAATAAAAGCCTGGTAAACATCATAAAGAAGGTGCTGGAAGAAAATAAGAAGAATTGGCATAAGAAGCTGGTCAATGCCTTATGGGCAGATAGACTAACAACCAAGAGATCAATTGGGACCAGCCCATATGAGTTGGTTTATGGATTAGAAGCCAAATTTCCTTCATCACTAGGGGTGCCTGTTATGAAACTTCTTCAAGAAAGCCAAGCTGAACCAAATGATATGCAAAGAAGGATCAATCAAATAATATGTTTACAGCAAACTAGAGACCAAGTTTTCAGCAGAGTTCAAGTTTTACAAGAAAAATTAAAGAAGGCCTTTGACAGAAGGACTAAGGCAGAAGATTTCAACATTGGTGACAAAGTCCTCAAATGGGATTCAAGAAGGGAAGATAAAGGAAAACATGGAAAATTTGATTCCCTGTGGAGAGGACCATTTGTTGTCCAAGCAGTACAAGGAAACAATACTTATTTCCTTAAAAGTCTTAATGAAACTGATTCGGATGAAGGTCCTGTGAATGGCAGGATGCTGAAGCACTATTTTGACTACCACCCATAAGTGCAGCCTGAGTTTCCCTTGTACATATCCAGATGTATATATTACTTTCTGTTAAGATGTAAAGTTGTAGTTTCTCAAGTTTCATTAACTATCAGCAAAAGGCAAATAGGATCAGAGATCTACCAAGATGGGAAGAGCACAATTTTGGCATTTTAAAGCAGCATACTGCAAGTGTTGGTGAAAGCAGTCAAAGGCCAAGGCATTCTGACCTGCTGTTCTTGGTCTTTCAAATGAAAAACCATCCCCATGTGGAGCCACTGTTAGCTACCTATATCAATAGGTTTCATATTTCATGATTGGCAATGAAAAGGTCCAAATATGCTCTGCTTTGATGATGCAAAGATCACATATTTCCAAGAGAATACAATCTGTGCTTATAGCTTGATGTGGACTCAATTTTGATGGATGGTCCAACAGCCTAATCTGGATCATGCCATGTTTTAAATTTCCAGTTGTAGAATAGAGAAGGAAGTCTGTCCAAACTGTTTAATCTTGGCAGACAAGTAGCTTAGGTAGAGAAAGTAAGGCTCCCAACTGCTTAATCTGGGACCTTGGAAGCAATAAGGGTAGAATTAGATAGAAAATCAAAAGGAAAAAGCCAAAGAAAAGAAAAGGCAAATAAGGGTCTGCAAGCCTAAGTGCACCCTCCAAGAAGAAATAAAAAATGCTAGGCAAGTAGATGGGTAGGCAGATGGGGTTGTAGAAATGTTACTTCTTACAAATTGCATGTGTGTTAACCTATTTTATAAGGTCAAATCAATGGATTCAGAGGTGTTCTTCTTCATCAAGTTGCAGCAAAGCAAAGAAGCATGTCTAACTTCCCTTTTTCCCCTTTTCCCATTCATTACTAACACTCCCCATCAGTTGAGGTTCATGGAAGAATTTATGGTTTCATGGTGGTTCTTGTTCCTTCAAAAGCCCCATTTCTTGTCTAAAAATCTTTTCATTTTGATCTACTCCCTGAACTAAGTTGTTTTCAAACAAACTTAGTGGTATCTCCCCTCATTCACCCTTTTCATCCATATTAACCCCTAACTTTATTATATAAACCCCCTATGTTACCCTTTCCCTAGTATTATAACACCATGGTGTATAAACCCCAAACATTGTATAAATATCCCTCCCCTTGGCATTATAGCCATATGTTCTCTCTCAGGGATCAAAATGACATCTGGTCACTTTGATAAACCTAAGCCTTACTCCTCTCCCCTCTTCTGAATTCATTTGACCCATTAAGCCTTCATTTGCTAAGAAAACCTTATAAAAGACCCTTTGTTACCCATACCCGCTTTAAATTGCAAAATAACATCAAAACCCACTTTTATTCGCTTATCCAAAGTATCCGCCCGCATTATTTTTATTCCAAAAATACATTGGAAAACATTGCAAACCACCATATCTCAAAGGTTTTCCGCCGGGCGCAGACCCAGAAATATATATTATTTTAATCCTTCTCCGCTGTCGTATCAACGCACAACTCATCAACCCGTCAACCGTCCGATCGAGCGCTTTTGATCGGACGGCCATTATACATATCAGGTTGGGCCCGATGTCCGACATTTAGCACCTGAGAAACTGTCAGAGGGTGACGTCAGGCCTCTGCCACGCGTCGCCCTCACATTTTCTCGGGTTGTCCTCTAACAAAACCGTCGTCGTATCGTAGGCGGTCCGAGAAAACCATTATCGCCTTTTTTGTTTACCACCAGTTTTGCCGGGCCTGCGTCATCCCCACGTCAGAGCCACGCCACTGCCACCCTGTCGCCGCATCAGCTCCTTCGTCCGCCCCCGTGCTGATATGTCTGCCACTTCGTCATATCCATGGACCAATCACAGCCTGCCACCTCACCCAGTGACGTCATGCTGACGTCATCCGACCTCGACCCCACCTGATGACGTCATGCTGACGTCATCCTAAAAACGCGCCAATATGCCAAAAATCCATATATTGGCCAAAATTTCATGTTTTTTCCACTTTTACCAAAAGAAACTGTTGTTATTTCTGCATGCTGTTTACGTTCAAACCAGCACCAACCTGCCAAATTTGATTTCGAAATCGTCGGCGCCTCCATTGTACCTGCAGTTGCAACCTGTTATTAGCCATTCGCTAGGTATTTCTCAAGATAATTCCCTGTACCTGGTTTTATCATATTTCTGCAAACAAACTGTTTAAGAAGGCCTAAAAACACTGATTTCACCATCAATTACCCAGTGACCTGCACCTATTTCAAACTGGTGGAACAATAAACCTTCTGCAGAGCCCGCATTTGACAAATTGACCTGAACTCACAGCTAGTTCGCGCAGTCGTGAACTAGAAACCTCAACTGACTAAATTCACCATAGAAACACTCCTGTCAGTCCTGCTACTGTTTTAATCACTTCTTTAAACAGTATTTCAATTGCTGTTTGCTCAATTTACCCTCTATTCCTTGAAATTCGCACTTCCATTGCATAGAAACTCCTCTGTGTTATTCTGCTCACTCGAACCAGTTCATATACAATTCAGAAGCCTCATTAGCCATGGAGACACCAATAGCCTTGAATGTTCAGCCTCTGAATGCCCCTCAAAGGGAAATAGAATGGAAAGCCCTGGGAGACATGGATTATCAGATGTTAGACTGGTACCCAATGGGTTCTAAGTTTAATATCCACATGCTAAATGAATTGAAAGCCCAACACCTTAATCGAGCTGATATTTTAGGGATTTGGGACTCAAATTTTCCCATTTACAACCTCCCTCAAGTCAATCCCCTTCCAGACTTGATCCATAAATGCCAGGAATGCTATGATCCTTGCTAGAGAGCTGTTCTCAGTCCTACAGGCTCAGTTTTGTTCTTTATCACCCCAGAAACCATAAATGAGATGCTGCATTTCCATACTGCAAGGCCATTGACCCCTCTTTCCATGTTGGATTTAATAAAGAAGGGGAGTAATTTGTTAAGTGCCCAGATTATCAAAATTAACCAGTTATTTGTACAGCCAAGCTCTGAAACTATGAGAACTCCTCCTATTGGATATCACTACCTGAATGACTTGGGCAGAATGCTAGTGGATTTGATCAGCTATGTCCTGGGGTTCAGAGGAATTGAGGATGTTGATGACACTATAATGGAAATGCTGTCCATATTTTCTCCTGGAAAGCCTCTAGCTGTACACTATGACTATGCCACATATATTGAAGAAAAGATCCATGAACAGCTAATGAATCTACCAAGGGAAAGGGTGTTCAGATTCACCTCATACATCTACCACCTGTTCTTGTTTTATCAACCAGACAGTTTCTCCATTCCCCTCAAGAAACTCAATGCCCAGGGAAGTCCAAGGTCAGTTGTGTTTTGGACTTCAGTTTTCCATAATGTTTCTCAATCACCATACACATACTGTGAATTTATAGACCTGTTCATTCACCCAGCTATGACATTGCTGTATGGTGTCCCTCCTCCAAGGTTAACCGATGACATGCAGAGAATTCTCCATCTCTCCAAATCCTACAACATTGGTGATTGGTATTTTTACCAACACCACACAGTAATCAGAATATATGGCTGTGAATTGGACCCTTACAGGCTACCAAGGTATGTCCCTATGAGACTTTTTGCCCTAGAATACTTCAGGCAGTTTGGAAATGCAGACTGCTTCCATTTCGAAAGTAGGAATAAGAAGGTGCAGCTGAAGGTAAGGAACCAGCTAGGCCCTTTTCTATACAATAAAAGAGAGGAGGGATGGAAGGAGGCAGATATGATCTTAGAGGGTTTCAAATTGCAAACCAGTTTTAAATGGATACCTTATGACCGTAATCATTTTATCTCCCTCAGAAGGATAAGATACAAATTGGGTAACTATTCGCATGTTAGGCTGCCTCATATTGAGCAGTATGCTAATGCTTTGAGCTGGAAGGAGGGCACTCTAGAAGAGCCTATTACTAGAGAGCAAATGCTAGAAAGAGAGGCTAGGAATCTTCAAAAAGAAGCTGACTTGGAAACTTGTGGACAGGTTTCCCCCTCATATCAAAGGCAACTTGGAGCAGCTGCCTCATCTTCAACAACACATCAGCAAACTGCCATGGACACTCAACAGACATCCAGCAAAGGCAAGGAAAAGCAGGTGGAGAAGGAACAGCCACCTCCCATGACTGAAGGGCAAGCAGAAAAAGAGATGGAACAGCAAGAAGAAATGCAGCAGCAGGAGGTGCAGCAACAACAACAACAGGGAACTCGGCAAGAAGAAGGGCAACATGACAGAGAGCAGCCCCCACAGCAAGAAGGGGCAGTTGAGACCCCAATTTTCACTGACCAGCAGGCTCAAAACATAGTGCCTCCTAGGCAAGAAGCTGCTAACGAAGCCTCAGTCCTCAAAACTCCACAAAAGGAGGACATAAGCAGGAAAAGGGATAGAGAGAATCCCTTAACTACATCAATAAGTCATGGTGAGAAGAGGCACAGGATGAATCCCCTTTCAGAGGAGGAGATGCCTATAGGGAAATCTTTGGGTATGGGCCCGCCCAGTATGGAGGCATATGCAAGTTCCTTCCAACAGGAACAAGAGAGGACAGTGGGAGGAGAAGTCAGCTCCTCTAGCCAGCAGAGAGAGGGTGAACTGAGCATTAAGCATCAGTTCATTGAAATAAAGAAAAGGAATGAGCCCATAAAAATACAGCTGTATAACCATTTGTTGAAAATGGCTCCCACCAACCAGCAGTGACTAATGTCTGCATATGATGTCCAGGAGGGCAAGATGATCATGAGCCACTTCATGCCAACTACTTTGCAGCCACAGTCCCCTTCAGATTACTTGAGGACCAATCTTGAGGTCCTGGCCAAGGACATCCACCCAATGGACAAAATTGAATTGCATAATCAAACAGGTGAGATGGTCTATGCTTCCTTGGCAGACAAGACATTGGAAAACTACAGGCTAGAAAATAGCCTTAATAATACAGCCTCTCAACTGGAGTTGGAGAGAGCATCCTCTCAAGCAAAGGACAACAGAATAAGGTCCTTAGAAGATATAATTATTGAGATTGGGCATGATCCCAAAGATATCAAGGGCATACAAGAAATATTGAAATTGAGGGATGCAGATATGGCAGCTTTAAGGAGAAAGATCAAACTCCCAGCCACAATTCACCCTCAAACAGATGAAGTAGCTCAACAAAGGCATGATCAAGATGCCACAGCTTTGCTGGTGTCTCTCTATAAGCAGCTAATCCAAACTCAGGAAAAGCTGGGAGAATCAGAGGCTGCACAGGCAGCATTACAAGCAACTCTGAAACAAAGAGAAGAAGGTCAGACCTCCGAGCCTCCTCCTCAAATCATTAACCTTGAGGAAGCTGCTCCAACTACTATTCCTCCTCCTCAACAGACTGAACAAGCAGCACTGTCTACTTCAGCACCACCAACAACAGAGCAGGCCCCTAGCTTGGATATGCAAAAGCTAAAAAATGAGATTCAGGCCCTGGAAGCTCAAATGACAGAATTGAATGAGACCAGGGAGAAATTGGCCAAAGTAAATGATAGATATGACAAATCCAAGCAGGCTGTGGCAGAAAAGGGCAGGGAGATAAAAGCCCTCAAAGATAGGATCAAAGAGCTAGAGAATGAGCTCAAATTAGATAAGGTTGTGGCTGAGCTTAAAACAGTGTTGTGGGCTAATATTGGCCAGTCTATTACTGACCAATGGCAGTATATTGAGACAATCCATGAGCAGTTAGAGCTCATTCCAAAAGCATAGACTGAAATTCAGAGATCAAGGGCTGCTCTAAGCAATATGCCTGAAGTTGCCACCAGGATGATTAATGTGCTTAACAATAGAACAAGTACTCAGTTGGCTACCATGGGAATTTCAAACAGAACTGAGACCATTCAGTTAATCAAGAGGGTTCTTACACTGAGAAACTTGGTGCAGACATTAGAGAGAAGAACCCAAGACATGCAGACTGAGGTAAACAAGTTTATGGACAAATTTCAGGTATTACAAAACAGAGGGCTCCCCAGCTTACTGAACAGCGCAGGGAGACTGTTCACACATGAGCAGTATGCCAAGAGGGTCAATTCATTTGCCACAAGTCAGATCAATGAGAAGCCCAGCACCTCAGAGGAAACAGGGCCAGCCACAGGACAGACTCTCTACAACAGAGTAGAAAGTTTATTTTTTATAATGAATGAAATTAAACACCTGTTTGAAGTGCCTCCCAATTTTTATAAATATACAGAGGCAGAGGAGACTATGGATGCAATTCTCAGGCATCAACTACCTACACAAGAATGGTGGACTAAGGCAATACAGATGATTTTATAAACAGGAAACCATTTAATAAATTTTGTTCATAGAAAATACAAATTGTCATGCACAGGACAGTTTAAAAGAATCAGCATGCATTAAAGATGAAAGTTATGCCAAGAGGGTCAATGCATTTGCCACAAGTCAGATCAATGAGAAGCCCAGCACCTCAGAGGAAACAGGGCCAGCCACAGGACAGACTCTCTACAACAGAGTAGAAAGTTTATTTTTTATAATGAATGAAATTAAACACCTGTTTGAAGTGCCTCCCAATTTTTATAAATATACAGAGGCAGAGGAGACTATGGATGCAATTCTCAGGCATCAACTACCTACACAAGAATGGTGGACTAAGGCAATACAGATGATTTTATAAACAGGAAACCATTTAATAAATTTTGTTCATAGAAAATACAAATTGTCATGCACAGGACAGTTTAAAAGAATCAGCATGCATTAAAGATGAAAGCTGAGCCAACTCAGCAGAACTTACGGCCAACAAAGCAAGGTGAGAAGCTACAGGTGTCCAGGCCGAGAAGCTACAGCAGAGCAGCTCCAAAAGCGCATTTTCCAGCATTAATGCAGATCACTCCAACCGACTCGTTGGCTTCCAAGAGGCAAAATATCTTCTGACAGATAGAAAGATGCATTTATGTTGTATTAAAGGCAGCAATAACTTCTTATCTGCTGTTCTGTACAAAGTTGGTGAAATATTTATTTCTCAGATGACTCAACGCCTTAGATATTTTGTAATACTATTTGTATATATTTGCCCCTCGCACAAGCTTGCAGGGGTTGTTGTGGATTTCTCTTGAAGAAGTTCTTATGCTGTAATCTTTTCAGAGTTTAATAAACAAAGCGATGGAATTTCTCAAAGTTCTGAAGTGTTGAATGCGTTCTGGTGTTTGTTGAAAACTGTAGGATTCCTGTGTACCTCACAATACAATAAGTTTTCTGTAACTCTTTTTGTTATGTGTTTCAATCTTTTACAATCCATATATGTTTCTAATTTCTAAGTATTTAGCAACAAAGAAAAAGAATAGCCTTCAGGATTTATTCATGCAATACCTTGAGCTCAATCTATGTTGTTAATGAATGTTTTCTTCAACTATAATCTTGATAAGTGTAATTCTTAATTGCTACACTATCAGAATATATCTTTCAGAGTGACCTTTGTTTCAGGAATTCAAGTTTGCTCCTGAGCAAAATGTTTCACTTTCACATCACCAGCTTAATGGAGAATTCTTAATTGCTTTCCGTTGGCTGACCATACATCACCACTTAAGTTTAAATTTTGTTTGTTGAGATACCCAATAGTCCCTGCAGTCTGAACATTCTCACTCTAGCATTTCAAAACAGTTCACAGCTCTAGACTCCATTGCCCAATGATATACTACTGTCCGAACACTACATCTTAAGCACTGAAAGAAGTCCTTCAACCAAAACATAAACCAAAAACCTGAGTATAATAGCTAGCCTAAAACACTATCTAAACAGAGACAAATCATAAAGAGAGAGCCCTCTCTGATTACAGTTTGGCTAGAAACTGTAATCCAAATATTGTTTAGTGGTTACCCCGGCCGTATTCCCTTGGGAGTCATAGGGAACAACCTGGGTGTTAACAGAAGGGAGAGCCTTCTCTATCCCTGGGATGAGGTGGGTTACAACATCCTTAAGTACATTTCTTGTGAAGGGACACTAATTGTAGTCTATGGCTACCAATTCAGACTCCTCCATGAGTTGAGATTCATAGAATGAGTACCCATAAACCAAAGGCTTAGGGTGTCTTATTTCCTTTTACAGTCCATTATAGACATGAGTCAGAAGGTGAAAAAGGGGAAACACCAAAAGTTAACACACCATGGTCTCATCAAGCTAATAATGGAAGATGCCATGAGCCAATTGATAATTTCTATTCTCTTGTCCAAATTTAGGGACATGGACAAAGAAGCCTTCCTTGAAACCCAAGCCCTTGAGCATGGTCAGACCCCAACCTCTAGTGCTGAAGAGGAAGAGAAGGAAGTAGAAGGAGGAGAAGGAGAAGAAGAAGAAAAGGAAAACAAAACAGAGGAATAAGGAGAAGAAGAAGCAGAGGTAGAAAAAATAAAGGAACAAAAAAAAGAAGAGGAAGAAGAAAATAAATAAGGAGAGGAGGATTAGAAGGCAGAGACCAATTGTGAGAAAAATATTGCACTTAAAGAAGAGGAGATATCCCTAATATTGTCTCCTGAACCCACTGAAAAGGAGGCAATTGCTGCCTTGGCTGCCTTGAGCACACCCATCAAGTCCAAGAGGAAAAGGAAGAGGCAGAATCCCCTCTATTTCAAAACAAGAAGAAGCACTAGGATTAAGTAGGGGAAGCCACAAACACCAACAAAAACCCCCATCATAATTGAAGAATCACCAAGCAAGAAAGAGGAGCTAGAGTCCATGGGAATGAAGGTTGATAAAGTCACATCACCAAAAGCAACCCCAAAGGCTACCATCACCTATGTCAGGAAGCATGTCAATAGGTCAACCTCATCTAAGCAAACCAAGGCACCCGTAACTCTCCAAAAGAAAGGAAAAGGCCTACTACAATATCCCCAAACAGTGCTACAGGAAACAATGGCAGCACTATAGGAAAGAGAGAAAGAGCCACAGGAAGAGAAGAAGGGGAAGAAGGAGGAAAGGAAGCAACTCCATAGGTACATGAGGGGGTGGCTTCCCCAAAGACATTCGAGGGAGATTTTCCAGAGTTACAGGAGGTTAGCCCACAACCAAATCTAAGCCCTACTACAATTTCATTGAGGGAGGGAGAGTGATACCACAAAAATTTGCAATCCTTATCTTATTCGAAATTGAAAAAGAAAGAGGAAGGACACATCGATGGATGCAAATTGCTACATCAAAGAAAGCAGAATATGTGGGCCATATGGAAGAAAAACTCTTAGAGATTGCTAGGGAGTTGAGTGAATTGAGAGATAGAGAGTACACCATGAGAACATAGTTGGAGGCAGAAAATACAAGGTTGAGGAGGAAGTTACAAGAAAATGAGAGCCAATTGGCCACCATGGCAAGCCTGTTCTTGGAGGAACTTCAATTCAGGCTTCCATCCAAATCATATGCACTATACCTCAAAGATAAATGGATGCAATTTTAAATTAATACATTGGCATAAAAGGGGACCATGCCATTCCAAGATTATAGGCAATTCATCGAGCTATGTGACAAGAGAACACTTGAAGACAATGCCAAATTATCTGAATTTTACCTACACAATATTTCCCTGACAAAATTGAATGTGTGGGACCCCAATGCCAAGTTGAGGGACTTGCTGTTGATGGCCCTTGCATCATGGATGAGTCATGAGGAGGCCATGGATGAGGACGTGAAGAGAATAGTAGAAAAAGAGGAAAGAGATCCCCCCTACGTTAGAGGAGAACAAATAAATTCCATGGTTGTTATTAGTAACCACTAAATCATTTCTAATTATGATCAAATTGCACCAAGATACCTGGCTACCCAAGAACAAGAAATCTCGATTTTGAGAACACTTTAAGATTTTTGGGGACTGACAGTGAACAAGCATGCCAAAGGAGATGGAATAACCTGCCACGTAGTCTTCAGATCAGGGAGTACCAATCTCCTGAGAGATGTAGAAATGCATTGGAAAGGACACCATTGTATAAGAAGGCCATACAAAGAATGAATATCAATTGGATTCGACTAAAGCTCAGTCCAATTTTGTTGTTGAGTTTTCTAGAAGGTAGGAATGAAGAAGAGGAAATAAAGCAGTGGGAAGATATAAAGAAAAATGCAGGGTTATATCCTCAAGAAGAGACACCATCCACAGAAGCCTCAGATGTCAGAGAGGCCACCAAGGCTACAAAAGATATGGATATAGATGACTAGTTTTCTCAGAGGATGAGCAACAGTTTTAGTAGGGTGGTGATGATGAGGCTCATTAATAGGTAAATTATATGGGTCACAATTCCACTCTCCAACTTATTAAATTGACTTTTCTCACATTTATTTACATATTTTTTTATATTGTTTGTAGTGAGAAGAGTAAAGGTGATTTACTATCTCATGTGGCCTAATGTGTGTTAAATGCAGGAATTAGAGCAGTTTTGGGTTGACTTTAGTGGAAGAATTTAGAGTAGGCAAGCAAGAGATATTTTAGGTTTTGGTCTCCCTCCTTAAATCCTCAAATCATTCGAAGATTCCTCCACTCTATCTCATCAGCTCAGTGTCTCTAACAACCAAGCAAGTCGAGTTCATTGGCAGCCAAGTTAGTGATAGTCAAGGAATACTTATTATCGAGTTAGGGAGCCAAGTATTTATATTTTCTAGGGATCTGTTGGTAGCTCCAATTTTGCATAAATAAGAGAGCCAAGGGACTCATTAGGATTCAATTTTTTGTTGTAGCCAAGAGGCCATTTGAGTTGAAACATTTTTACTTTTATTGTTATAATGTACTTTAAATTTTTATGATAATGAGAAATTATGTTTTGATTGAGCACATATTTTACTCAGAGGGTTGAAGCTCTTTGGTTAGGGCCCAACCCTAGCAGTAGAATTTCCTTTTTTTAAATGTATTCTTATCTTAGAATGATAGTTAGTTGCTGAAGTGTATTTATGTTTTTTTTTGTTTAGCTTAACAAGTTACTTAAATTGTTGCTTAACTCTGTTTCCATTAGTTTAAAGAGGTAGATTAGTATTGCAATTTAGTGAAGGAAATTATACCAGAAAAGGTTGTGACAGTGGCCCCTATCTCATCTCCCTCACGGGATCATGATTAGAGGACCTCATTCTCACAACCCCAAAAACATAGTTTGTCTTTTGTTTATTGCATAGATTACGTTGCATTCTTAGCTAGATAATTGTTTATGATTTCTTGGAAGAATCTACAGTTGTTGTCTTGTTTTATTAAGGTTTCTGTAGCTTAAAAGGAAATCCATTTCATAGATCTAGTCCTTAACAGTAGATAGATCATCTTCCTCAAATTCAACTCATATTTTCCATGTGGATATGTAGTGATTTATAAATGAAAAGAGAAATAGGTTTTATTGTAGGGATTGTTGATCTACAAGAAGGGAATCCTCCAACTAGCTTCACATAGGTCTTCTCCACCTTTTGTCAAGGCATATCAGCCCATAGTCCGAACCTCTTTTTTCCAGCCACCATGAGCAAGCTACCTTAGGCAAATATGACATCCTTCAGGGGTTAGGCTTGGGCTTGTGTGATGTTCACCTTACCTACACCTTCTACAATTGTCATGCACCCCTCCAACACCTCATATCACTATTCTTACCCTCCAAAACTCTAAGCTAACTTCCTATAGTAGTTCAGGACATTGTTATGAAACCATCTCACAAAAAGATAGAAAAGATAGATCAACACCTTAGAAATAAGCCTCTTCGAGGGGGAAACCTCCTTTACATTACATAAATGAACAATTCTTGGATGATACAAATGACAAGACCTCCTTTCTATTTATAGGAGTCTAAGGGGTCATAATATAATCAGAGCCGACATAACAATAATAATGTAACGACACAATAATAACAATAGTGGGCTTCTATGGGGAACAATAATGAAAACATGCAGACTACATGGGCACAAAAATATAATAAGGGGATTGTACTAATAACAATAAGGGGTTACACTAGTAGTATGGGGACCTAACATGACCCTCTCCTTCAAAAAGTGTTGTCCTCAATGCTTGAGTAGTTCTTGATGCTTCTGTATAAAATTCTTGTCCTCCCATGTGGAATCTTCAGTAGGTATGTTCTTCCACTGGACGAGATACTCCGAAATTGATCGATTTCATAGTTGCCGGGTTCTTGTTTTTGTGACTGCTCTAGGTTCCAATATGACTTTTCCTTCCTCATCAAGTTTTGGCAATATTGTTTGAAGTGGGGTCTTCTGCAACTTTTGAATGATTGGCTACACTTCTTCACCCTTCTTCCATTCATTCCTTGCTTCTTTTATCCAATTTGGTTGGATAATAGAAATAACACAAAACAATTCTTCCACATCCTCATCCTTTCTGGAGAGTGTATCTGCAACAACATGTTGCTTCCCTTTTTTGTAGATGATTTCAAAGTCATAACCCAACATATTTGTGACCCATTGTTTATGTTCTTCAAAACATAACCTTTGTTCTAAAAAGTATTTAAGACTATCATGATCCATTTTTACCTTGAAATGTCTTCCCAGTAGGTAAGGTCACCATTTCTTAAGTGCATGTTGTATTGCCAACATTTCCTTCTCACAAATAGCTTGCCTAAGATGTAGCTATAAAAATACTCAATTTCCTACATAGAAACTTCTTTTGCTGCGATGTTGATATGCTTGTTGTTTCATTCGATTCTGCACCAAAGTGGTGTTATTCTTTAAAAGTTGGAGAACACATTGTTGATGCTTGATGTGATCTTTCACTGCTTGAATCTTTGCCTTCTTGACATGTCGTTCTATCTTGAGAGTTTGAGGAGTGGTAATTTCTTCCAATGCATTACAAGATATTGTCAGATTCGTTTCTTGATGCTCGATGTGATCTTTCAATTCTTGAACATTTTTCTTCTTGATGTGTCCTTCTATCTTGATAGTTTGAGGAGTGGTAATTCTAGCCAATGAATTACAAGATATGGTTGGATTAATTTCTTCTTTCTAGATGTGATATTTCACTTCTTGAACCTTTTTCTTCTTGATATGTTCTTTTATCTTGAGAGTTTGAGGAGTGGTAATTATTACCAATGCTTTACAAGATATGGTCGGATTCACTTCTTCTTTCTCTATGGTTGGTTCCTAGTGTATATCCTCTTATTTTGATGTTTCTTGATCCTTTTCTTCCTCCTCTTCATAATCTATATAAAATAATTTCTTCTCAGCACACATGACCTTTAGTGTGTTTAATATCACAATTGTAACAAAGTCATTTTTATCTTTTTTCTTCCAATTGTTGTGGTGTAAACCTTGTAGGTTGTGGAAGACTAGGAGAAAAAACACTTCCATAATTATAATCATGAGTGGTGGGATTCCTTGTTTCCATAATTCCGCTTTCAATTTTTCTTGCCAACTTGAATGCCTTATCCAATGAATCATGTTCCCAAAGACAAACCTCACGTTGAATGTTATCCTTTAAAGTCCCTACGGAGACATCAATCCTTTGCTTATTTGGAATATCATTTACCCTTATATTCAATTTTTTAAAGTCCTCAATGTGCTCTGCCATTGAAACCTTTTGTTTGAGATTTATCAATTGGCTAAAGAAGGTGTTTTTGTTTGTATCCTCATAATGTGTTATAATTTCCTCTGTGAAAATTAACCATGTGATAAGTGGTCTACAAGAACAAAGCCCTTCATACCATAAAAATTGATTCAATTATGAATATAAAGATGTAATACGTACCTTTTGTAATAGTTGTACCTCATGTAGATCAAAATATTTCTCGATCTGTAGTATCCAATTTAATGGATCCTTGCCATGAAACTTCCTCATATCGCCTTTTATTGATTTTAGGAGCTTGATCTTGAAACGACCGTAACTATGTAATTTCATATCTCCAAGTTCTAAAATTTCATCTTGCAGTAGCCCTCTGAGTCCTCTTTCTAACCCTATAAGTCTGATCAATATTGGATTCTACAAGGAAGATTATGTCAAATATCCCACGATGACCTGATTATAGACTATTTCAGTAGAGCGAACCTGTACGAAGTGACATGTGTTATTGTTCCTACCTTTTGATCTAAGAAATATACACATAAAGCTACAGTCCATCCCCTTTCTGTAACTTCTGATGAAATTTCAATCTAATGCTCAGAGTGAAAGTTATGATGCTTTTCCCAAGGTCACCTGTTTGGAATGTAATTTAGGAGTCTACAAAATCCCTAACTTCCTTGGATCCTATCTCCGAAACTATAGTGAGACAAGATTTGAAATTTGGACCCGAGATTCACCAAGATTTCGGCTCAAATGGGTTTTAATTTCAGAGTCTGACCCTTCGTAGAAAAAACGTTATAGTGAGAATTTCATGATGACCTGTTTGAGATGAAATTATGGAGCTTGCAAAAACCCTAACTTCCTCAGATCATATCTCCGAAAATATAGCGCAACAAGATCTAAAATTTGGACTCGAGGTTTAGACCAATTTCTTCACAAATGGTTTTTTTTTTTTTCTTTTGAAACTTTGTAGCGAAAAATTTATAGCAAAAATGCCACGATGATCTGTTTGGAGAAGTGAAACCCTAGAATCCAAAGCTCTGATACCAAATGTTATGAAACCATCTCACAAAAATATAGAAAAGATAGATCAACACCTTATAAATAAGTCTCTTCGAAGGGGAAACCTCCTTTACATTACACAAATGAACAATTCTTGGATGATACAAATGACAAGACCTCCTTTCTATATATAGGAGTCTAAGGGGTCATAATATAATCGAAGCCGACATAACAATAATAATGTAAGGGCACAATAATAACAATAGTGGGCTTCTATGGGGCACAATAATAATGATATGGGGACTACATGGGAACAAAAATATAATAAGGGGGGTTTACTAATAACAATAAGGGGTTACACTAGTAGTATAGGGTCCTAATAGACATCCTATAGCAGATCATGACATCCTGTAGTAGTTTCCTATAGAAAACCTGTAGCAGTCTGTTTTGACCTAAAATGATAGGATAGCCTAGTATAGGAGTAGGTTAGCCCCTCAGCTTGGACTCCATGACCAAAAGTGCCACCTAGACCAGCCTTCCCATTCCTTTCCCTCCTACAAGATCAGATAGCATTAGCTTTTATATTTCTGAAGTTAGCAATTAAGACTTTTTCTGCAAATGTGAATGAGATAGTTAATGCATGCATGTTTGAATTATGAGATGATAGAGTAACTTTCTATTTTCAAGCAGTCCTGATAGCTAGATGATCAATTACAAGATTAACATAGTTTCCTTTCTGCAAGTAATTTGTGTCATTTCATAGCTAGATGATTTATGACATTTCATAGCATTTACCATTTGGCAACTTTCATTTCCTAAATAGACAAGCATTTACTTTCCCTGCACTAGAACTAGCTTTACATTCATTGTCAGTAGTTAGACTCCCTTTAGTTCAATAGAGGATTGGTCTAGAACCCTAATGGTCAAGTGCCCCAGTTGAGAAGTGACATGAGTAGAATGATGCATCTATTTTGTATATAGCATTGTCACCTCCAAGTTTGTATAAACCCCTGGGTTGATAAAGTAATGCTGGTAGTCCTAGGAGTTGCAGCATTCTTGTTGCAATACTGAGGCTCATCAGTGGACCTGATGTAAAGCCCATTTTTGTGGAAGGGTGTCAGGCTAGGAGAGAATATGAACTAGGTTGTTGCAGCAAGGTTTTACAACCATCAAGAAGCACCATCAGCGAACCTGTGATGGTAGGCTAGTGAATGATCCATCTGAAACAAATGATGAGAGTATGATTTTAATGTACATCCGTGATGAGGTTTTCATCATAAAAATAAGTCATGGTGCATAAATTTACATTTTAGGGCTGACTTAAGAGTTATTTATAGAATTTTTTGAGGTAGATTTCATTGAAAAGGTCTTTGAAGCAAGTCACGTCATGCTCTACTAACATATATGCCCACTTTAGGAGGTAATGTTTAACAATGTATGGTCCCTTCCATAATGTTTCGAACTTCCCTAGTCCTAAAGCTTCTTTGGAAACATCATAGTGAAGGACTAGATCCCCTTCTATAAATGAATGAGGGGTGATATTGTGATCAAAGGAGGATTTAGTCATCTTTTTGTGATTCGTTATGTTTGAGAGATTCCCATTGACTTTTGTCGATGTGTTCCAATTCTACTAGCCTTTTCTCTAAAGGTGAGGTATGTGAGAGGATTTAAATGGTTGAGTGTAAGGTAGGGATCTCACACTCAATGGGGAGCACAACTTCAAGCCCATATACCAATTGAAAGGATGTGAAACATTTGAACACTTTGACTGTTATGCGGTATGCCCATAAGGCCGAGAAAATCATGTGATTCCAATTGGTTTTTTGGTTGTTCCCCACACGCTCTAACATTTTTTTTAAGAACATTGTTGACAACTTCTACCTGGCCAATGGACTGAGGGTAGTATTGCGAAGAAAACTCATGATAAAAACCAAGGTTTTAGGATATTTCTTGAAATATCTCCTTCTCAAAGTGCTTTCCATGATCTAGGACTGACTCCTTGGGAACATTGAATCGTGTAATGACATGGTTGAAGAAAATTTGTCCAGATGTTTCCATGATGTTATTATATGTAGGTGGCGAGCCCTGGTATTGCACCAAGAATGTTGCAACTCCCAAGGGTTACTCAACTCAAATTATCAACCCGGGGTTCGTACAAATTTATAGATGACAATGCTATATGGAAAATAGATTGGATTCTACTCATGACACCCTCAGTCATGACATTAGATCAAAGTTCTCAGAAATAATTCCTCCTAATAAATTGTAGTGAAATCTTTCTAATTAAAGTACAATTGAAAACTAGTTCTAGCTACGATAGTGGAAATTCCATTTGCTAAACTTGTAGATGATAATTAACAATTCATGAAAGTATAACGGATAATTTACTTGTAGAAAGAAAGCTAGTTTATCTCACATAATTCACCAAACTACAAACATAATTTCATGTATCATCTACCTAGTTCACACTTGCTTGAAAATCAGAAAAATAACTTGCATCATACTTGTGACTAAAAAAAATAATTATACTTTATTTTCCAATGAGGAAAAGGAATGGTTGGAGTGGCCTAGGAGCTTCCCCTTGTCATCAAATCAGAAATTGGGATCATTATTGATCTTGATTGAGCTAAATTTTATGTGGGGATAAAAACTGGTGAAGAAAAGTGGTGTTACAAGTGTTTCTACAGGAGGGCCTATAATGTTACAGGAGGGGTTCTGAGAGGATTTTTAGGGTAAAAATGATGTCTTGAGGGTATGGAGAGGTTGATGGTGGTTAAAGTGAATTAAGGAAGGTTGGGTTGATCCCCCTATCCAATCCCATGACCTCTTAGAGGTATGTCTTACACTAGGATGAATGTTCATAGTCTCCTAAGTTTACTAGGAAAAGTCACTTATGGAAACAGAGTTTTGGGACATAACGGAGGGGTGAAAAGGGAAGATGGAGGAGTCCAAGATGAAAGTGGAAGATGTGCCCTCCCCTATAGATCGACACATCCCTGCAACCAACCACATGCATACATCCATTTTTCATTAACAAAGTGATATAACCTATGATGGAAAAGATGAGTTGAATTTAAATAACATGTATTTTATGCCATAACACTACTCTAATCACTAAAATGACTTCTAAGCTACAAAATTCAAATGTAAAGCAGAACAAATAACCTTCATTTATTTCCAAGAAATCATGAAAAAAATATTTTTGGACTAAGATTGTGAATTCTTCCACACATTCTCCCACAAAAAAGGTGATGTAGAAGCTTGCAACCAATAGGCTTTTATAGCTTAACCTCTACTGAAATGAAATAAACTACGAACTTCTAGGAATAAAGAGAAAAAAAATAGTACAAAAGAGGGATGAAAGCCTCTTGGTTGGGCCCAAACCCAAGTGTATCGTCCCTCTAAAACTAACTATAGCTTAATATCTACTAAAATGAAATAAACTATGAACTACTTGGAATCAAGAAAAAAACACAAGTGCAAAAGAGGTATGAAATCCTAGTTGAATCAAAACTTCGAACCCCAATGAGCTTTCATATTGTTTAGTTATACAAAAGGGTATTTGATATCATCTCCCTTGAAAATAGTAGTGATTCCCTCCTTTATCTCGGAAGTAGTGGATCATGTCCCTCTTGAGCTTCACTTGTACTAGGAGTTACTCAACTACCAATGAATTCAAATTGGTGAGAGATGATTTTTTGATCCCAAGCCAAGTTAGGGAGTTAAAGAGGTGGAAAAACCCCCTAGATTCTCTCCTAGTTGTCTCCATCAAACCCTTGCATACTAGTTGCCTAAAAAATGCTACATTTTCCTGCAATTAAACCACATTAGGCCACATGCTATGATAAACAATTTTACTCTTGTTAAGCATAATATAACAAAAAATGTGAACTAATGTGAGAAAAGGATAGTTTTAAGGGTGGAAGATAGCATGATGATCTTGAAAATATACCTATTGACGAGACTCGTCATCACCCCCCCTGCTGAAGATGTTATTAATGCTCTAAGAAACTTAGTCATCCTTATCAATATCTTTCACAGCCTTCACGGCCTATTTCACATCCCAAGGATACTCAGATGGTGTGCCCTCTTGTGGGTAAAAACCTGTATTTCTTTATTATCTCAGTCCACTCCCTCTACTCTTCTGTTTTGTATATTACTTCTTATTAGCTTAGGAGAAAGCGTAGACTGATTTTGAGTCCTATCCACCTAATTTTCATCCTTTGCATGATTCTCTTGTACAATGGTGTTCTCTCCAAGGCATTCCTTATCCTTTCAGGAGAGTGATATTCTCTAACTTGTAGACTATGGGGTAAGGCAAGTCATATTCTCTACCAAGCTTGCAAACTCTTTGTTCCCAACATTCTAAAGGTGTCTTTAAAGTGTAGATTAGATTTATCCTGGGTAGAAATGTATTTGGGTGCTAAAGTAGCATCATTGGAGATGAGGTTATGATTGCTGATGACAACCTTAGGGCTCACTAGCTCTACTCTGATATACAAGGGTTCCTTCTCCTCCTTTGTCATTACCTTTTTCACCTCCCTAAACCTTGTCTCCTCGCGAGTCAACCAAGATGCTAAACAAATTAGCTGCATGTCTCCCAATCTTGAATTGGGATCCCAAAAATTTGGATTTGTCAAAGTGAAATTATGCATATAGAATTCAACTAACCTTTTTTGCCTTCCATACTAGTTTGGTTGAAAAAATAAATAAATAGCTTGCAGTCCTCAAAATAAAGAGACTCATATTAGCTTAAAGTTTTTATTTGGAACTGCAACCATTGTTATTTGAGAAATAGAGCATAAGATTTTGATGGATATTTGCCTTGTAGGGATTCCATAGAGATACTTTCCATGGTGGAAAATTGTGTTTCTTTCTCTTGCAACCTCTCTCTCAACCTTTTGTTTTATTCCTATACCTTCTCCTTCATAATAGACTGCCTCAGTCTTAAATTACTTAATTCCTTTTTAATTTCAATGACTTTCTCCTACATGAGGCCCACATATTCCACATTCTTAGATTTGGCAACTTCCATCCACCTATGGGTCCTGCCTCTCTCTCTCTCTCTATCTCATAGAGGAGTTGGATTGCAATTTTTTCAAGGATAATCCTTCCTCATTCAATAAATTTGTAGTAGGACCCCAAGCTAGGTTGTGGGTCAGGCTCTTGGAGCTCTTGTAGGTATTTTCAAACTAACTTTCAGGTGGTTGCTTCTTTTTGTAGCTATTTTTTTTTCTCATCTAGCTTCCGCTATTATTCATGTAGTAGACTATGACCCTCTTGTATTAAACCTTGTCTGTATTGTAGCAAACCCTGTCTCTCTTGTAGCTTCTCTTGTTCCTCCCGTAGCTTCTCTTCTTATACTTTCTTAAAAGTTGTTGGGGTGGGGTCCCTGGGGTCCATTTTGTTAAGTTTTGGGAAAATTTTGTAATATCTTTTGTAATGAATGTAAAGTCTGCGAGATGTGGAAGTGGAGTGCAAGGCTACTAGAAGTAAAAGGGGCTTTAGTCCCTTAGCTGGGTAGGTGATAGAGTTTTTTTTAGACCTGTCCATGGTCCATAGACCATGGTATTGTAAAAAAAATGTTATATAAAGTTGAGTAATAGCGAGTCTTAAGAGATAAATTAACTAAAAGAATCACTGTAAGGGTAAGGTGCTAAAGCAGGAAAGGTTTGTTGCCTGTACTTAGGCAGAAGGGGAAGGCTCTTGCAGATGAGTGCGCAGAGACCTTTGTAAGTTTGCAAGTTGACTACACAGGCCCTTGCAGCTAAGTGCACATGGATGAGAAGTTTGTAATTGAACATTTATACTTAATAAAGATTGTTTTGAGATGATTATGATGCATCTGTGTCGTGTTATTTACTTTTGTTAATGTCTATGTATCTTCTCTGTGTGATATGTTTTATATGAATTAATTCTTATTTATTGCGCAAAACAAGTAGATCTGTAATTTTTTTGCATGTTGAGAGTAGTTAGCTACCTTCATGAAGATCTAGAAGATGTTAGATATATTTGCAGTAGTTATCTATTCAGAATGAATAAAGTTGCGTAAAGGTATATCTAAGCCATAAGAAATTTAGGAAACACATCACATAGGCCTTTGGAAGCAGAAACCTGCTTCTAGCATCCCCCAATACTACTTCGGGTGAGACTGCAAACTACGTTATGCATGTTGTTTCCGAAAGGGACAGAAGTTATGGTTTTGTTGGTTGGTGTAGTTAAAGCTGAACCTCGGTTAGGCCCCATTAGGCCAACAATTGGTTCCATTGTCGGGACCATGATCTATCAGAGGAATGTGTGCTGTCGAATAAGTGGTCTCCTGTTATCGGGAAATCTAGTGTCTATTCAAAGCTGCTAGTCCCACTAAGATGGGTAGCTATCTTAGAAACAAATAGATTAAAGTCACTTGCTTTTTCCTTTACGAGAGAGAGATGAGAAAGAAGTAGAGAGTACCAACCTCAGTCTTCCACTTGGCTCCTTGTTTGTTTCCTTTCCCCTTTGATAGAATATTGTCACTGCTTCCTTACTTGTCCAGCTTCAAAGAGCACCTATAGATTCACAACAGCATAATACCATCAAAGCATAGAGATCTTTCACTGTAAACAATATAAGATCAGATATATATTGACCATACAAATGCATGTAACAAACACAGTATTCAGAGATACACAAGAATATGGAGGAAAACTCAAATAGCTTTATTAGTAAAATTCATAGAAGAGAGGATTACAACCACTTGGTCTGACCCATTGCCATCCTCCCAGCTTGAAAGCCCTCTTCACCTCACACAAAGCAAGATCACCCAACAATGTCTTAGAGAAACCAACAACACGTCTTTGCAAATTACCAAATTCCAACCTTTTGGATCTCTTGGATGAGGGATCCATTTATAGATATTTGCAGGGGGATGAGTCAACTTCTGGGATTTTGATTAGTGTCATCTCTCTGATAGTTCTTGGTTCCACATGGAGATTTTAGATCTCTTACTCATCCCTGGGTGAACTCAGAGAGGAAAGTGTCAAATGACAAGTTTCTAGAAGATTCTCTAGGTTTCCACCTAGCAAACTGCTTGTGCCATTTGTCTGCTCTTGCCCATCACACCCTATGAAAGGGCTTTCCAGTATGCATCATGCTTTTTGCATGTGGCAGGTGAGATTCATCGCACCTTTAGCACTGGGCAGTCTGTATGGTCCTGCTTTAACCAGTTCTGAGTAGATTTTCATGGAAAGATTCTGGGAGGTGATGTAATCAGCTGACCTTGCTCCTTTAGGGCATGAAACAACACTTTTAGGGACTTAGAAGCCCTTGATTTATGGACATATGTGACTGGGGTGATAGTGCCCAAATATGTCTATAATAGTTTCCCCCTAAAGCATGAGGTCGTAAATCTTTTGATGTCGGGTGAAATGCTTTATAATGAGGATCCGAGGTTTTTCGAACTGGAAGGTGACCTGTAATAAGATACAATACAATACATTATCTTCATAATATTTTCATGATCTAGTTGAGGCAGGCATTCCCATGCTCAGCTTTATAAATTCATTTTCATGTACATAGGACAGACAACCGTCTGTGTGCAGACTAATGATTCTGGTAGAGCCATCATCCCTTAGTTTGGATGATTATCTGTGCAGCAATTATGTACATTCGATATCTTTATTTTCCTAAATATATCACAGCCTGGATGGATGAAACCAAATCTGGGGTCTTCAAAACTCGTTCAATCTTCGCCCAAAAGTACAAGTCGATCCATGTGAAAATATGTTCTGATGTCGAACACGGAAGGACATCGCCTGATTACCAGCCAATGACGTAAGCTGTTAACAGGTGTGAGAGGAATCACCGATGAGGATGATGACCCTCAAGGTACTGCAGTACAATTCGCGTGGTGTGAATACATGAGTCGATGTCGAACACCACGCAAAATCTTTCAATCAAAGGCCATTAATGTAAACCTATCACCGGAAGTGAGAAACTTGCCATTGAGGCATGCAAGCTTCAAAGTACTAAAAGGGTTGTTCCTAGGTCGTCTTCTTGGATAATGAGATGGTGTCGACAAGAAGTGACCCATCGTAGGAGGGCATTGATGGATCCCACATCTACGACACGGAACAGAGCAAATGATTTTGTAGAGGTGAAAACGATCTGATGATACAAGGTTCAGGGTGACGGTCATGAAAGAATGAAGCATGAAGGTATTGTAGCGGATGAGACACAAGCTAGGCAGGTGAATTCTCTGAGCGACTTCTCTTGAACATATCAATGACACTGAAATGGATTGGTAGCGTTAACCCCAAAATTGGATGGTACGGTGGACAAATGGTGATATGACCAGTGAACGGAATAACCCAACCCGACTCAATCATGGTGATGGAGTGATAGTGTCATGTTCAAGAGTGACCTGCTACCAATAAAGCTTCTTCAAGTTTTCTTCCCAATTTTCCCCAGTCATTTCTGATGAATACCTCTTTATTTTTGTCAAGCTTGAGGAGGATAACATATGCTTGTTCTATAATTTTCCCTTCGGGCAAACCCGTCACTATGTTTTAACGAGCCTAGCGACAGTGAAACTCGCACTTGTCTGAATGGACAAGTTTTTTGCTATTGTTTTAACGAGCTTAATGACAAGGATAACTCGGTCCTTTTCAATTTTAGAGAGTCTGAAAAGAGACGGAAAGGAAACTCTAATATTCCTTTTTTGTAGTATAATCCCTTAAGTCCGAAAAAGTATAAAACAATGCGAAAGGGATGACTTTTTGATAGTTTTAACGGGCCGAACAAGACAAACGCTCGATCTTTTTGTGTAATAATTCCTCGGGTCCAAAAATATTAAAATCTATAGGAGGGATAGCACTTCCGATCACTTTAACAAGCTGGAGAGGCCAATTGCTCGACAATCTTTTCATATTTTACGAGTCAGATGAAAAGAGCTTAAAGGAGACTTGTTTTTTGAGGAATGAGTGATGTTTTCAGATAGCAGTTGGTTCCAGGTAAGGTTTGGAGCTTCCTCAATCATGGCAGTGCAAAGAAGGTGGCTAATAGGATCACTCGTCGCAAATGTTCCTCAAAAGGGGTAAACAATCAAATGGAGGCAAATGATCGGCTAAAACAGAGTGGAGGTGATGGTAAGAACACGACCAAGGCTCAAAAGCTGATGATAATGCATTATTTACCAGAGATTGGTTCATTTTTCAATGAGATTAAACTCTAGCAGAACATATGCTCATTGCTTAGGTTTAATTTTTAACGATCTTGAACTTTGCATAAAACTTCTCGTGGCTAGGTTTATTTTTTAACGAGCTTGAACTTTGCCACAACATATGCTTAGATTCAGTTTCATGTTTACACAAGCTTGAAACGAAAAACTATGCGTGTTATAAGTTCGCATGCCCCCAGCATAATAACGCAAATTGAGGTGCATGCCCCCCAAGTTTCATTGCATTCAACATGGTGGTTGGAATGAAGGTTTAGCTTCGAGATCTTTGAAAGACTCGACTTGGAAAGGGAGTTGTTTCATTTTACTTTAATGAGGTTGACACAGTAAAAGAACTATCCTCATGACTCCTTGTTTCATTTTTTAACAAGGTCGACACGAGATAAGAACCATCCTCAGAATCTACCTTGTTTACAGTATTTGATAGAAAATAAAAAAATGAAGGATGATTAAGGTCACTGGAATAATCTTCGTAGTAATCCGGAAGATGGGAACAATGGTGGTAATCTTCCCATGGTGCCTCTCCTATCATCATTTCCTTAATGATTCCTTCATCTGTAAACTGTACATGTGACCAAGGATCTGAAGAGGTGCCATATTCCTTAGACCTATCTATCCAAACACTTGATGAGCGTTGTTTTGGGTTTGCCCCCCAGGGCAAGAAAATTGATTGCTACAATATTTCTAAAATGGAAATGATCCATGCTGACAAAATGTTCAGGAATCTTCTGAATCTTTTAGATATAGAAGATATCATATTGCAGGTTTCCACCGTGGCCACTTTCGCCAGATTACTTGGAGGCAGTAGGGAAAATGTACCCATTAAGGCAACGTCTTTTAGGAGGCCTACTCCGACATTTTGAAGCGATTGAGAGCTTCCATGGATCATTGGAATGCTTCCAGTAACTTGTGAACTGTTGGGGAGAAAGGTTTGTTGGTCGACGATTGTAATTCCTCCTTGAAAAGGAAATGCAATCTTTCTGAAGTATGTCGACACAATAGCAGCCATAGCATATATCCAGGGCCTTCCCAGTAGGATGTTGTAATCAAGGTTTCCGTCAATAACTTCAACATCAATTTCTACTGTTTTGCCCCCCAATTCGACTTGCAAGTTACTCAAAATCCCGTATGGAGTGTATGTTTGTCCATCAAATTCTTTTAACATCGTTGACGATCTCAACAAGGGTGGTGAGCCTAAATTTTTCCAGCAACTCATCGACATAATACATGTAGATGCTCCCTCATCAATAATCGTTCAATGAACAATTTTGTTGAGGGCTTTCACTTGAATGAGGAAAGCGAGTTGAGCTGGTAACTGAGGTTCATATCCTTTATGATTAAATGCCACGAGATTGGAATCCACTGGGTCAATCCCACCTATTGCTGATAATAGAGCCTGATTTTGGGAGGGGCAATTTTGTAGTACCTCAAGTGTCAACATAGCGGACGACGATTAGCCCAGGTCCTCTACTATATTATAATTCTGTGCTACTTTGGCATGAGGATTAAATGTCGATTTGTGTACTATTCCCTTTGGCGGCTTTATCGTTAGCTCAAGAATGATGGGTGGCACAACTTTGGTCAAAGTTGTTGTCAAACTACTCGGTTGATCAGTAGCCTTGTTGTTCGACAGTTGTGGATTCCCATAATCTTTATTCCTTGTTGATACCAAAGCATCATTTTGCTATTTTGAAATGGACAGCATAAGCACTTGGGATCAGGAAGCATTTTGATTAGCAACCAGATTGGTTCCCGAGCTTGAAAACAGATCAGTCAATACCACTAAGGTTTTTGAACTCTTAAAGAGTTTCTTAACTTCAGCTTTATGTGGACAATCTCTCGTCCGATGATCCTCATCGCATATTTGACACCCCGCGGGGGGTTTCCTTTGCCCATAAGGGTTTTCAGAAGGTTTTTCAAGAGATGGTTCATCCTGCTTCTTCTTTCTCCCTTTCTTTTTCTTCTTGCCCCCTGGTTGCTTCAGTTGTTTTCCCTTGTCGGTCGACACGGCATTTACCTCCGAGGCGAGAAGTTCTTCATTTGCATTTTGATCAGAAATCTTATGGGCTTTCTTAGATGTAGCCTTTGTTGATTTCATGCTGTCATACCTATCACACCATCACCGGCATGAGAGTCCTTGTTTGATTTAGGAGGAGGAGGAACGAAAAATTCTGGTCTTGGAGCATCAGGGATTTTGTCGTAGAGTGTGCTAGACTGAGTATATATCAAATATAGATATTGCACATGAGCAATGACCTGCTCTTCAGTGACGACTCCTCCCTTTGCCACATCTTCTGTAATAGAAGGTAACAAAGACTTAATAAACCATTCAGCTAGTAGCTGATCAGGGACATATGTTTTTACCATTCTACGACGACGTCATTACTCATGAATATGATCAGATATGTGAGTGGTCGTTGTCTGTTTGAAATTGGTAAGAAGCTCTGTTCCTATTTCGTACCTTATTGGTAGCTGAAAATTGGTTAAAAGGGTTGTGGCAAGGGTACTGAAGTTATCAAATGAAGCTCTAGGAAATTTGATGTACCATTTTGCTGTTGGACCATTTAACATTCGCTGAAAAAGGCGAAGCCTAATTGAATCATCATTTAGAGTGTTGGATAAACACCAAAAATGAAAGGTCATCACATGATTCGATGGGTCTTCACCCAGATTTCCATTAAATTTAGGAATATCTGATGGAAGTTTATGAGGAATCGCCAGCCACCAAGGGGCATAAGCAATTGGATCATTTGTTAGCCGATTTAGATCTGGTAATTCTAAAGTCACCACGAAGGGCAACTGTTGATTCAGGTTTGGTGAAGCATACCCCAGATAAGATGGGATTGCTTGAGTAGTGGGTCTTTGCATTCCAGCATTATGCATTTGATGCTGATAACTTTGGTACACAGTGGGTCTTTGCATTCCAGCATTATGCATTTGATGCTGATAACTTTGGTAAGGTTAATGGACGTAACCACTATGAAATGATTGATGTTGACCATTTTGAATATACGGCTGCCCATTATTTGCAAAGATTTGTTGCTCAGATCCTTGGTAAACTTGTTGGAATTGCGGTTGTTGATATTGCACCAGCCATGGTTGTGAAACCATTTGTTGTTGTCCAATACTGGCTATTTGACCAAGATGAGGGGTAATAGTACCCATTTGAACCTGGGTCTCTCCGGTTAGGGAGCCACTAATTGGTGATTGCGGCTGTGTCGTGGAGACAAGAGGCTGTTGTATTATGACCTGAGAAACTTGAGGTTGACATACAATAGGCAACGCTTGTACTTGCGACATTGTCACAATGGCCGGTGTAGTGGGGATATTCAACACAGGTAGGCTTTGTTACGTTGAGTATACAACTCTTGGTTGTTGAGGAAGTATTGGCACCCAACCGCTGGATGTAATTCCAGCATGACCTGAATTCTGTTGCGAAATCCCATATGGTTGTTCTCCGAGAGGAAACAATGAAAGGGTATACTGCCCTCCATATGGCGGCAATCCAGTGCTCAAAGGGACAATTAGCCTTTGGGGACAGGACTGCCCAAATTGATATTGTTGCGAAGCACCGATCTGTTGAGACTCAACATAAGAGATTCCAGATATTATTCCAGATGAACAAACGGGAAGAGACCATATTGTCGAAACAGTCCCTGGATGGACTCCATTTAGCAGTTAAGAGCTAGTTGGGATAGATGGTACACCAGCAAACATTGTTGGAGTAGTAGCAGGAGGTTCTGCTACTGCTGTGTCGGGTGACACAATCCTAGATGTCAACGGTTGTTCAGACATTTCTAGTCTATCCAAAAGATTTCCTAGCGATTCTACAGGAACTTACGATGAAGGGAGACTAACTTCTAATGAAGAAGGATATAGGGTGATCCCATCTCCAAAATGCAATGGAGTACTGGATAGAGGATCCTCCACAATCTCTTCTATAGCAATCAATCTAGGTGGGAGAGGTAGATTGTTAGGTCCATAAAATATTTCTAGTGTCGAAGAAGGTATAGACTCTGCAGTGACAGATGTCGGGGGGTTAACACCTTCCGAGTCAACTGTAGATGGAGCCGGTTCAAGAATAGAAGCGTTTATCGTTACACTAGGATCAGTTCTAATGTCCTCTTGTGGCTGCGAAACTTCTTCTGTAAAGGCAGGGATACCAAAAATGGTTGGAGTAACCGGAGTTCCTGAGGATGTTGGAACACAAGTTCCAAGCAAACCAGGGGACTTTGATCCAGTTAAACGAGTTCACTTTGTCCGGAATAGTTTCGTTTCCGGAGTCAAAGACGGTTGACTCGTTAATCTTTGCGAATGATGGGGTTTCGATTGACTTTCTTCCATGATTTCGGATTACTCGATCAACTCAAAAGGGGAAAAAGTGATTCCAATTTAAATGAATTTTAGACGCTTTGACACAACTTGTTTTTTCAATTTTTAAGAGTCGCGAAAAAGCTAAAGATGACTCTAGTCGCCTTCGATTTTTAATGAGCCTAAAGTGACAAGTGCTCAGATGGACCTTTTCCTTTAAGGAATTTGAAAAGGAATGAAAGAGACTACTCTGGAAATCTAGACAGAGGGATTACCAAACCAATCACAAAACTGCAAAATACTTTTTACAGTATGGCAGTCAATCTTCCCGAATGCTATGTTCAATGCATTGCGATCGATAGGGTGGCAGACATGGCTTCCTAAGGATAAAGGATATAGCCTATTGTGGTCTCCCAATATATACTTGACGGTACTTGGGAGCACAAGTCTGTACTGGCACTTGTCGTCTCAAAGAGGAGGAATCACCCAACCTACGGTGAAAGCGATAGTTACCAGGCTTTACGACGCCAGAATGCCTCTCTAGCCTAGACTTCTAAATGTTGTGCGTTAGGTTCCAAAGCGTTTTTATGTTCATTGAATTTATTTTACAGTTGATCTTTCTTAAGAAGTTTTCCTTTCAGGTTCACCATGTGATGTAGATATACAATTCCTAAAATGCAATCTAAGATGATAGAAAATCGTTTAATCTTCTTTTTGCAATGAAAATCCTAGCTACTAAGGAAAGAGAAGCGGGATTCTTTCAACATAGAGTAGAGAGAATACACTAGATGCACTGTCCTAAATCAAAATCAACAAGCAGTCTAAATGCAAATGCACATGCATGTATTTGTTTTTTGCTTTCTTAATGTGTGAATGACAGAAAGAATGTTAAGCACAAATCTGAATTGTTTCAAGTGACAGTACTAACGATTTTCTTTTCAAAAGATGAAAGGAAGATAATGACGACACTTTGCGATTTTGAATTGAAAACTACTTTTGACACTTGAAAAACTATTAATTCAAATCAAATACAAGAGTAACAGTGTAATCGACCATCAAGAACAGTGGGATTCTTTTCGTTGACTGAAAACGACACTTACAACACTTCCAAATCAAAAGACGACAGTTTGATTACGCTACTTCTTTGTAAAACAGAATTGTAAATGGCGCACAATACATAAAAACATTCACAATGGTAGCGTTAACCCCAAAAGTGGATGGTACGGTGGACCAATGGTGATATGACCAGTGAACGGATTAACCCAACCTGACTCAATCATGGTGATGGAGTGAAAGTGTCATGTTCAAGAGCGACCTGCTACCAATAAAGCTTCTTCAAGTTTTCTTCCCAATTTTCCACAGTCATTTCTGACCAGTACCTCTTTATTTTTGTCAAGCTTGAGGAGGATAACATATGCTTGTTCTATAATTTTCCCTTCGGGCAAACCCGTCGCTATGTTTTAACGAGCCTAGTGATAGTGAAACTCACTCTTGTCTGAATGGACAAGTTTGTCGCTATTGTTTTAACGAGTTTAATGACAAGGATAACTCAGTCCTTTTCAATTTTAGAGAGTCTGAAAAGAGACAGAAAGGAAACTCCAATATTCCTTTTCGTAGTATAATCCCTTAAGTCCGAAAAAGTATAAAACAATGTGAAAGGGATGACTTTTCGATAGTTTTAACGAGCCGAACAAGACAAATGCTTGATCTTTTTGTGTAATAATCCCTGAGGTCCAAAAAGATTAAAATCTAGAGGAGGGATAGCACTTCCGATCACTTTAACGAGCTGGAGAGGCCAATTGCTCGACAATCTTTTCATATTTTATGAGTCAGATGAAAAGAGCTTAAAGGAGACTCGTTTTTTGAGGAACGAGTGATGTTTTCAAATAGCAGCTAGTTCCAGGTATGTGAATTGTACTGCAGTACCTTGAGGGTCATCCTCATCATCGGTGATTCCTCTCATGCCTGTTAACATTTTACATCATTGACTAGTAATCAGGCGATGTCTTTCCATGTTCGACATCATAATATCTTTTCACATGGATCAACTTGTACTTTGGGAGAAGATTGAACAAGTTTTGAAGACCTCGGATCTAGTTTCATCCATCCGGGCTGCGATATAATCAGGAAAATAAAAACATCGAATGTATATCATTGCTGCACAGATAATCATCCAAACTAAGGGATGATGGCTCTACCAAAATCATCAGTCTGCTATGGCTACCATTGTGTCGACATACTTCAGAAAGATTGCATTTCCCTTCCAAGGGGGAATTACAATCGTCGACCAACAGACATTCCTCCCCAACGGAGTCGCCATTTTGTTATCAGGAAATTTAGTTTCTATTCAGAGCTACTAGTCCCACTAAGATGGGTAGCTATCTTAGAAACAAACAGATTAAAGTCACTTGCTTTTTCCTTTACAAGAGAGAGATGAGAAAGAAGCAGAGAGTACCAACCTCAGTCTTCCGCTTGGCTCCTTGCTTGTTTCCTTTCCCCTTTGACAGAATCTCACCATTGCTTCCTTACTTGTCCAGCTTCAAAGAGCACCTGTAGATTCACAACAACATAATACCATCAAAGCATAGAGATCTTTCACTGTAAACAATATAGGATCAGATATATATTGACCATACAAATGCATATAACAAACACAGTATTCAGAGATACACAAGAATATGGAGGAAAACTCAAATAGCTTTATTAGTAAAAGTCATAGAAGAGAGGATTACAACCACTTGGTCTAACCCAGTGCCATCCTCCCAGCTTGAAAGCCCTCTTCACCTCACATAAAGAAATATCACCCAACAATGTCTTCAAAGAGAAACCAGCAGCACCTCTTTGCAAATTACTAAATTCCAACCTTTTGGATCTCTTGGATGAGGGATCCATTTATAAATATTTGCAGGGGGGAGAGTCAGCTTCTGAGATTTTGATTAGTGTCATCTCTCTGATAGTTCCTGGTTCCACATGGAGATTTTAGATCTCTTACTCATCCCTAGGAGAACTCGGAGAGGAAAGTGTCAAATGAGCAGTTTCTAGAAGATTCTCTGGGTTTCCACCTAGCAAACTACTTGTGCCATTTGTCTGCTCTCGCTCATCGCACCCTATGAAAGGGCTTTCCAGTATGCATCGCAGTTTTTCCATGTGGCAGGTGAGATGCATCGCTCCTTTAGCACTGAGCAGTCTGTATGGTCCTGCTTTGACCAGTTCTGTTAATAGATTTTCATGGAAAACTTCTGGGAGGTGATGTAATCAGCTGACCTTGCTCCTTTAGGGTATGAAACAACACTTTTAGGGACTTAGAAGCCCTTGATTTATGGACATATGTGATTGGGGTGGCAGTGCCCAAATATGTCTATAACATCTCCTACTAAGAAGGAAATCGAGAAGTGGATGGATTAGAAGTTGCACAGATTTGTAGCTTAGGAGAATGGAAACTCTTAGTTATCCAAGGAACAATGGTTAAATAAATACCTGTACACATATGAAACCGAAGCCATTTTCTATATCTTCCCTTGCAAATTTCACAAGTGGCTATCTCGATTAGCAGACAGTCAGGGTACGTCGAGACTTGACGGCCCTATTGTGTGGACTCCAAAGCTGGTGAGGTACCTGGAAGCTTCAGAAAATAATATCACACAGGCCATTAATTAGTGGATTGATCGCATATTAGGAGGATTTGTCACTAAACTCGCAATTGATACGACCATCAGCTATAGTGAAGTAGAGCGTAGGTTCTTCAAGGGACCATGAGGTAAGTACTTTAAATATCTGAAAACTTGGATTACGATGTTGTTGTGTGAAAAAAGGATTATTCTGTTACCTTAATGTTTGGGACTACGCTAAGTGGATAACCCTTTAGAAGGAAAGGGGAATCAGGCTCAGAATATAGTCCACTGTTAGGATCTTCTTCCAACAATGACAAAGGGACTATTAGGAGTAAACTGTGAAGCACATTGTAGATAGTAAGTTAGGTTATCCCAAGGATGCCTCATCCATCCACTCCACCTCTACCAAAAGTCCAGAAGCAACGCGAAGCAGCCATAAGGGAGAGCATGACCCCTTTGGATGCAGTAGTCATAGGCTGCACACTGACCTTCAAGCAGGCAATTGAAGTATGGATGACTTTGCAAGAAGACCCAAACCTACAGAACTTGGCAGAGATATCGCGGAGATGCAGGAAAATTTTGATGAACTCAGGGTGATTGCGTGCACTTTGGCGCCCGTCCAGTGCTTCGCTTGATGACAAGAAGGAAAATAGCTGCAACAACAATTGAAGAGTCACAGAGAAAAGAGGTTGTCTCAAAGGCTAGGATACAACCATGGACAAAGGAGGTAAGCCATCTTACTCTGTCAGTCCAAGAGAAGTTTAAGACACTCCAACAGACACAAAGGACGATGTGCCTCATGACGAAAGGCCTGACTACAGAAAAGTTGGTAGAGGAAGTGCAGCAGGCCACAATGCAGGGTAATGTTGACTTACAGGTACTAAAGATGGAGTTCAATGACCTCTGCAATAAGATAGATGCACCAGCTGAGTGACTCAAGGGTGAGTCACCCAATTTGTGTTGGGGGCCTGTTGGGAAGGGGTCCCTAGGGTCAATTGAGTCAATTTTGAGTAAATTTTGTAGTTTCTTTTTGTAACGAATGTAAAGTCTCCGTGAAATGTGGAAGTGGAGCGTGAAGCTAGTAGAAGTCAAAGGGGCTTTAGTCCCTTAGTTGGTAGGTGATAGAGTTCTTTTGAGAGCTGCCCATGGTTCGCAAACCATGGTATTGTAAGGAAAATTCTATATAAAGTTGAGTCATAGTGAGTCTTATGAGATAACCATTTTCGGAGGAATCATTGTAAGGGCAAGGTGCTAACAGAAGAAAATTATGTTTCCTGTACTTAGGCAAATGGGAAAGGCTCTTGTAGCTGAGTGTGCAGAGACCTTGGTAAGTCTGCAAGTTGAGTGCATGGGCTCCTGTAGCTGAGTGCCCAAGGATAAGAAGTCTATAGTTGAACATTTATACTTAGTAAAGATTGTTTTGAGACGATTCTGATGCATATGTTCCTTGTTATTTACTTTTGCTAAAATTTATGTATCTTCGCTCTGTGATATGTTTTATATGAATTAATGCCTATTTACTATGTGGAACTAGTGGATCTATAATCTTTTTGAATGTTAAGAGTAGTTATATACCTTCACGAAGATATGGAAGTTGTTTAGATAGATTTGCATTAGCTATATGTTTGGAAGGGTTAGATTTGTGTGAAGGTAGCTCTAAGCCATAAGAACTTTAGGAAACCATCACACAAGCCTTTAGATGCAGAAACCTAGTTCTAGCATTGCCCAATACAGCTTCGGGTGAGACTACAACCTATGCTGCTTGGGTTGTTTCCAAAAGGGCTTGAAGTTTAGGGTTTTGTTGGTTGGCACCATTAAAGATGAACCTGGGTCAAGCCCCATCAAGCCAACAAATGGTTCCGTTTCCAAGATCAGGACATATCTAAGGAATGTGTGATGTCAAATAAGTGGTTTCCTACTAAGAAGGAAATCGAGAAGTGGATCGATCAGAGGTTGCACGCGTTTGTAGCTCAGGAGAATAGGAACCCACATTTATCCAAAGAATAATGGTTGAATAGATACCTGTACATAGACGAAACTGAAGGATTTTTCTATTTCTTCCCTTGTGAATTGCACGTGTTGCTATCTAGATTAGCAGACAACCAGGGCATGTGGAGGCTTGAAAACCCTATTATGTGGACTCTAAATCTAGTGAGGCACCTGGAAGCTTCAGAAAATAACATCGCATGGGTCATTGATCACTGGATTGATCCCATATTAGGAGGATTTGTCACTGAACTTACGATTGATATGACCATAAACTATAGTGAAGTTGAACACAAGTTTTTCAAGCGACTGAGAGGTAAGTACTTAAAATCTCTGAAAACTTGGATTATGATTTTATTGTGTGAAAAAATGGTTATGCCATTACCTTTATGTTTGGGACTATGCGAAGCAGAAAACCCTTTAGAAGGAACGAAGAATCAGGCTCAGAATATAGTCCATTGTTAGGATCTTCTTCTAGTGACGATGAAGGGACTATGATGAGTACACCGCAAAGTGCATTCCAGATAGTAAGTCAGGATATCCCGAGGATACCTCATCTGTCCACTCCATCTCCACCCCCACCTCTGTTGCATGCACCTACACCCTCACCTCTACCTCCACCTCTACACCAACCATTCAACATGGTGAGCAAGATGAAGATGCCAATATTTAAAGGGGTAGGGATTGAAGACCCCAAACAATTCTAGTTCGTTGCAAATTTTGTGTGGACAATGCAAAAAATTACTAATGATAATATAGAGAAAGTACAACCGGTCATAGTGTTGCAGGATAGGGATTTGACCTGGTATATTAAGTTCTATCAGGATAGACCTGGCATGATGATGGAAGAGACTCAACAGGTGTTGAACAATGAGTTCAAGAAGCCTAAGTCTTAGGCACAGTCTGTAACGGAGTTTAAGGAGATATGACAAGCAATAAATGAGTCTATGTGGTACTTCAATCAAAGGTTGAAGTGGATGATCCAGTAGGTTAACGTGACGATCACAGATTCTCAGCATAGGTACTGGTACATCACATCCCTCCTTCCACATTTAAGGTTACCATTATAACATCAGAAGATAGGAACACATGTAGAGGTTGTGGAGATCACGATGAGGTTAGAAGCCTCACCAGTACAATATACGAATGTTGGAGTAGAACAGATTCAGTCGCAACTATCAAGTTTGCACATGGAGTTGCAGAGTTTGAAGACATGGAAGTATGCTCAGATTGAGGTGTGCAGGAAAGTATGGTGTATAACATGTAAAGATAAGGGACATGATAAGGATCATTTCCTTGTTTATTAGAATTACTTGATTGGAGGAGGTCCTGGGTCTCTGAAGCTTGAAACCATTATGGTACCAAGCACGGGAGTACCATTATGGTGCGCTATCTATCAAATAACTGGAAGCATGAGACTAATAATTGTCACCTCTTGCAAAAGTTTGTATAGACCCTGGATAATTATTTTGTACCTTCTATAAACCATTTGGGAGTGATGAGTGAAACTCCCGAAGTTACGAAATGATGATGGAAAGGAAACCTACCTATGCAATGGAGGAGGAAAATCGTCCTTAGGATCAGGGCACAATTGTAGTGCGCGGAGGATTTCAAGGCCGTGGAAGAGGAAGAGGAGGAGGGGATGGCAGAGTTCAAGGACAAATCATTTTCTACAACTGTGGAGAAGCAAGAAATTTTGCGTGCGACTGTTAGAACACGACACATACATATTGCTAGTATTGCAAACAGTTTGATCATGTGATAAAAGATTGCCTAGTGATGATAGCTAATATGCAGGAGAAAAATATGCAAGAGCCTACACAAAACATATAAATGATGAGGCAATGCCTTGTGAAGAAGATCTGGTATTAATATCGTAACACGAAGTGGTATGGCAAAAAGAGAAGATAAAGGAAATCAGCCACAGACCGAAGGATGGGTGCATGAGGTTGCTGAAAAGGAATTCGGGTTTGACCTCAACCGGGCTAGAGAAACTTTTATGGAGGCCAGGAAGAATTTTGCTGAAGCTTATACGTCAGGGAGTCAAGAGGAATCATCTCGAAATAGTGAAGTTGAGGACGTGGATCCCTCACTATTAGCCACTTTTCTGAAAACTTGTATGAAGATGTTGAGGGATAAGGAGGTAGTGGAAGGGCTCCAGGAGCTAATAGACAATTGAACAGGAAAAATTAAGATTCCTACAGAAAAACACGTTGTGAGGAAACTGGGTAAACATAAGAAGCAGACAGGGTACGAGATGAGGCTGACCACATAGATTGGGGAGTATGAAATGGATCAATTCATCTTGGATCTTGGGTTTGATGCAAACATATTGCCTAAGTATACGTGGGAGAGGATGGGGAGACCTATGCTACAATGGTCTCCTAAATAGATACGCATGGCCAATCTGTAGAAGATCATTCCTATGGGGTGCCTATATGGGGTAACAATAGACATTGAAGGAGAAAGTTCCCTGGCTGATTTTGAAGTAATTGAAATAGTGGATGGCAAAGGTCCTTACCATGTGCTACTAGGAATTGATTGGGACTTTAACATGGATGTTGTAATTAATCCAAAGAAGTGGAGAATGACATTTGAGAAGAAGGCGCTTGGGGTTATTGTGCCATTAGATCCTGTGGATGGAGCACAATACACTGAACCGGTCCACAACTATGTGGAGGAAGATTACTTAGATCAAATATACAAGATTACTGCACACGACTAAGATTGGATCAATCCCATTGCAGATGGGCAGATCACATGGGATAAATAAAGTTCTTGTACCTCAAACTCAGATGAAGATCTCAGACACTTGCAGAATAGATTACATGATGTCTCTATGCAACGTTGCATTGTGATGAGAAAATCGCTCTGGTGTGTATCTACAGAGGTAAGGAATCTCCCACATTGTGACAATTTGAATGATTTTAATCTAGTTTTGGATGAGTTTGAAAGGGAGGTGCCTGAGGAACATCGATTCTAGGCACTTGATCTAGAATTGTGCGCTATGCCTGGCCATTGGCCGGGTATGCATAAGGATAGCTTCGTTGATTGGAAGGAATACAGGTAGATGATGAAGTTGAGGTTTGGATACACTAATACCCATATGAATAAAAATATATAGCAGAAAGGAGGATCCACACGAGAATTTGGCGTGATGGACCAGAGTGTGGGGAATGAAGCCTAAACTAGAATGGGTACATGTCTTTTGTCATACCCTAGATACTATTCCAATGAATTGGTATTTAGAAACAGAGCTATGCCATGAGACAACTGAATGGGATATCTTAAGGGAAAGTTTTTTGTTAACTTTCAGCTTTTAGGATGGATTTTAGTGCATTGATGAAGTGCTCCAGGAAATTAAGGCTGATATCTTTAGAATGCCTGATCCGGATTTAAGCAGGAACGCAACAAATTATAGAGATAACCATAAATACAGAGATGCAATAACCATAAACACATAGATGCAGCGGAAATAATGATTCATTTCATTAATGGAAAATACTGAATACAACCAGAAATGGAAATAAACCAGCTAGGGCGATGGTAGCTATCTCTGAGAAGAGATGTGCGGCTACATGCCTCTGAACTGTTCCGAATTGTCTTACAATGAGGCTCGAAGGCCTATTTATTGTTGAGAAATAATGGAAAACCCTTCACATACCGAAACCTAACCCTAGAAGATGAAACGCCAAATTGTGGGCCCCGTTTGGGTAAATTGGTACATCAATTTCCCGGGGTCGTAACTTTGGCATACGATCTCCGTTTGACGCGTACGATAGCTCGTTAGAAAGATCTATCCGAGTACTACCACTTTGGGGGGCAACATTAGGGCTCGATCGCCCCAGAATTCCAAAAAAACGTCGTTTAGGGCCTCAAAACGGCTCCGGAAGTTCAGGACCCGAAAAACTGCTAAAAATAGTAAACTGTGCTACAATTAAGGAAACTGAAAAGACTGAAAGAGACAGTTGTGAGGGTCCAAATGGGTTGGTGGGTGGCCACCAACATCCACCTGGATCATTCCTCCCCCCTTAGGAAGCAATGGTCCCCATTGCGTTGAGTTCCTCCATCTGCTGAACTTGTCCTGCAATCTCTGATGTGTCCAGTGATGGTGGGAAGCATGGTCGACGATGATCCACATTGAACACTCGGTGCAAACGAAGGAATGGAGGAATGCTGTGCTTCAAAGCATTGTTTCCCATAGCCTTGGTACTGCTGTGAGGACCATGTCGGAGTGGTCGGAGCTTCTGATGGGCTCTTGTAAGGCGTTCTTTCTGCAGATGTAACCAAACTTTGTTGCCCACCTGAAACTTATGTGGTACCCCTGTGGGTGAGGAGAATTTGTTCCTGTGTTCTGTCATGACTGTATCCCTTTGTTGCTGCTGCTGCGTGTAGGAACCCTTTGCAGGGGTCATGGATGTAGCAACGATCTTCCCCTTATTTTGAGAGTGAACCAGACAGATGAATTTCCTGGTCTGTGATATGAGCTTGCTGCCTTTCTTGGTAGTGATCAAGGATGTGGCAGTAGGTGGGGCTACCTCTGGTATCCTGTATAATGAATTATTCAAAGAAATAATGACAGCACGAGGCCTGGACTCATACACAGCATGTCGCCTCCACAAGTATGGCTGGCCTAATAGTACATCACAAACATCCAGAGGTGTAACATCACACAATACCTCGTCTGTGAAGGGCTTGATGCTGTATGGAAGGCGGCACTGCTGGCGAACTTTCAGATCTCGTCCTTCATGAAGCCACCCGATACTGTACGGCTGTGGGTGTGGTGTAGTCGGTAGGCCCAACCGCTTCACGACCTCTGCTGAAACGAGGTTCTTTTGGCTACCACTGTCGACAATGAATCGCAGCGGTGAACCCTTCACCCACATCTGTGAGTGGAAAAGACGCTCCCCCTCCTCTGGATCTTCGGGCTCATTTTTCTTGATCTTGGCAGTGGCAACAGTGGCACTAGGATCCGCATCAATGATCTGCTTCCCTTTACTATTCCCCTTGTCGGGTTCTGGCTCAGGGTCGGAACATGCATCTGATTCGGAAGCCTTCAACTCGGCCACCAGCGACTGCTTGGTCCGACACTCACTTGTGTTATGAGTGGGACTCCTGTGGAACTCACACCACTTCCCTGTGTCCTTCTTCGGCTTCATGGTGTTGTTCTTTTCTTGCGGCTTCGACGGGTTATCTTGGGTCACCCCGCCTTGGCTTTGTCCTTTGGGCTTCGGATTTGCAGATCCAAAGTCTCGCTTCTTCTGTTTGAACTTTTGCTCGATTTTGACAGCGTATCGGTATGCTGTGCCGAGTGAGGAGATGTTCAAGAACACCATCTCTTCCTGGATGTATCTGTGCAGGCAGCCACGGTATTTGAGCACCAGATGCAGCTCAGAATCTTTGATACCCAACTGTGTGCGAAGGGTATGAAAAATGTTTGTGAACTCCGGCACATCTTGGTCTCGTCCCTGCCGCAATGTGGTCCATTTGATGTATTTGTCCTCATAGCTTCCGACAGGGTAGTACTGCTCCTTGATGGCATCCCGAAAGTCATTCCAAGTGGGTGCGGCTGAAAACAGTGAGCCTGTACTTTCATCCTTCTGCTCGCAGTAGGTTTCCCACCAGTCCTTGACGTGGGGGGCTGCTTTGAGAAGAGCAAAAACAATCTTTTCCCGACTTGAAAATTCGTGAACAGAAAAATACCCATCTAGCAGATTTAACCATTTATCTACGGCATCTGCGTCTATTTGACCCTCGAAGATGGGGATTTCAAAATTAACTTGTACCTTGAACGGTGTGGCGTTTCCAGAGTCGCTGTTGGAAGTCGATGCGTCGCCTCTGGGTAGCCGCTGAAGGATCTGCGCAAAGCTATCCATCATCGCGTTCCTTTGCCGCTCGAGCGCTTCTTCGAGCAATATTTTGATAGGATCTCCTGCCCCCTCATCTTTCTTCTCATCCGCCATGGGAGGCCGTCGGGATTTGCGAGGCTGGTCTTGCAAAGGTTCGACCAGTTCAAGCCCTAACTCCTTATATCCCGACCTCGTTGGGGACATGCAAAGAAAAACAGAGAAAAAGCAGACCGCTCTGATACCACTGATCCGGATTTAAGCAGGAACGCAACAAATTATAGAGATAACCATAAATACAGAGATGCAATAACCATAAACACATAGACGCAGCGGAAATAATGATTCATTTCATTAATGGAAAATACTGAATACAACCAGAAATGGAAATAAACCAGCTAGGGCGATGGTAGCTATCTCTGAGAAGAGATGTGCGGCTACATGCCTCTGAACTGTTCCGAACTGTCTTACAATGAGGCTCGAAGGCCTATTTATTGTTGAGAAATAATGGAAAACCCTTCACATACCGAAACCTAACCCTAGAAGATGAAACGCCAAATTGTGGGCCCCGTTTGGGTAAATTGGTACATCAATTTCCCGGGGTCGTAACTTTGGCATACGATCTCCGTTTGACGCGTACGATAGCTCGTTAGAAAGATCTATCCGAGTACTACCACTTTGGGGGGGGCAACATTAGGGCTCGATCGCCCCAGAATTCCAAAAAAATGTCGTTTAGGGCCTCAAAACGGCTCCGGAAGTTCAGGACCCGAAAAACTGCTAAAAATAGTAAACTGTGCTACAATTAAGGAAACTGAAAAGACTGAAAGAGACAGTTGTGAGGGTCCAAATGGGTTGGTGGGTGGCCACCAACATCCACCTGGATCAATGCCTGAAGAGACATTAGAATGGGTTCAATCGTACTGGAGTACCCAACTATGCCATGCAATGTAGTGCTACAATGTGACTACAAAAGGAGAAGAATATGATCCACAAAAAATAAACGTTCTAGAGATTGAGGGACAATGTGAGGTTGAAGGACCCAAAGTAGCAAACCCTGATATAACAAAACCCCTAAAGACTAGGCAATAAATATTGGATCCGACGTGCAGCCTAAGTTTGCAAATATAGGTGATTATTGGGATGAAGATACACTTGATAAACTGGCAGAGCTACTGTGTGAGTACTAGGACTTGTTTCCCACTATGTTCTCAGATATGAAAGGAATAGTAGGGGATCTAGGAGTTATGAAGATCAATTTAAATCTTGATGCGAAGCTCATGAAATAGAGACCCACCGCCTAAATCTAAAGTATAAGGAGAAGGTGCACAAAGAGCTAGACAAAATGCTGGAAGCTAAAATTATTGAGCCAATAAAAAAATTTAATTGGGTGATCCCTATGGCTGTTCAAGAGAAGAAGCAGAAGGGCGAAATCAGAGTATTCGTAGACCTGAGAAAGGTCAATGATGCATGCATTCATGACCCATTTCCAACACCATTTACAAATGAATTTTTGGAGAATGTTGGAGGACAGGAAACTTATTTGTTCATTGATGGGTTCTCAGGGTATCGCACCAAAGGATTGCAGGAAGATGACCTCGGCAATGGAGTGGGGATGCTTCCAGTACACAGTGATGCCATTCAGACTGAAAAATGCACCCACGATCTTTTCAAGAGTTGTAATTCTAGCATTCAAAGAATTCTTCCATAAATTCTTAGAAGTGTATTTTGATGGCTAGAATGCGTTTGGATTAGTAAAGCACCATATTGAAAGTATACACCTTATGTTGGATACGTGTCACAGATACAAAATTTCTCTAAACATGAAGAAACATCTCTTTTGTGTGCCTTATGGGATATTGCTAGGCCACGCCATATGTAAGAAAGGACTAATGGTAAACAATGCGAAGATAGCAGGTATTGTCAATTTAGAAGCTTCGAATAATGTAAAGAAGTTGCGCACAATGTTGGGCCACACTAGCTACTATAGAAAGTTTATCAAAGATTATGCACAGATAACTGTGCTGATGGAGAAGCAACTGAAGAAAGACATGACCTTCTACTAGGATGAAGAATATCAGTGTAGTCTAGATGTGTTAAAGGAAAATATGGTAACTACACCCATACTGGTGTTCCCTGACTCGAAAAAAAAAATTCATGTGCATGTGGATGCCTCTTGTATTGCATTGGGTGTAGTATTGACTCTTCCAGGAGAAGGACGAATTGATGATACTATAGCCTTTATGAGAAGGAAATTATCAAAAGCAGAGAATAACTATTCAAATATAGAGTGCGAAGAACTGACGATGGTCTACACGCTGCAAAAATTTTGACATTACTTGTTAGGTGCACATTTCAAATTGTATATAGATCACTCTGCTCTCAAGTACCTGGTAAAAAAGCCTGTATTATGGGGAAAGCCTGGACGATTGAACGCAGGACCATATCATCTATCTAGAATTGAGACAGGTGAAGAACGTACTAATTTGGCGGAAGGGTTTTCGGATGCACATCTCTTTGCTGTACGTGTCACAAATGATCATTTTGCTGATATAATCTAGTTTTTAAGTAATAGAACAACCCCGAATGGATATTATACTCAGTAGGAAAACGAATTGGTAGTCCCTGTTGTTGATTTTTTTGTGATTATGACACACCTATATAAGATGGGTACTGATGAAATATTGCACCAATATGTTCTAGAGTTTGAACAATCTAGCATCCTCGCCGAAGTACATGGAAGGGTGGCAGGAGGACACTATGCATGCAGAGTAACGATGCAGAAGATTCTACACGTAGGATTATGGTCGCCAATGGTGCATAAGGATTCTAAGGCATATTGTAGGGCATGTGATGCATGTCAGAGGATGGGAAAACCATTACTAAGGGACAAATTTCCCTTAAATCCTTAGATTTAATTGCACGTGTTTGAAAAATGGGTGATTAACTTTGTGGGTCCAATACAACCCCTAGGGAAAAAGATGGGCATGCAGTACATTATTACTACGACGGAGTATTTGACAAGATGGGAAGAAGCCCAACCAGTGAAGGACTGTAGTGATGATACAGCTGTGAATTTCCTGTTTGAGTATGTCTTGACAAGGTTTTGGTGTCCTAAGATACAGATGAGTGATAGTGGTATGCAATTTCTAAATGAAACTATTTCTACGATGCTCGAAGAATTTCAGGTTTATCATCAAAAGAGTATACCCTATCATCCTTAGGAAAATGGTACGGTTGAAGCATTCAATAAAATTCTGGAAAACACATTGACAAAGGTCTAGAACATGCAGAGGAATGATTGGGATGTGCACATACTAGCGATCCTATGGGCATATAGAATGACGTGTAGGAAGTTGACATGACAAACCTTGTTCAGGCTGGTCTATGGGATAGAGGTTGTAATGCCCATGGAATATATTGTGCCAAGTTTGCGAATTGCATCATTGACTGATATGATGGACCAAAATACTAAGGAAGAGTGCCTCGCGCAGTTGATGGAATTAGAAGAAGACCGATTTCTAGTAGGACTTCACCAACAGGTGCAGAAGGAGTGCGAGAAGGCCTGGAATGATCGACATATTAAGCTACACACCTTCAAGGTGAATGATGTAGTGCTATTATATGATATCAAGTTCACGAAGTTCTCTCAGAAGTTTCAAATGAACTAGTTGGGACCCTATTTAGTCAAGGAAATTACAGATGGTGGTGCATTTCAGCTTGCGAAGCTGAATAGGGAATTATGTTCGGGAAGATTTAATGGAAGTCGTTCGAAGTTGTATCAAGGGGATCCTGCCCCTGCATGATGATGACATGATAGAAGGATAGACTTAGTACTCTAGGTAGCTGCAAGTAAGTACGAGACTATAAAATACACTGTCTGAATATTGGGAAAACAAATTAAGGGGGTTGTGCGAGGGAAGCGAGAAGGGAGGGCCAGGAGGAGTTGCATGAAGAGAGATGCACCATGGAGGATGGTGTCCTGTAGATGAGTCAAAAAATAGTTGTTGGATGCACTATAGCTATTTGGATGGCAAAAATATCGTTAGGAGAAGTAGGTAGGCTGCATGTCTAGCACAAATCTTTGACAATATGCCACCAAAGGTGCATTTATGATTGGGTTTTGGAGGGAACAATCGGATTTGAATTTGAAACTGCATATAAATCTGGCATGCTAGCCTGCATTATAACACTTTTATTTTAGATAATTTTCTACGAGAAAGATTCTTGTATGTCTAAGAAGGATTGGGAGGAACTTCTTTCACGGTTGGAGTTCAAAAACTTTCCTGATTGGAACCATAAGATCGTCCTCGAGAAAATAACTAATCCCATAGAAGTCACAAGTTTTGTAGCCACTGCCTCTAAAATCGCAACCCTTGAAATCGTGTCGGTGATGGAAGCTACACTGTCTGTGCCTACGGCATTGAGGTTGCCTAGACCTAAACCATCCACTACTGAGGAGAAACATAAGAAACCAGAGGCTGTTCCGGTGAGGCAGTCACTCAGGAAGAACCCTATGGAGGTTCGATAGAAAGGGAAGATGGACAAGTCGAAACAGTGACAAGGACCCTAGATCTTGATGAAGAGGAGATTCACGAAGGGGTTGAAGAGTTGGATGCTAAGGAGGGAGAGCCTATCACTAGGCTCCCAAGGTATATCCCTCCATGAAAGGGTAGAGAGAAGGTACCCAAGGATTCTGATAATGCTAAATTCACAGTCTCTACACCACTATTGCCGGAGAAAGTGTTATTTGAAGGCACACTCTTAGGGTGCATTCCCACACTCAAAATGGAGGATTGGGATCTAGATGATCACGAGAAATTCTTGCATTTGGTGATAAACAAATATTTAGTGAAGATATACTATGAGGACCCATAGTCACGAGACTGGAACGTATGAACTCGGTCGCGAGGGTTGAGAAGGCTGGGTTTCTAAATATGCTATGGGTACCAAATTTTAGTAGAACCACTATCAACACAGTGTTTGTATGCCAATTGCTTATGCTGGTTCATGATGGGTGTCTTTGGTAGCGAGATCCCATCCCATCACAGATATGTTGATCCATCATAACACCAGGTTTCCCTACAAAGGGGTGGATCTAATTGAGGAGTTTGGAGGCAAGAGGAAAGAAAAGAAACTCGAGGATAGAATGAAGAACGAGTTTCGCTTGATAAAGAAGTCATGCGGATACTTCATCTACTCCATCACATACAAGATGGTGTAGTTTTCCAATCAGATTTTTTCTTGCAAGGTCATGAGAAAGTGTCACACGGATGAGGTGTTGATGCCAGTCATTTCATTGGTTGCACAATGCACGAAACGGGTGCAATAAAACTTGGTGAAGTACCTCTATAAAGAGTTTCTACTGAATTGTCATGAAGCAAAGGATGAGGGAAAGGCATTCCATTATGTCAGGCTATTTTTTATTGATTTCACCATTGCATGGAGTCTCCTAGAGGACAGCTAGTACCCTCCATAGGACGCTAATTTACCATAGGAAGTGAAGTTCACTTCGCTGTGGGAAACAAAGGACCCTGAACAAGTCATGGAAACAAAGATATTATGGGTGTTGGTCAAGATGGACCCTCGCATTGTGATCAACTAGAGACGAAGGCTTTCACCTACCCTATTTCAATAGTTGGAGGCCCACATGGATTTTAAAGCATATTTTCACAATGTATCCATCCATGCAAGGCGAGATCCTAAAAAGGTATATTACAAGTTATCATACCTAGTCACTAAAGCAGGTGTACAGGAAGTCGTGCGAAAATGTCCAAGGGAGTGGCTACATCCCATAGATCTCAGCATGCAAACAAGAAAAGGAAGAGAAAGCTCCTTCACACAAACGACAACTGCGCAGAAGTAGAAAGAGGTAGAGAAGGCAACAGCCTGTGATATAGGATAAAATGCACGGTGTATGGAGAATGGAGATACCCTCAAAGGTCTTCTCGAGACCTTTGGCAAACTATAAGATTATCTGCAGTCGTCACAAAGGTACATGCATGTCCATAAACAATAACTAACTATCAAATCAAGACATATTGATTACCTCAAGCCTCCATGTGATTTGCTGGAGAGCGCAATGCAGCTAGGTGGAAGTCCCCTGAGCCGGCTCCAAATCTAGTCTTGCACTTAGAAGAGACAAACATAATCACAACATACAACCTTGATAACTCATACATGACTATATAAAACACATCTAGTTACACATTACTAAGCTACTCATGCTAAAAGGTATTGGACAAACAAGTAAATGAATGATATTACCAACACCACAGAGAAGAGAGTACAATTGCAGTTCTATATTAATGTCAGAAGAGTGATTACAACCATCTGTTGCATCAGCCTTCCCTTACCCCTATAGCTCCTCTCTCTCTCCCTTCTTACCAAATTCTTATGCTTAGATTTGAGACTATGCTCAACAATCAGGTAAGATATCCTTTCAAATGACCTGACCACTATCACAATAGCCCTAGCTTTGCTTATGTAGCAATTGACTTAGGGTTGCCAAGTTCCTCCATGAGTCTCTTAAGGTTAAAGAAATGATGTTGTCATGCTTTTGAGCTCTTTCCCATTTGCCTCCTTCATTAGGATTTGGAAATCCCACAAATAGGTCGAACTTTAGATGTTTCCTTACTTTTCTGAGTAGATTTAGGAGGGAATATAGAGATATTTATGATTCAATTCTCTCCTTTGACCTCTAGATGCTCATTAGGATCCACTAACGTTGTCCTCGAACTGATAAGTAGAGTTAGTAGGGCCACTAATGCTCCCTTAGGCTTACAGAGAAGCTTTATAAAGCATGTTTTCAATGTTTAGCCAGTGTTAGTGTGGAAACAACGCTTGTGATCTTGGCCTTTGCTTCAACTATCATGTCGTTCCCCCCCGACCTGATGAGGGGGTCAATTTGCTATATAAATAGATGCCCCCTAAAGTATGAGATCAGAGGCTGCGACGATGGCTGAAGTAATTTACTTAACTGTAATTTTCCTTCTTTGACAAAAGGAGAGAGAGGATTAGAGCTTCGGGTAGTACGGGAAACTGGATACAACACATATATATAAAACGACTAAAATCATGTCCTGAGTCAGGCATTCCCATGCTCAGTAGCTATGTCAGAGTGATTTTCTCATCAAAGAGATATGATGATGTTGGCCGCCAATAAGCACTATGTGGATTCGGTGTCATAATAGGATCATTCTGATGAGTTATCTCCAAAAAACAATATACGCAACTTGGGAGACGAAACAAGGCTGAGTGATGCAAGCCTCTACCCAAGGTCTTGATTTCCACTTCACCGAACAACAAAGATTGATACATGTGAATATATGCATTGATTTCAAACATGCATGAAATCGTCTGATTACTAGTTAATAATGGAGACCGTTTAACAGACGCGAGGAAGGCCACCAATAATGGTGATGGTCTCCAAGATGCATAGTACAATCTAGCGAGTGTGAAAAATGCTTTTGTCGTCAAACACACGTGGAATCGCTTAACCAGGAGCCAATAATGAGAACTGCTGATCAAACACAAGGTAACCTGCCACTAATGTCTGCAAGTACCAAGGCACTGAATGTGTTTCTGGGTCGTCTTCCTAGATAGAGTGTTGAAGTCGATAGGAAGATACCTGTCGAAAGATAGGCAATAATGTGTCCTACATCAATTGACACAAAACTAGACAAGAATGATTTGTCTTTTGAGGAATCTTTGAGCATTGGGTCTAAACGACAGAGGGCGCGATGAAAGGATATGCTTGATGGGTTGAGGGAGGAAAAAAAAGGTTAACCCTTGAACAATATAAGGCACGACAATGGTTTTAACCATGCAACACTAGACTCATGGACACCAAAGAGTGTTAGGATACAAAGATGCAAGAACATCAGGTATTTAGGCTAAAACTCATAGAATGGTAGGATTCATATTGAGAGGTCGTCACAAGGAAGGTTTATTTGAGGGAGTTCCATGTTCAGGGGAACGAATGCTGCCAAACCACGCTTTCTAATACTGAATGCAATTTTATTGTCTGCTTTCCCCGTCTGATTAGTTTACTAAGTCCAAACGAGTAAATTCATCGATCTTTTCATATTTTAAGGGTATGAAAAGGATTGCAAAAAGAGTGACTCTATGCTCTATCTGATTAGTTTAATGAGTCCATACAAGCAAACTCATACATCTTTTCATGTTTTGAGAGTCTAAAAAGGATTGTAAAAAGAGCGACTATATATCTTGTCTATTTAATTTAATGAGTCCAGATGAGACAACTCGGTGGTCTTTTCATATTTAGAGAGTTTGAAAATATCGTAAAGAACGACTCCAGGGTGGTCCCTTTGTCATAGTTGTTAACCGAGTGTGACAAAAGGTTAATAGTATACCCAGATCAGTTACTTTTCTGTGAGTTAATCTATTGAATCCAGATAAAGAGAATTCTATGCTCAATAGTTATTGACCTCATTTTGTTACGAGTACGAGGAGACGAACTAAACACATTTTTCATCGTGAATTTTTAATGAGGCACGAGACGATAAACTCAATACCTTCATCAAATTTTAACGAGTCAAATGAAGAAAAATCAAGGTATCTTTTTCAGTTTATTGAGCAAGGAAAAAGAGGTAAAATAACTGCTCATTCCTTCTTCGTAGATTTAACGAGCCCAAAGAAGGGGAAAAACTCGGGGATTTTTCAATTTAAGAGCGAGAAATGGTCCCAAAAAAGTAAGTGCTCTAGTTGTTGCCGTAGATTTTTAACGAGCCCGGTGAGAAAAACTTAGGATTTTTCAGATTAACGAGCGAGAAAAGTACCTGAAAGAAAGCTTGGGTCATCTTTATATATTTTTAGCGAGCAAAAGAAAAAACTCTGGAGTTTTTCAGTTTTATGAGCAAGAAAAAAGCACCTAAAAAGAATGCTCTAATGATCTTTTTTAGTTTAATGAGCTAGAAAAAGAGCAAAAAGGAGTTGCTCGGATCATTGTTGTATGTGTCTAACGAGTCCAACGATGAAAAACTCGGGGATTTTTTAGTTTCTTTGAGAGCAAGAAAATATCCCATAAAAGAAAAGCGCTCATTGAGAATTGCATGTAGTCTTTACTACTTTTCATTCCTGAGGGTAATTCCATCAAAAAGTGGGAAAAAGTATAAAAAAGTAGCAATTCCCATCCATATGGTTTCATGCATGATAAAAAATCATGGTGAATGGACTACTTCCTCTTTAACGATTTCAAAAAATCATGTCTCCAAAATTAAATATAAAGAAGTTCGTTGAGCTTTCACATTCACCATTTTCACTATCTGAGAACTGTGAGAGTGTTTTAGAGCCAAAGAGGAGCATATTTTCCGCAAACCATTGTAGGAAATCTAGGAAACCGTTAAATGTGCCATCAATCCCAGGTAGAGGCCAAAACATTTCTCTATGCATTTCTTAACCTTTCTTATCAGTTTTTGGGGTGGGTTTTTGCAGATCTGAGGTGCCCTAAAGTAGTATTTGTGCACTAATGCCCTCTAGCTAACCTGTAGGGAGCGTTAAATGCCTTATACGACCTGCTGGAGGGCGTTAATCCGTTTTGTGTACCACTGGGGGAGCGTTAGAGCTTGAGGGCGCAATTTAAAACCTCATGCAGTGATTCCTGAAGTTGTATTGCCCCATTTTGACTAATTTTTGGGTTATTTTGCACAGGTTTCAGGTCATAATGACTAGCCTATGGAGAGAATGGACCCATGATAACCAGGAATTGCTGATGTGAAATGATATAGCATGCATACTTGCTTTTCACCGCTACAGTTTATTGAAGTATGCAAAGTTGGAGTTGATGAAAGGGCAAGACGATTTATTGAGATGGATTATCCAACGCTGGGATGAACACGATCAAGTGTTCAGGATTGTAGATCATGAATTGGCTATTGACCATGATGACATATACTTTTTAACTAGTCATCATTGCCATGGGGCATAGGCAAACTGCACCAGAGGTAGGCCTGATCCATGATCTACCCTAGAGCTAGTGCAATCCTACTGCCCTGAGAATGTACTTGTCAACAACAAAGTCCCCATAGAGAGGATAAGGTCTAGGTCCATGAGGGCCATTTTATGATTAATTTTGTGGTTGGCGGGGTCAAAGAGTCCCCACATTGCGACAAAGGCCCAACTGTTGCTTGAAGTTGACTGTGTCTAGCCATAAATGTTCAAATGGTGTGAATCAGTGCTTCGCCAGTTGAAGGTAGAGTTAACCACATGCAAGACTCAAATGAAACAAAGTTTTGGTTATGGTACTCTCATAGTGTCATTCATTCTTGAGAGGGTACCTGTTATGCGCCCAATGATGAGCTTAGGTCCCTTGATCTGAGGGAGCCGAGACAGCAGCGATGGTCATCACTTGATCCTTGCACAGGAGGAGGACCGATTTGACATTTCTTCGAGGAAGATTTCTTCCAGTGGCTTTGTGGCCAGATCATGATGATTGATGACTATGCTTATGAGGGCATGGACTTCACCGACGAACTTGACTTGATGCTACTGCCCGAGACCAACTGGGGTCCTCAAGGTGAGAATGGTTTTTGAAAGTACTTCAAGTAGTTTTTAGCTTTTGAATGTTTATGTGATGTTTTTATGGGTGAGCAAGTACAGATGTGAAGCTTTATGCTTAACAAAGATGTGGTGCCATTACGACCTGCAGGCGAACCCCGCCATATGCGACGAGGAGGCCAACTACCTGCTGGAGGGGTGATGCCAACAGTCTTCGTGAAGTTCTGAGGAACCTAGAGGGCTTGAGCATGGCGTCCCCCCCTTCCTATGATGGATATTACTACTCATATATAGCGGCACAAAGTCGGTGTACCTGAGCGGTTTCTGGTTCCTCTTCGGAGGATAGCTAGAGCGGTTTCTGGTTCCTCTTTGGAGGATAGCTAGAGTAGTTTTAGGATTTCAGGAGAAGTAGGCTCTTTTTAGCAGGTATTTTGGCGTATCCAATGGGTGTTTGTAGCTAGGCTTAGTAGCCATTTTGTACTTAAAACATCCATGTTTTGGAATATTTCAATGTAAAAGACTGGATTTTATCTATATATATATATACATATATACAGACATTTGGTATTTTGATGGCATAAATGTTTTTTAAATGTTTTTTGTAACAAATTTAACTCTATAAATTTTTACTTTTCATGCATGCTTATATAGTGAATGAGATAGATGCTAATCTAACACATAGTTGGCTAATGAATTAGCAACCACATTAAATTCTCTAAGAATGTGTTCATATTTGATTACTTCAAATTGATGCTCCAAGAGTCGTACCCTTAAATAATGATGTAACAAGGTGGGATTACGAATGTGATAATGATTTTTTAATTGCATAACAACTAGATGAGAGTCTAACCTGACCACCAGATTGGTGATGTCCCTTGATGATGCTTCAATGAGAAGTGAAATTACAGACGTGTACTCAGCAATATTGTTGGTGGTTGTACCAAGAAAGACTCCTCTAGAACAAAACAGTTCCGACTCAAGTGTCTAGATGACCCAAACAACTGATGCAATGTGTTGTGTGTGACAAGTGGCACCATTCATGTATCCTACGTATGCTAAGAGTAGCGAAGACATCTACATTGCGGGAAAGATGTATGAGCCAAATACTCCAATAAATACCAAAACAATCCAATCACACCAAAAAAGGGAAGAAAAACTTATAAATACAAAAAATTACAAAGAACATGCCCAGTGCAATACTAGGCATAATACTTTTTCAGATAGAGCCCATTTCTAAGCTCGGCAAGCAGGACTCCTTCCCAGTCCTGAAGTTCATATGCCCCTTTTGAGAGGGCTTTGTTGACGACATAGGGACCTATCCATAAGGGTTGAAGCATTCCTACCCCCAAGAGGTCATGTTTTTTATCATAGAGAAAAACAAGATCTCCCTCTTGGTAAGACCAAGGGTTGACCTTTTTGTCCTATTAGGTTTTTACCCAGTGCTTGTGAGCCTCGAGTGCCAATTCGACATCTCAACACGGTTCGTTTAGTTGGTTGAGGTATAGCAGACCCTCTACTTCGGTGGTAGTTTTGGGCAGGAGTTCAATGGCTATTTGTAGGGAAGGGATCTGACACTTGATGGGTAAAATGGCTTCCACACCGTAAGCTAGTTGAAAAAGTGTAAAGCCCATGGCAGTTTTTATTGAAGTTCGGTATGCCCATAGCGCTAAATATAACATTCGATGCCAATTGGTTTTATGATTTCCTACCAACCTACGAATCATGGTCTTTAAGAGACCATTGACGGCCTCTACTTGACCATTAGCTTGGGGGTAGTATGAGGATGATTGATCCTAGCAAAAAACCTAGCAGCAATGTTAAGTCAAACATCATGTGATTCTGGAAATGAGACCCATGTTCTGTAATGATCATGTGGGGTACACCGAAATAGATAACCTGATTAAACAAGAACATCATCGTGGTTTCCCCATTAGCCCGGTAGGTGGGAAGGGAATATTCCACAACTACTATGATATAGTTGTGTCCAATAGAGGAAATGGGATTGCAAGTTACGAAGTCTACCCCCCATTTGGCAAAGGGGCCAATGGAGATAACTGGGTGCAGTAGGGCCAGAGGAGCGCACATTTTCTTTCTGATCACTTGACAAGGATGGCATTATTGGATGGCCTTGACACAATCTTTGAACAAGGTCAGCCAGTAATAGCCTGTGCATAAGATTTTTTATGTAGTAGATATGCCAGAAAGATGACCACCACATGCTACATCATGGCAGTCATTTAAAACATGTTTCGCTTCTTCATGAGTGAGGTAGCGTCAAATAACTGTATCCGCACCATGATGATATAATGTATCGTTAATCAGTAGATAGTGTCACACTTGGTGGCAGATGCGACAACGGTCACCTGTCAATAGTTTGGGGCGGAACCATTGTGCTTGGAGGTAGACAAGAATGTCACTGTACCAAGGGTCAGTGGTGTTGATAAGATAGACAGCTTCATCTGGAAGAGGATTGTGGGATATCTCGTCAAGATCGACAATGGGAAGGTCTAAAAAAAAATCGGTGAAGACTAAGGACTTATTTGCCTTGGAAGCTGTAAAAACAAAATCAAATTGTTGAGGATCAATATTCATTTTGAATATTTTCCTCCAATTACTTGATGAGACAAAATATGTCTCATGGGATTCTCCAAGGCAATGACAATAGTTTGTCACAGTAGAATGTAGTGTCGGAATCAGTTGAAAACAAAGACGACTACCAATGACAGCTTTTCCACATGTGAATATCTGAGTTCGGGCCCATCCAGGCCTTTGGACAGATAATAGATCACATGTTCACTCTAGTCATCATGAGTTTGAACCAAGACCATTCCGAGAGAGGATGGCGAGGTTGCCAGGTATAGAAGAAAGTCGCGGCCGTAGTTGGGAGCGCTAAGGAGTGGGGCTAATATAAGCACCTTTTTCAAGGCATCAAATGATCATTGAGCTTGATCATCCCACAGATATGACACTCCCTTCTTAAGTAGGCGCATAAAGCCTTTCATCAACTTAGCATAGTTTACGATGAACCGTCGTAAAAAGTTTGCTTTCCCTTGCAAACGTTGGAGTTGTAGAATGGATTGTGGTTTGGGAAATTGAGTAATTTCCTTTACCTTATTAGGATCAACCCTAATCCCATACTTGGAGACAATGAATCCATGTAAGCATCCAGACTCAACAAAGAAAATGCATTTATGCAGATTCAAATGGATGTTGTAAAACCGACACCTAAGAAAGATGGCTCTTAAATGGTTTAGGTGCTGCATTCATTGCTTGAAATGGGCTAGAAGGTCATCCAAGTAATATTGAACGATATGCCTAAGATCGTGAAATGCGTAGTCCATGGCTCTTTGAAAAGTTTCTCCAACATTCTTTAAACTGAATGGGAGTTTGTGATAGGAAAAGATGCCCCATGGGCATACGAAGGTAGTTTTGTGCTGATCTTTTGGTTTTATAGAATTCTGATTGTTATTTGAGAATCCATCCATGAATGAAAATGATTCACAATAATCGATGAATGGCGTCGGATAATTATCCTTGGGACACGCAGTGTTCAAGTATTGATAGTCGACACATACGTGGATGGTTCATTGTTTTTTATCGACAGGAACCAGACTGGAAACCCATTCTGTTAAAGGAACAGGATAGACGAAACCAACATGTAACAACTTTTCCACTTTGTTTTTTATGGCTGCCATTTTGCGGTGATGGACCGGTCGATGCCTTTGACGGACATTTTTATCATTGTCGTAAATCTTGATCTCATGCTCGAAAATAGATGGATCTATGTTGGGCATTTCCTCGTAAGAACAGGCGAATACATCGCAAGATTCCTTAAAAAGGTAGGTGAAGCTTGCAATTTCCTCAGGATTGCAATATGCTCCAATCTGGATGTTTTCCATGATTCCTTTCTTGACATAAATATCGATGAGCAATGTCTTTGAAATATTTCTCATGTTTCCTTCTGCCTCCAAAGTTTGGATAGTTGTATAGGGTAAGGAAACGATTTCTAGTATATCAGGTGACAGGATTTGAAGAGGCATCATGTCCAAACCAGATATCGAAACACGATGGTGCAAGTCCTCCGAAGGTCGCTCTTCTAAGCTCGTGATTTCTCTAATAGCTTCGTCCATAGGTAGGACTTGATTGAGTGGATTGAAAGAAGGATCCATTATGGGAGGGGCAGTGGTACCATTGGTCGTAACCAAAGTGACCGGAGATTCAGATGCATATTGAATGGATTGGTAGGCCAATTCAGCTGGTGATAGTGGCATTTGTTCACTGTAAGTGTCAATGTCTGAAGGAGCCGGTAAGATCCATGGATTAGTCTCTTCATGAGGAATGGATGAAAGAATATTGACTATCTGTGAAACCTTGGGTGGCTGAAGATGGAAACAACCCATTTGGGAAGAAGCCTTTAGTAGACCAGTACTGATACTAATGTAAGAGTTAGGTACACCACCTACTAGGGGTACAGAGCTACTTGGTAATGGGGAATAATCAGGGGTGCAAAAGGATAGCTAGTCCACTGTGACTACCTTTCCATCCAATGGAAATAGGATGATGTGAAAGACAGTAGACACAATGGTCATCATGGCATATGTCCAACTGCGACCCAGCAAGAGATTATAGTCAAGCTTTTTATCTATGACTTCTATGTCCACTGTTACCATTTTCCCATACAAGGTGATGGGGTAGCTAGCTAGGTAACCTTTTGGGATGAAAGTGTGGCTGTCAAAAGCTTTAAGGGAATTCGATGGTAGGGATAGGGTTGGAGAACCCAAAGTGACCCAACATGAAGCTGACATGACGCAGGTAGAAGCACCTTTGTCTATGATAGTTTTATGTATACCTTTACCTTTCGAAAGGATTTGCACGTAAAATGCAAGCTGGTGGGAAAGGGGAGGTTTACATTTTTCCATGTCGAAAATTGGAAGCATGGAATCCTGTGGGTCGATACCACTAATAGCCGAAAGCGAAGCTTTCCTTTGTGCTGGACATGTTTGTATTACTTCGAGCACCAACATAGCCGACGGTGCTTGCGCCAAGTCTTCTACAATGCTGTAGTTTTGGGTAGCACATGCAAATGTATTGTGCATTGTGCATTGAAGTGCCCCTTTAGGGGGGTGAGCGACAGGAGATCCATAGGATTTGGCTCTTGTTTGTAGATCTACCATTTCAAAGGTGTAAATGGTAAAGGGTCCTTCACCAGCTGAAGGATGTTGCAAACCACCATTGTCCCCTTGTGAGGGTTGGGGTTGGTTTGCAATGAGCTGTTGCTGTTGCTGAGCGGGGAAATGATTATTAAGGATAGCGGGGGCTCTACTAGTATCCTTTTTAGCAGTGAAATCTATGCATTCTTGAAGACATGGGAAGTGATAGGTCATTTGGTCTTCAACACATATTTTTCAAGGGAATCTGGTGGGTTTATCCTTTCCATCATCAGGAGGTGCAATGGCCTTCTTCATTGGGTTTTGCTGGTTTGTTGACTACTCGTCAAAAGGAGCGGTATTTTTCTTATTCTTCTTGTTCTTACCACCGGGTTTTTGTGTAGACTGCATAGAGTTTATCACGATGGTAGGAAGAGTAGTCAATTTGGTAGAGGGGTCCACTGACATCTGGGCAATGTGACCGCTGAGTTGTTTTACAGCAGCCCCGGAGGTTGCACCGATAATCCCATCGACATGCGCTCTAGGGTGCTGAGTAGCGGAAGCATTGGAGTTGCGAGGGGCATTGGGGATTACATCATAAAGAGTGCCAGACTATGAATATATTAGATCTAAGTGCTGGGCATGACGTATGGATTGGTCTTCTGTGACCACACCACCTAAGGCAACATCTTTAGTGACTTGGGGTAGTAGGGAATTTCAAAACCAGTCCACTAAGAGATAGTCTAGGAGGGGAGCTTTGATTAACCTCCGCCTACATCTCCATTAATGTATATGATCATAGACATGGGTGGCCATATCCTGATGTAATGAAGTGAGGAGTTCCGTCCTAGTCTCATAGCGGATGGGTAGCTAGAAGTGCTTTAAGAATTCCATCACTAGAGCATCAAAGGTATTTACTGACGTGCGTGCTAACTCGATGTACCACTTGGTTGCGTTGCCAGTAAGGGTGTGGGGAAAAAGATGTAACTGGATACTATCATCCACCATGGAGTTAGAAACAAACCAAATATGATAGGTGGTGATTTAGGTACCCAGATCCTCCCCTTGTTTCCCTTTGAACATGGGGATGTCTGTCGATATTTTATGCGGGATTGGCGGCTAGAGTAACTTATGATAGATGGGGCCATTTGTAAGTTTATACAAGTCGGGGATATCCAACGTTGAAAAAAAAGGCAAAGTGTGCGATGCCTTTGATTCGGACCAAGGTGATGACATATGACTTGAGGATCCTTGCAGTCCTCCCATCGTTTGAGTCCCAAAATTATACATAGGTTGCATGGTATAGTAGTTTCCTTGGGGTATGGTAATGTGGATTTCCATGGGGATTGTGATGCTGGGGTATAGCACTGCCCCGAGGATAAGAAGTGCCCCCTTGACTCATTTGAGGTTGTGAGTAGGGTGCCCCCATAGATTGGTTGGGACCTCCTTGAGGATTCTTGCTCGCCACAGAACTAACCATATGTCCTTGACTGACATAAGGAGTGCTCATGTCAATCAGTGACTGACCATGCATGCCTGAAAATGGAGGGGGAACTATTACATTCCCGACTGGTATATGCATATTGGGAGTGCCCCCAGATACTTGAATCTGGGGGTTATAACTATACAATGGATGCCAACCATATTGTTGGTTAAAGGGACCTGCACTAACTATGCTATATTGAGCATTATAAGGAGCGCTGTATGTAGCACTTGTCGAAGGTATAGATTTTGACACTAGGGGTGGAGCCCAACATAGGCTGGGTTCCACTCATGGAGGGTTTCATGTGAGTGTTTGTACCTGGGACAAATGGGATAGCCGGTTTCACCATCAATGGTGTGGTGGTGACTATCAACTGGGGAAGTGGTGGGGGACCAAAAGTGTCCAAAATGTTCCACGACCCGATAGTCCTCGACGGGATGGATGGAAATTTTCCAGCTGAAGACACAGGGGGTACAAGTGCCACATGAACCAAGAGTGGGTCCAATGCATTTGTGATCAGAGGGTTGTAGGGAGGAAGAAATCCTACAGTGAAGAAATCCTCTGGTAAGCTTGAATCGTCAGTTGTCCAAACAGATTCTTTGTAAGATATTGGAGACTGATTTCTTGAAGATGGGGAATCTGGTTCACTGGAGCTTAGTAGATCTTCCACAATGAGTGGAGGAAGTCCTAACAATCATCTAGATTGACGACGAGGGCTGGATGTAGCCACGGTGACCATTATTTTTTATCAATAAATTACTATCCTTATATTTGTTAAAGTCTCAATGATAACATTCGGGCACCTAAAAAATAAAAAATAAAAATAAAAAATTACACTAAGTGAAACAATCAACAAACAGAGGGAAATGACCCTGTTCTATAAGCACCGACCACTGGAGATGAAACCCAGTATCATAATGAATAACAGAGAGGGCTGGCCAAATGTATAGTTACTGTTACTCTAGAGCTTTATGCAAACCTCAGATTGAGGGGCCAAGTACTCCCGTGAAGACGAGCACCCTCCCAAAAACTAAAGACAAAGTAGGTCCATCTGTGTTAGGTACCAAGGCAGCCTGCCCTAGTCACCTTGTGTAAGTCCCTAAAAGTATGGCCACTAAGGATAGCTTAGATCAGAGGCACTACTGGGGGGGACATAGTCACAGATTGTACACTGTGTGGGCAGGATACTTGAGTCCCCAACTTAGCTCCGAAATCCCCGAAGGGATCCCGAATAAAATACATGGAATACCCAAAGGAGTTGTAAGCGAAGGCGGGCTACCTTCACTTACAGTCCGATGTTTTCTCGTATTTAGCTCCGCTTTGACTAGAGTGGTCCCAGTAGTATTAGTGAAGAAGGAATTTTCTCTCTTTTAAAGGCACTAGTTTTGGTTTCTGATCTTCAATAGTTTACTCACACTGCTTATCCCAAGATCATAGCCTGAACTAATGTTTGTTTGCTCTATAAAGAGTTACTAATTGATTTTAGGTAAATTTTATGTGTACTTTTTGTTGGCATTATGATACAGATTTGGCACTATGGAATAGGTTTTGTCCTTGATGGAAACTCACTTAGATGATAGATCATAGTTCAGAATCATAGAATGAAGAAAGAGAGGTATACGTAGGTTCCCCATTGACCAAGCCACATGTACAAATGGGTTTGCAGACAAAAAGGCGTGTATAGCGTACACACACGCTTTCACGGAATGAAAGGCACGTACACGTTGGAAAACTTAGTTTTGGTCCATGGTATTTGGTCCATGGCATTTTGATCCATGGTATTGGTCCAAGGTATCTTGTCTGAAGTGTTAACCCCAGGTATTTGGTCCAAGGTATTGGTTCTAAGTGGTTTTGGACTATGGTATTGAGTAACGCTTGAGACTATAAAAGGAGGAGAAGATCATTAGGCAATGGCACTCAAGAATTCAATATCTGATGAAGAGCAAGATCCAGAATACAGGTTATTGGGTTATGGTGCATAGCTGGATTTGAATCAAGGATGAACCTTAGCGCTTGATGAAGGATAAGATTTAATAATTAGTCAAGATCTTAAGGCTTGAAGAGAAGTATCTTTGTGTGGTTTTGATCTTTTATCTGAATAACTAGCACACATTGTAATCTGTAAATATGATAATTTGGGTATAACTAACGTCTGGAATTGTTTTAAAGTTTAAATCATCATTTATAGATTTGTAAGTAGGTTCACTTTAGCAAAGGCATGTATACACATTGGTTTTGCATATCAAAACAGCATATACGTAGGTTCGCCTTGAGAAAACAGCGTATGTACGCGGGTTCGACACATTGAAGTAGCGTATACCTAATCAAATATGCTTTAGCTACTTCTGTTTGTTGTTGCAGTGTTCTAGGTTCTGGCTTGGGTTGTAGTTACCATTACTGTATTCTGGTTATAATATTCTGAGAAGTAATTGATTGATTCAGTTTTGGTTGGTGCAAAGGAAATTGTTTGATGCAAATATATTTGATGTTTAATTGATGTTATTGATGGATCCACTCTGAAAATTTATGAAACGTGTTCCCTGGAAGAAAAGAGAAGATTGTAGCCTTCTGTAGGCCAGCACCTACATACTAGTAAACACATCAGCGAGTACAAGAGAGAGGGGGTTGAAGCTCCCTTCCAGGAGAAGCTAGTGAATGAGAGAAGTTTGTAGCCTTCTGCAGGTAGAAGCCTACATACTAGTATAAGACTGCACCAGTACAAAAATTGTAAAAAGAAGTTTTCTTATTAAAAGAAGATAGAGATGATTGCAACAGGTGGTTTTCACCCACATTGGGTTTCCACCTTATATCTTGTGTTCATGTGTGTTATTGTCTGTTCTATTTTTACTGCACCTGGTTACTGTTTATATGGTTCTGATGCATAGATTAAAGATCAACATATGATGAATTAACTAAGTTATAAGTTTGAAGAGTATACGCTAGTTTCCTTAACTACAGTTGTGTATAGACGCAAGTTTCATTAACTAAAGTAGTATATATGAATCTGATTATGGAAATGAAATATTATTGACTTGCTAATACTGATTCACCTGCCCCCCCCCCCCCCCCTCAGTATTATTTCCAACAATTGGTATCAGAGCAGGTCCTTCAGAAGAAGCTTGATCGCTTGAAGGAAGATCTATCATCATGAGTAGCTATGAAAGAGAAGGATCCATTAGACCACCAAGCTTTGATGGGATCAACTTCATTTACTGGAAGGTGAGAACCACAACCTATCTTCAATCTCTTGGAACAGATGTATGGGAAATCATGGAAGGAGGATATACATTTCCATCAACAATTCCTACAGATATGGTAGGTAAAAACAATATGAAACCAATGCCAAGGCTATCGATACATTATTGGGGAGTCTGTCACAATCAGAATTTGTCAAAGTTATGTGGCTCTGTTACACTAAAAAATGTCACCTTGACTACTTACAGTTAGTATGGCTCAAATCAACAGTCATACTACCCTCTTAGGCAAGTCTCATGCCTCTGTTATCCATCTCAAACTCAAAGAAGAGAGAAAGTCTTGTAAAAACTATGTTTATCTCTGGGGTCGCAGGTTCTCTCTAGCCTTACCTGCGAGGACGCTGACCATGTTCACAAAATCTGCGTCCATGGACGCTCTGTATGTTAAGGGACAGGTGTGTCCCTCTGTAAAAGGCAAAATGCGCGAGTTTTATCTTGAAAAAGTTACTTGTGGTTACTTCTAGAACATTCTAGAGGTCGTTTTGATGAAGTGGATGCGCCTCCAGTTGGTTCATGTATCTCTATTAAGGGGGAACTTATCCCATCAATAAGGGAGCTATCCCACCCAAAGAGGGGGATGATCCCACTGATAGTGGACCTGAATAACCTCTTTACAACACTATAAATAAAGACATTGAGCCAGAGGGAGAGGAGGTTGGAGCTATACATTTTCTTTGGGTAAATGCTGCAGGATTTAGGTCTTCCATTAGAGCCTTTGTGAGGAGAGATTGTCTTCACTTGATTCTACTTGGGAGAGGGTGAGCTTTGTCAAAGTAGAGGAAAACCCTTGATGGACCCTGGGAGGAACTTGCACAACACCAAGGCCAGGTTGTAAGAGTTTCTTTGTTTCGTTATTAATACAAACTGGTTTATTTTTCTCAATAGCTTGTGTTAATGAGTTATTTCATGTGTTCCTTGGTCTGCATGTTGAATATATGTTTTATTATATGAAATGCAAGTGCTTGGTAATTGTTTGATTGTTTGTGGTTGCAGGAATTGACTTGAAGGAGGAGCTCATCCGGATCGTCAAGAACGGACTTCAACAACAGCGTTTTGGAATAAGGTAAGCCTAAACACTTGTAGTTTTCATGTTGTAAAAGGTGTATTTAGAGAAAGATCACTCCATTTTGTCTTGTTTGTCATTAGAACGTCTTAGACTTCTAGGAAGGTCAGTCGTGTCCGCACCCTTGACCAATTCCGTGTGACAAATTGGCGACTCCGCTGGGGAAAGATTCCATTGATGAGAAAAGTCTTTTCCTTTATGTGAACTTTGCTTTGAGAAAATTGGTTTATTTTTCTGGTTTTGGCTCTGTGATTCTGTCTCTGGGTGGGTTAGCTTAGGATTAGTTTTATTTTGGTTTTTCTTGAGTTTTTCAGACGAACGCACCCTCTGAGTGCTGCACAGTGCGTCCCTGGACGCACTTTTGCTGCGTGCACAGAGCGGGCCCGCACCTGTGCTAACGGGTTGCCTGCGTCCCCTGCCAAAATTTGAGAAAATTCCATTTTTTGCCTTTTTTGCTCTTAGATTTTGTTTTTTCTTAGTTTTTTCTGCCCAGATTCATTAGTCCCTTGTCCAGAATCTTCACCTAAGCTTGTTCCTGCTCTTAGCTTTCATCAATTGGGTGTTTTGAGTCTCTTTCTTGAGAAATTCTTGATTTGATTTCCTTTGATCATTACTTGGAGGTTTGTCTCAGTCTTTTCACAATTTTGCATCTTTTTGCTTTTGTTTTTGCAAAAAAATTTCCCCCTCATTCGCCGGGGGGGGCTAAATTGTGTATGAGTGTTAATCGCCTTTGAGTGTTTTTATGTTTTGATCTTTCGAACTCTCACCCAATTTTCTCGACTTGCACTTGATTGGTTCTTAGATTACATTAGAATCATCTTGTGTTTGAGAATTCTCTTGCATAGATCACATTTGCATAATTAGAGTTCTCAGTTTCAGAATATGAATGAAAAATGTGCATAGATTACATTTGCATACTTTTCATGTGAATTGTGCATAGATTACAATTGCATAGTTTACATTCTGAAAAATCAATCGTAGATTTAGATCAGCTTTCTTTGATTTGAATTTACACAAAAAAAAATAAAAAAAATGGTTTGGAATTGATTTGCATTAGTTTTTCTTGATAAAATTAGTGCATTAGAGAATCTGTTATATTTTCTCTTAATGATCAATTTTTTGCATTGTTGGAAGTGAATGGAAACTCTCTCCTTACTTTAGTTAGGATTCATCGAATTGAAAAGATTACATTATCATATTCGATTGCATTCAGTTGAGTCGGGTCATGACACCATTGGTTTCATCTCCATTTACCCATTTGAGTAATAACAGCCTTAATAACACAGCGCTTAATTAAAATTCATCTAGTAATTTTCACATTTCTAGGGCTCTGAAACACCAACATAGCTTAGGCTAGGGTCTTGGAGTAGGTGAGTACTTAACTCTCCAAGACTACAAAACCAAACAGATAGTTTATCTTGAGTAGAATAAATCCAATTGTTTCAATTGCACTCTGGGAAAGCTCCTCTTAAAGGAGAAGCACGAGCTCGTGTCCGAACCAGTGAGGGGACCATTCCCCCCTCGTTGGGAACGACGCCAGACAGTACGTATTACAAACGGTAAACCTCGGATTAACCATTGTCGAGGAGCCAGGGGTCACTTATCGGTAAACCTTGGATTGTTGTCAAGGAGCCGGTAAGGGGATTGAGCTTGCTACTCTGCCCTTGCGTGCTGTCGGAGTTTAGACTGTTCCCCCAGGTGTATTTGTTACTGTTGGTGACCTTAGTGACCATAATCTTTAGGGTTCTACCGAGGTGACGGTGGAGGGAAGGTCCCACTGTACCTGGAGCAGACGTCGGTTATACTCACTTGGATTTTCCGGGGGGTTCACTTCACTTCGAGACGGTTAAAGTGGAGGAACTTGTGCCGGTCTATTCATTAAGCAGGTTGTTGGGGTAACTGTTCCACCCGCCATTTCTGTACTGAATTCTGCGAGGTTGGGCTTCATCACCAACTAGTGTTTTCGGTCCGGAGAGCTTACTGTTTGTGTGTGGTTTGACTCCTAGATTTGATAGCGCGTGTTAATTTGTTTGTTTTTACTTTTAGAGACCATAGGTGTGAATTGTGAATTTTAGTTGTTAAGTGTGAATTGTGAATTGTTAATTTTAGTTTTAAATTGTTAATAAAATTCACTAGAGTTGAATATAATGGCAAATGTTCCGGAATTTATCAACCTAGGAACCCCTCCTAATGAGAATCCTAGTACTTTTCCTTACTTTGGAAATGTTGGTCCTCCTTATATGGCTACTTTGTCATTACCTGGATTTACAATAGGTCTACCGATATGGTTATTTTCAACTTCGTTGGCCCAAAATACTCCAATTGTTCCATCTCAACCGGATGCTTCACCTCAACAGAGTTCACCATCTCAACATCACCAACCTTCTGTTGACCCTTTACCTTCTTCGCCTAATTTTTCTTCCTCCATTTCTTCCTCTTCGCCTGGTAAAAGCCTTGATGCTAGTAACCAGGAGGCTAAGAAGAAGAAGAAAGGGAAGAAGAAAAAGAAGAAGAAGAAGCAAGATAAGAAAGAAGTCAACCAACCAACCATGGCTGTAAGTGTTAGTTGTGTTGAGGAAAATTCCGACATGCATCGTAAACCCAAATACCCTTGCAGGCTTTGTAAGGGTGACCACTTCCTTGTCAATTGTCCTGGTATACCAAAGGTCTTGGAGGTATGGTCAGAAAAATCTCATCAACTTACCGTTGATCCATCAACCAGTGATAGTCAGGTTCCTGGGAAAAAAGGTAAAGTTAGGTTTCCTTGTAAGTTATGCAAAGGGAGTCATCAAACTCACATTTGCCCTCACATGGATGAAGCCTCAACATTATTGGAAAACCTTACTGTTCCACAGCAAGAATTTCCAACTAGTTACCGTAAACTTTCTCCCAACCTACCGTCAACTGACGGAGTGATTGATTCAAATTCAAATACAGTCGGTCACACTCTCCCATTGGAGAGTGAAACTCATGTCACTCAGGTTGATGATCCATTAGTTGATCAAGTGGTCGATTCAATTTCACATTCGGTCGATCCCACTTTCCATTTAGAGAGTGAACTTCATACCGCTCAGGTTCTTCTTGTTACATCAGATTCTTCTATGCCAGGGGGCATTTCACCTGTTTCTACAGCACCCCCTCCAAGTACTGAGGTCTTTTCCTTTGACTGGAATAGACTGACAGAACCTCGTCTTCCTTCCTCCATCCCTTTCCAAATCATTGTCAAGGCTGGTGGTAGGGACATACATCGTACTCAGGTAGATGAAGGTGCTTCTGTTAGTATTTTATCCTCAGCTGTTTGGAAAGCTTTGGGTTCCCCTCAGCTTGCGCCTATTACGCAGAATCTGAAAGCTTTTAACAGAACCATTAGTGAACCTTTAGGGATCCTTCCTAAGTTTTCTATTACCTTGGAAGGTAAAACTGTTTGTGTTGATCTTATGGTAGTTCGAGGTCCCTTGGATTTCAATTTACTCCTTGGGCGAGACTATGTTTATGCAATGAAAACTGTCGTATCGACACTCTTTCGCGTGATGTCTTTCCCTCACAATGGCAGTTTTGTGACTGTAGACCAGCTTTCGTTCCCTAGTCTTGTCTCAACTACCAATAATATGACACCCCTAAATGTTCCTGATTCTAAAGTGGTATCTACCCTGCCATGGGTTAATTATGTGGCAACCGGTCCCATGATTTCAGTTACCGATGTAAGTGAGCCTCTCACTGTTTGCTAATCTTCCTTTGATTTAGCTTCGGTAATTGACATGGAAAACTCTATGGGATTACTTGAACACGATGTTCTTATCCCTTTTGAGTCCCTTGACATGTGTTCCTTCCCAAGAAGTATTCTTCCTTCGGATGAAGACCTCTTGGAAGCCATGATCAAGGTGTGTCCATTGACATGTCTTTCCTCCAGTTGGAAACCATGATCAATGTTACAAGGATAGTTTTTTCCTGTATCAACCTCGTTAAAAAAATGAAATAGGCTAGCGTGAGGAAAGTTCCTTTTACTGTGTCAACCTCGTTAAAAAATGAATCAGTATGTCCGAGGAAAGTTCCTTTTACTGTGTCAACCTCGTTAAAAAATGAATCAGTGAGTACGAGGATAGTTTATTCCTCTCTCAACCTCGTTAAAAAATGAAATTGGATGTTATGAGGAAAGTTCCTGTTACTGAGTCAACCTCATTAAAAAATGAATCAGGTAGATAGTAGGTTATATAGGAAAGTAAGATTAGCGAGGAAAGTTCCTTTTACTGTGTCAACCTCATTAAAAAATGAATCAGTGTGTGCGAGGAAAGTTCCTTTTACTGTGTCAACCTCGTTAAAAAATGAATCAGTGTGTCTGAGGATAGTTCTTTTACTGAGTCAACCTCATTAAAAAATGAATCAGCTAGATTTTAGGATATGTAGGTAGATTGTAGAAAGTAGGATTTTGAGGACAGTTCCTGTTACTGAGTCAACCTCGTTAAAAAATGAATCAGGTATGAGGATAGTTCTTTTCTTGTGTCAACCTCCTTAAAAATGAAACAACTCCCTTTTCAAGTTAAATATTGAAAGTAAACCTTCATTTCATCCAGCCGGTTGAATGCAATGAAGCCTGGGGGGCATGTACCTCGCTTTGCATCATTATGCTGGGGGCATGCGAAATTTTTGAGCATAGTTCCTTGTCTTGTGTCAAGCTCGTTAACAAATGAAACAAGGGTAGGTTAAGTAGGTAGATTCTAGATAGTAGTCATGAGCATAGTTCCTTGTCTTGTGTCAAGCTCATTAAACAATGAATCAAGGATTTTAGAGCATAGTTCCTTGTCTTGTGTCAAGCTCGTTAAAAAATGAATCAAGGTTTTTAGAGTAAAGTTTTTTGTTAGGTAGATTGTAGAAAGTAGTTATGAGCATAGTTCCTTGTCTTGTGTCAAGCTCACTAAAAAATGAAACAACTCCCACGAGTCTTTCCAAGATTTTGAAAGTAAAGCTTCATTCCATCCACCTCATTGAATGCAATGAAGCTTGGGGGGCATGAACCTTGATTTGCATCATTATGCCGGGGGCATGTGAACTTGTAACAAGCATAGTTTTTCGTTTCAAGCTTGCATAAACATGAAACTGAATCCGAGCATAGTTCTTTTCCTGTGTCAAGCTCGTTAAAAAATGAAACAAATCCTCCTCTACTTGAGTCGAAAGATTGACTAGATCTCGTAAATGTTAAGTATTTAGGTTAGTTATTTCAGTTTTTGTGTAATTTTCTTGTAGTTTTAGGTCCAGTCTTTCAAATGATCTCGTAACTCAACCTTCATTTCATCCAACTGGTTGAATGAAATGAAGCAGGGGGGCATGCGCTCTAGCAGTTATGCTTAAGGGGCATCAAGCACAGTTTTATCTCTGTTTCAAGCTTGTGTAAAAATGAAACTAATTTGAAGCATAGTTTTTATCTGTTTCAAGCTTTTGTAAAAATGAAACCTATCTCGAGTCAATTTCAGTTATTTTCAAGACTCGTTAAACTCATGAAAATCCCGAGATTATTTTGCTATCTTTCATTCTCGTAAAACAAATGAAAATGCCGAGTTCTTTCCGTCTTTTCCTGCTCGTAAATTAAATTGAAAGTCGGCCCCATGAGTACATTTTTATCATTTTTTCGAACTCGTTAAAACTTACGAAAAAGTGAAACCTTAGAGTCATCTTTTAAGCCCTTTTTTGACTCTTAAAACATGAAAAGATTGCCGAGCGTTTCTTTTACACTCGTTAAAACGGAACTAAAAGACGGTCCCCTTATAGCTCTTTTCTGACCGCAAAATCAGGAAAAGATTGCCGGGTTTTTGTCGTTTCAAACTCGATAAGGAAATAAAACGACGTGTCCTTGATCGCTTTTTACTTTTCAGGTCAACGACACTATTATGAAAGTACTCCTTGGTCGCAAGATCAAGCGGTTCCCCCAGGTATTATTTTATACTTTTTCGGGCTTGAGGGACACAAATGTACGAAAAAGTTCAACGTGGAGTCTCCTTTAGTTTTTTCAGACTCTCTAAAATTGAAAAACGCCGAGTTTCTCCTATACTGGGCTCGTTAAACTTTTACAGTAGAGGACCTGTTCAATTACAAACAGGAACGAACCACTCCTTCCTAGGGTTCGAATTTAAACTAGGTTGGACTCGTCCGAAGGATGAGCTTATAATCAAGCATATGTTATCCTCCTCAAGCTTGTTAAAAATAAAGAGGTACTTGCCAGAAATGGTGGGGGAAAAAAGAGAAGAATGAACCTGTTTGTTACCTTTTGTCTCAAAAGAAACTTTATTACCACTCTTGAACACGACACTTTTTCATTCACCTGGGTTGGGAAATCTTTTACCTCACAGTTGATCAAACCACTTTGAAAGTCTTTAACCGGGTTCCGGGGATTAACTTTGAGTTATTTGTCACCAAGCCATCTGTTGTGTCGTTATGTGTTCAAGAGGTCTGCAAGAAAAACTTTCATCTGCAAAATACTTGTCATCCATTTGACCATCCCTGAGTCAGTCCTTACAGCAACATTTCTTCAACTTGAACAATGATTTCGTGTTGTGGGCTTGCCTGCAACGGGTTGCTTTCTATCGACATCGACACATTATCTAGAAAGATGACTTAGGAATCGACAGTACCTTGAAGTCTGCATGCATCAATGGCAGGTTTCTCGCCTTTGACGTCAGTTTACATCATTGACTTTCGATCAAAGGATTCCGTGAAGTGTTCGACATCAAAACATCTATTCACATTTCACGGGTTGTGCTTGGTACTTTGAGGACCATTGACATTACTGGTGGTTTCTCTCACGCTTGTTAACAGTTTGCATCATCGACTGGTAATCAAGTGGTTTCTAACATGTTCGACATCGAATCATTTAATCACATGGCTAGAATCGTACCAATTCGGGAAGTAGAAGTGAAGACCCTGGATCTAGTTTCTACCATCCAGGCTGCGAGGAGTTTTGTATTCATTATCTATGTAGACTAATCATAAACAGATGGCTGCGTCCATACTGTGTCTACAAAAGTCTATAAAAATGATGTACTGCAAGATCATTCCTGTATCAGAATAGTTAGTCCATTAGTTAAAGTTTTGAATCTGAGTATGGGAATGCCTACCTCAGTGATGATATAATCTTATCCATGTATTTTGTGTTGAAAATTGCAGGTTCCAACCAGGCCATCCACAAGACAATCCTTGAAATGATAAAGCGCTTCACCCTTCCTAGAATTACAAAACCCTACTCTATTCCAGGCTTCGCACTTTAGGGGGCAATCTGTTACACTAAAAAATGTCACCTTGACTACTTACAGTTAGTATGGCTCAAATCAACAGTCATACTACCCTCTTAGGCAAGTCTCATGCCTCTGTTATCCATCTCAAACTCAAAGAAGAGAGAAAGTCTTGTAAAAACTATGTTTATCTCTGGGGTCGCAGGTTATCTCTAGCCTTACCTGCGGGGACGCTGACCATGTTCACAAAATCTGCGTCCATGGACGCTCTGTATGTTAAGGGACAGGTGCGTCCCTCTGTAAAAGGCAAAATGCGCGAGTTTTATCTTGAAAAAGTTACTTGTGGTTACTTCTAGAACATTCTAGAGGTCGGTTTGATGAAATGGATGCGCCTCCAGTTGGTTCATGTATCTCTATTAAGGGGGAACTTATCCCATCAATAAGGGAGCTATCCCACCCAAAGAGGGGGATGATCCCACTGATAGTGGACCTGAATAACCTCTTTACAGCACTATAAATAAAGACATTGAGCCAGAGGGAGAGGAGGTTGGAGCTATACATTTTCTTTGGGTAAATGCTGCAGGATTTAGGTCTTCCATTAGAGCCTTTGTGAGGAGAGATTGTCTTCACTTGATTCTACTTGGGAGAGGGTGAGCTTTGTCAAAGTAGAGGAAAACCCTTGATGGACCCTGGGAGGAACTTGCACAACACCAAGGCCAGGTTGTAAGAGTTTCTTTGTTTCGTTATTAATACAAACTGGTTTATTTTTCTCAATAGCTTGTGTTAATGAGTTATTTCATGTGTTCCTTGGTCTGCATGTTGAATATATGTTTTATTATATGAAATGCAAGTGCTTGGTAATTGTTTGATTGTTTGTGGTTGCAGGAATTGACTTGAAGGAGGAGCTCATCCGGATCGTCAAGAACGGACTTCAACAACAGCGTTTTGGAATAAGGTAAGCCTAAACACTTGTAGTTTTCATGTTGTAAAAGGTGTATTTAGAGAAAGATCACTCCATTTTGTCTTGTTTGTCATTAGAACGTCTTAGACTTCTAGGAAGGTCAGTCGTGTCCGCACCCTTGACCAATTCCGTGTGATAGGCTCAAAACTGCCAAAGAAATATGGGACAAGGTTTTTCTATGCTATGAAGGAGACAATCAGGTAAAACGTGCAAAACTTTTATCTCTTAAAATTCAATATGAAACTCTCGAAATGCACAATGATGAAAGTATAGCTAGTTACTTCTTACATATAGATGAGATTTTTAATTGCATGAAGAACTTGGGTGAAGAGATAAAAGAATTTACTTTAGTTGAAAATGTTTTAAGATCCTTGTCTACTAAGTTTGAATCAAAAGTTTCTTCCATAGAAGAAAAGCAGGATCTTCAAAATATTACTATGACATAGCTACATGGAATCTTAACTGGTTTCAAAATGAGAAAAGGAGGTCCATCAGATATGAGAGAAGCCACATTCAAAGCTTCAAGAAGAGAAGAACTCAACGAATCAAGACATATTTCAGAAGGAGAGGAAGAAGCAAACTTTCTCAAGAACCTTCAACGGGGTTCTGGAAGATTCAGAGGTAAACTACCTTTCAAATGTTTTTCTTGTGGACGAGTTGGTGATTATGTGGCCAAATGTCCTCATAAAAATAAGCTTGATAAAGGTAAGGAATCAGAAAAATGGAATAGAAAAAAAGTGTAAGTAAGAAGAGCTACTATACAGATGAAGATAGCGATGGTTTATCAAATAGTGATGAAGATGAAAATAGTAATGACTATAGACTTTTGATGGCTTTTGAAAATGATGATTTCTTGGATGCTTTAGATGAATGCGACCTTTATGTAGAAATCTCTAAACTCAAAATTTGTTTAGAAGAAAATAATATGATTATAGATACTCTAACATTCCAACTTGCTAAAAGAGAAAGACACAATGAAAAACTAGAATGTGAAATTGTCGGTCTAAGAAAGGATATTGAGAAAACAAAATCTCTCAATCTTAGATTTTCTAAAGGATCAAAAACCATAGATGAAATTATCAAAGTGCAGTGGTCTCCTCTGATAAACACAGGTCTTGGATATACTGAAGAAGCATCCCAAGCACAAAAGCCGTCAACCTCCTCTAAAATATATCTTGATGCAGCAAAGAGCAGTGAACAGTTAGACAATCGACAACAAAGGCATAAAGTAGATCACCAGGTAAATAGGGCTCAATTTAATTCAAGGATAAATAGAAGCTACAACCAACCTCAGGTAAATCATAATCAATCTATTTCAAGAATGAATAGCAACTATAATCTCCAGGTTAGTAGATTTGATAATCATAGGAACTTCAATGGCCAATATTTTTCATGTCATAACTTTGGACACAAAGCTGCTCAATGTGTTGCTTACAAGACCATCATGACTAGAGAAACACGAAATCAAAGGAATGTGACAGGGATCATGAAATGGACCTACAATAACTTTTCTCTTCTTGAAAATTAAATAGAATGCTCTATTTGCAACAACTTTGCTCACAAAGAATCTGAATGCAGGAGTAAATTTTGTCAAACATCTCAGAAGGAGAAAACTTCATTAAATCCCAAAATATGGAGAAAGAAAGAACCACAAACAAAAAGATGTGGTATAGCCCTGTATGCAGAAGGAGAAGAAATTCAGTGGTACATCGATAGTGGATGCTCGAAACACAGGACAGGTGATAAAGAAAAACTTCAGTCATATAATGCCTTAGAAAAGGAAAAGAAGGTCTCATTTGGAAATGAAACTCCTGCTACCATAAAAGGTAAAGGTTCTATTCTTTTAAAAGAAAAAGTTAAAGCTAGGAATGTTATGTATGTTGATGGTCTAAAGCATAACTTGTTGAGTGTCAGTCAAATGTGTGATCAAGGAAATGAAGTAGTATTTGGATCAAATGGATGTGTTTTTCATGAGCTTGATACAGGAGAAACTGTGATCAAAGGCATAAGAACTCCAAACAACTTATAAATACTCAAGGGAGAACAAAAACAGTGCTATCTAAGAAAAAATGATGAACACTGGCTATGGCACAGAAGATTGGGGCATCTAAGCTTCTCTCAAATAAGAAAAGAAAGAAAATTCCAGGTTGTTTGTGATCTTCCTGATATCGCATTCCAGAAAATAAAATATGAAAATCATGTCAATTTGGTAAGTAAACCAGGTCGCAATTCCCTAGAAAGGAAGGATTATCTAGTAAGCCTCTTGAACTTGTTCATACTGATTTATGTGGTCCATCAAGGAAAAAGTCACCTCGTGGAGAAGAATACTTTATATTTTTCATTGATGATTTTTCTAGAATGTGTTGGATACGAATTTTAAAGCATTAAGATGAAGCATTTGAAAAATTCAAAGCCTTCAAAGCATTGGTTGAGAATGAATCAAATCGCAAAATCAAATGCCTTAGATCTGATCGAGGAGGGGAATTTACCTCAGATGAATTTTTTGACTTTTGTGAAGAACATGGAATAAAAAGAAAATTCTCCACTGCAAGGACTCAACAACAAAATGGAGTGGTAGAAAGGATGAATAGAATTGTTCATCAAATGGCTCGTGCTATGCTAGATGAGTCTGGAACTCCTGCAACCTTCTCGAGAGAAGCTGCATTCGTTGTCATCACTATTCTCAACAAAGCAAATGTTCGGGTAAATAACACTCAAACTCCACATGAACTTTGGTATGGTAAGACTCCTACTGTAAAATACTTCAAATATTTTGGAAGCAAATGTTACATCAAAAGCACTGATGAAAAAATTGGCAAGTTTGAACCCAGAGCAGATGAAGGCATTCTCCTTGGTTACTCTTCCTGAAGTAAAGGATATAAGTGTTATAATAAAAGACATGGGAAAATTATTGAAAGTATTGATGTTGTAGTTGATGAAGGATTCAAAAATCCAAAATAGTTAAAAACTGAAGATTGTGGAGAAGATGAGAATTATCCTTCCACATCAGTTCAAACTAATTCTGAAGAAGAAATCAATGAAGTACCAGAAGAACAGATAACAGCAGAAGAAAGGACTCCATCTAGGTATGTTCAGAAAAATCATCCAGAGACTCAAATTTTGGGACAAAAAGAGGCACGTGTGCAGACAAGAAGAACTATTACAGAAGCTTCAAGCTATCTAGCATTGCTTCCATACATTGAACCTAAACATGTAAATGAAGCATGCAAATATGAATGTTGCGTCAAGGCCATGAATGAAGAACTTGAGAAAATTGAAAAGAATAATACTTCGGAATTAGTTCCTAGACTTCATGATAAGAATATCATAGGAACCAAATGGATATTCAAAAACAAAATGAATGAAAATGGTGAAGTTATTAGAAACAAGGATAGACTTGTTTGTAAAGGATATGCTCAACAAGAAGGTATAGATTTTGAAGAAACTTTTGCACCTGTTGCCAGACTTGAAGCCATAAGAATGTTCCTTGCTCTTTCTAGTTTCCAGAAATTCAAAGTATACCAAATGGATGTAAAATCTGCCTTTCTTAATGGAGACTTAGAAGAAGAAGTATATATTGAACAACCAAATGGACTCATCCTTAGAAATGATCCAAAACTTGTCTGCAGACTCAGAAAAGCTCTCTATGGTCTAAAACAAGCTCCAAGGGCCTGATATTACTGTCTTGACAAATACCTCCATCAACAAGGTTTTCCAAAAGGATCAACTGATAGCAATCTATATACAAAGATTGATAATGATAAATTGTTAATACTTGTGTATTTTGATGATACCCTTTTTGGTAGTAATGAAGAAGCCACGAGTCAAAAATTTTCTTGGGTAATGCAGCAAGAATTTGAAATGTCCCTGCTTTGTGAGCTCACATATTTTCTTGGTCTACAAGTTCAACAAAATAAAGATGGTATTTTTCTATCACAAACCAAGTATCTCAAGCAGATCTTGAAAAAATACGGCATGGAAGATTCTAAACCAGTATGTACCCCTATTGTAACAGGATGCAGTCTCAGCTCAAATGATGAATCAGCAGCAGTACATCAACCAACCTATAGATCCATGATTGGTCTGCTTTATCTAACAGGTACCCGACCAAACATCATGCATGCAGTGGGAATAGTTGGAAGATTCCAAGCCAATCCAAGGGAATCACACCTTCATGAAGTCAAAAGGATTTTCAAATATCTTCAAGGAACACGGAATTTTGGTTTATGGTATCCTAGAGATACAGATCTTACAATTCATGCATATATAGATGCAAATTGGGCAGGAAGCATTGATGATAGAAAAAGCACTAGTGGTGGTGCATTCTATATGGGTTCCATATTAGTGTCTTAGTTCAACAAGAAACAAAGTTCTATTGCATTATCTACAGCTGATGCAGAATATGTGGCTATTGCATCTTGCTACACACAACTCCTTTGGATGATGCCAACATTGCAAGACATTCAGATCACATGTACTCCACCCATATCCATTCTATGTGATAATACAAGTGAAATTAGTATTTCAAAGAATCCTGTCATGCATTCCAAGACCAAGCACATACCCATCAAGTATCATTTTCTACATGAACAAGTGCTTGAACAAAAGGTCAAATTGGAGTATGTTCCCTCCAAAGAACATGTTGCTGATATATTCACCAAACCATTGCCTAGAGAGACATTTGAATATCTTAGACAGAAGCTGGGAGTAGTTGATGCATCATCTTGCTGTTGAAATTTATCCGTTTCAGAGAAAAGTGGTTATATGCGAGTTTCATGAAGTGTATCCGCATACATACGCCAGTTGCTATGGATACAATTGCGTATATGTTGGTTTGAAGAAAAGCAATGGACCAGACTCAGGATGAAAGGAGTCTGATATGAGTCTGATAGTGATCATTTGGCACAGGTTCAGGGGGAGCATATGCTTCTAATAATGCATTGTTGGCATTATCCTAGAAGATCTTGGTACAAATTCACAGTTGTTTTTTCAGGTGGAACAGGTTCAGGGGGAGATCTTGGTTGCTAGCCTAGATGGTGATTGACAGATGCTGCTGATGATAGTTGCTGATAACTATCATAGTCTTGTTTCAGATATTTGTTCTCTATGTCATGTATATATTTTAATGTCAAGGTCATGAAATGATCTATTTTGTTTCCCCACTATGCATGGGATGGATGATGTAATGTTCTTGTTTTTGACATGTATAAACATTTGGTATATCCCCACTTGGTTGGGTGGATGAGTCAAACTTGGTATATCCCCACTTGGTTGGGAGATGGATGTATGTATGAGTCATTGGTGATAGGAAGGTCATTTATGATGTATGTATAGAGTCATATTTTTGCAGACCTTGATTATATTCAGGGGGAGCCTGGACTCGAGCATGGAGCTCAATAAGCACACTTTAGCATATCAAAGAACTCAACATATACTCAAGGGGATCATAATCCTTTTCCCTTGATGAAAAAGGGGGAGAGTGACTTGGGGTTGCCATCAAGTCCAAAGGGGGAGATTGTTGGCATTATGATACAGATTTGGCACTATGACACAGGTGTTGTCCTTGATGGCAACTCACTCAGATGACAGATCACAGTTCAGATTCACAAAATGAAGAAAGACAAGTATACGCAGGTTCCCCATTGACTAAGCCATGTGTACACGTAGGTTAGCAGACAAAAAGGCACGTATAACCTACACACACGCTTTCATGAAATGCAAGGCGCGTACATGTTGGAAAACTTAGTTTTGGCATGTGGTATTTGGTCCATGGTATTTTGATCCATGGTATTGGTCCAAGGTCTCTTGTCCAAAGTGTTGACCCCAGGTATTTGGTCCAAGGTATTGGTTCTAAGTGGTTTTGGACCATGGTATTGAGTAAGGCCTAAGACTATAAAAGGTGGAGAAGATCATTAGGCAATGGCACTCAAGAATTGAACATCTGATGAAGAGAAAGATCTAGAATACAGGTTATTGGGTTATGGCGCATAGCTGGATCTGAATCAATGATGAACCTTAGCACTTGATGAAGGATAAGATCTAATAATCAGTTAAGATCTTAAGGCTTGAAGAGAAGTATCTTTGTGTGGTTTTGATCTTTTATCTAAATAACTGGCGCACGTTGTAATCTGTAAATATGATGATCTCGGTATAACTAATGTCTGGAATTGTTGTAAAGTTTAAATCATCATTTATAGATCTGTATGTAGGTTCACCTTAGCAAAGGTGCATATACACGTTGGTTCTTCATATCAAAACAATGTATACGTAGGTTCGCCTTGAGAAAACAGCGTATGTATGCAGGTTCGACACATTGAAGCAGAGTATACCTAATAAAATATGCTTTAGCTACTTCTGTTTGTTGTTGCAGTGTTCTGGGTTCTGGCTTGGGTTTTGGTTACTATTACTGTATTCTGGTTATAGCTTTCTGAGAAGTGATTGATTGATTCAGTTTTAATTGGTGCAAAGGAAATTGGTTGATGCAGTTATATTTGATGTTTGATTGATGTTATTGATGGATCTAGTCTGAAAATTTATGAAATGTGGTCCCTGGAAGAAAAGAGAAGGTTGTAGCCTTCTATAGACCAGCACCTACGTACTAGTAAACACATTAGCTAGTACAAGAGCTAGGGTGTTGAAGCTCCCCTCCAGGAGAAGCTGGAGAACAAGAGAAGGTTGTATCCTTTTGCAGGTAGAAGCCTGCGTACTGGTATAAGACTTCACTAGTACAAAAATTGTTAAAACAAGTTTCTTATTAAAAGAAGATAGAGATGATTGCAGTAGGTGGTTTTCGCCCACATTGGGTTTCCACCTTATATCTTGTGTTCATGTGTGTGATTATCTGTTCTTTTTTTACTGCACCTGGTTACTGTTTATATGGTTTTGATGCACAAATTAAAGATCAGCATATGATGAATTAACTATGTTATAAGTTTGAAGGGTATATGCTAGTTCCCTTAAGTACAGTTGCATATACACACAAGTTTCATTAACTGAAGTAGCGTATATGAATCTAATTATGGAAATGAAATATTATTGACTTGCTAATACTGATTCACCCCCCCTCTCAGTATTATTTCGAACACTTTTTTAGTTCCTTCGGTAGGGGTGTTGACGTATGATATGTGGTGGGAGTCTGACTCAAAAGTCATACAAAATACAATGCTTGAAAATATTCAATTCGATGAAATAAGTTGTATTCTACAAGTGAGAGTCTTTCATACATTCATATTTGTTCCATGCATCCTAGCCATTATAACACATGCATAACCAACAAAAATCTTTCCAATGCTTTCTAACAACTATTTGAAACCAAAATAAAGCAGATTTTAACCAACTAAGTAGAAGAATGAATAAAAAAAAAAATGTTGATTTTTCTTTTATAAAAACTTTTTAAGAAAGAAAAAACACCTATTTCCTTAAAAAATAAATATTTTAGGACATGGATCTTGCTAACAAACTATAGCTACAGATTCTTTTTCAGTCCATGAGTAGGTTTCCCATCCCTTTGATTTTACAGACACAGTTGCATGTCAAAATTTGGGTGACTAACGCTCTGTAGCAGAGTCCACAAAGAGTTACTGGTCCACTAACGCACTGTTTGTGCAGACACAGAGCTTTATAAAGCTCTATTTTCTCTGCTAACTTGCATTAGTGTGGGAAAAGGGTTCAAAACAGGGCTTTGGGGATCAAATCCAAGGTTGAATGTATGAGGGAAGAATGAAGCAAGGTCTTGATGGGCCAAAAAAGGAATGCAAAAGTATGGGGAGGTCTAGAAGGAGGAGGAAAATGAGAACTGTTCAGGTGAATTGAGAACTAAATTTATAGTCCCCAGTGGAGTCACCAAATCTGCTATAGGATAAAATGTATGGTGTATGGAGAATGGAGATACCCTCAAAGTTCTTCTCGAGACCTTTGGCAAACTGTAAGATTATCTGCAGCTGTCAAAAAGTTACATGCATGTCCATAAACATTAACTAACTATCAAAGTAAGATAGATTGATTACCTCAAGCCTCCGTGTGGATTTGTTGGAGAGCGCAATGCAGCTAGGTGGAATTCCCTTGAGCCGGCTCCAGATCAAGTCCTACACATAGAAGAGACAAACATAATCACAACATACAACCTTGATAACTAATACATGAATATATAAAATACATCTAGTTACACATAGCTAAGCTACTCATTCTAAAAGGTATTGGACAAATAAGTAAATGAATGGTATTACCAACACCACGGAGTAGACAATACAATGGAAGTTCTATATTAATGTCAGAAGAGTGATTACAATCATCTGTTGCATCATCCTTCCCTTACCCGTCCAGCTCCTCTCTCTCTCTCTCCCATCTTACCAAATTCTTATGCTTAGATTTGAGACTATGCTCGATAATCAAGTAAGCTATCCTTTCAAATGATCTGACCTCTATCACAATAGCCCTAGCTTTGCTTATGTAGCAATTGAGTTAGGGTTGCCAGGTTCTTCCATGAGTCTCTTAAGGTAGAAGCAATGATGTTTCCATGCATTTGAGCTCTTTCCCATTTGCCTCCTTCATTAAGATCTAGAAATCCTACAAATAGGTCGAACTTCAGATGTTTCCTTTCTTTTCTAAGTAGATTTAGGAGGGAATATAGACATATTTATGAGTCAATTTGCTCCTTTGAGCTCTAGATGCTCATTAGGATCCACTAACGCTATCCCTGAACCAACAAGTAGAGTTAGTAGGGTCACCAACGCTTCCTTAGGCTTACAGAGAAGCTTTATAAAGCATGTTGTCAGTGTTTAGCCAACGTTAGTGTAGAAACAAGGCTTGTGATCTTGGTCTTTGCTTCAACTATCATGTCTTTCCCCTCTGATCTGATGAGGGGGTCAACTTGCTGTATAATAGACCAAGAGAAAGCCACACATATAAAAAGAAAGAAGTTGCTACCAAGGAAGCTATTGAAAAGGAGCACATCGCGAATGAGACCACAGTGGAGGTTGCAGAGTCAGCCTCTTAGCACACTGTAGATAAGGAGGGGTCTGAGGAAGAAGGAGTTGGTGGCGAGGAACAAAGAACTTCATTCAGAATAACTAAACGCTAAAAGGAGATGACTTTTGGACCCAAGAAGAAGAAAAAATATGCTAAACATGGATAGGTAGATCCAATGGTGTCCACTTAGGGGGACTTGGATGAAATCGAAGACAAGGTCTATGACAAAACGATGGAGTTGTGGAAAAAATTTAAAAGACAATACCAACAGGCATTAGGGAATGCACAGAAGGATCTACGCGAGTTGTAGATTCAAACAGGTTGGCTACAGGCGAGCGTGGTATAGGCGAGTAGGATTCAAGCGTTCCTGCAGCAAGCTAGTGCGATGGTGCTAGAGATAGACATGACTCTGGACCTCAGAGTTATACCTTTACCAGAGGGATCATTGTTGGGCATGGAATCCCCCCAAGGCATGTTTTGGGGCTTAAAGCCCAAGTTTTGACCAAATCCTTTATAATAGCTCCATGAATTTTGGGTGTGGAGCGCAAAGTCATAATAGAGTCACAGGATTGTTCACCCTTATTTTTGTAATGTAATGTCATCTTGACAGTCCTACCCATGGTCGCCAAACATGGTATTGTATAAATAGAGTGAGGCTCTAAGTGGAGAATATAGGATAGAGAAGAATAGAAGCATGATACATCTAAGAGATTGAGTCGAAGTGTAAGTGTGCCTATGGGTCATAGGGTAGGAGAAGGCTCTACAGCTGAGTGCACAGAGGGCTAGTAGTCCACAACTAAGTGTGCAGACACCTGTAGCTGAGTGCGCAGGGCAGGTCGAGTCTGTAACCGATTGGAAGAATTAATAAAGAGAAGTTTACCATATATCTATGTATCTTTTCCTATTTAAATTTATTATTAGGTATAAATTGCAAGTGTATTGTTTATTTACTACGCGAAATTATATGTGTTGTATAAATAAATATAACGTAAGGCATCCATTTATGCAAACATAATTAACTGGTACCAGAAGATAAGTAAGATCTTAGGTGCGACTTAGGGGAATAGCATAGAGCGTTGCTCTAGTAGCATGGAAGCCCCATAGCCCTTAGTTATGGCTGTGCAACGGCATGTATATTAGGGTGCAAAGGCCATGGAAGTGTGCGAAGTGACCTGTGTGAAGGGACTAATAGCTGGACTAGTTCAACCTTTCAAACATCTCAAGGGTTTGGAAAACTAGTTCCATCACCCCCCCATAGTACTTTGGGTGAGACTTCAATCCACACTCCATGAACTATTGCTGAAAGGGCCAGTAGTATAGGGATTTTTTTGCCTAATTAACTCCGAACCTAGGTCAGCCCCCTACAAGTCAACAAATGGTTCCATTGCCGAGACCGAGATCTACATAGAGATGTTTGATGTCGTATCAATGGAATCCGACAAAGAAAGGAATTGAAGATTGGTTGAATAATAAGATTCACAAGTTTTCAACACAAGAAAAGAGGAACCCATGACTATCAAAGGAAGAGTGGTTAGACTGCTACTTATACATAGAGATCCATGAAATTTCCTTCGCATCTTTCCCTACTGAGCTATACAAGTGGATCACGAAGCTAGAAAATAGCTAAGGAAGGTGTAAGCTCGACAAACCTATTGTGTGGACTCCAGAATTGGTGCACAGATTGGAAGCATCAGAGGATAAGATCGAATGTGATATCAATCATTGGATTGATCAAATTATAGGAGGATTCATCACTGAGTTCATGGTAGATACTTCAGTCAGCTATAGCAAGGCAGAACTACGCTTCCTCAAAGGGCCACAAAGTAAGTATGTTAAATCGTTGAAAACTTGGATTAAAATGCTACTGTGTGAAAAATGGGTTATGCGAATAAATTGATGTTTAGGGCTATACGAAGTGGGAGAAACTACAGAAACGAAGGTAGTATAGAACTAGACACTAGCCCTTGATTTCACCTCTGTGAGGGGGCAAGGAAGAGCTCGCGAAGGTCTCACCAAGAAGTGTGATAAATTTGATAAGGTAGAGAATTCCGCACATACCACCCCCACCCCCACCACCACCAGTTTCACCGTCTTCACCCCCATCTTCACCCATACCACCTCTGCCACCATCACAAATCAATATGGCGAGTGAGATAAATTTTCCAGTGTTCAAAGGAGTAGGGAATGAAGATCCGAACCAGTTTTGGTTCATGATAAAAGTTGTATGGGAAGTGTAGGGAGTCATAGATGACAATATCAAGAAAGTGACATTGGTCAGCACTATACAGGATTGCACACTAACCTGGTATATTAATCATTCCAATGAAAATCCAAATGTGGGGATCATAGATATTCAAACAGCGCTAAACAAAGAATTTAGCAGGCCAAAGTGAGAGGTGCAGTCGATCATTGGATTCAAGGAAATCACAATGCTACCAGGCGAGCCCCCTTGGGAGTTGGATCAGAGACTGAAGTGCATAATTCATGAAGTTAACATGATGTTGATGGATGGACAACATAGCGAATGGTTTGTAGGATCGTTAACGCTGCATCTAAGGAACACGTTGTCACAACAGAGGCTAACAAATCAGGCTGAGGCCTTGGAGGTCACAATGAGATTGCACGAGACTCCAATATAGGATCCCAACCTAGGAGTCAAATAGATTCATGCGCAGTTGAAGAACTTGTGCCTTGAGATGCAGAGTTTGAAACAAGACAGGACAGCTCACCTAGAAGTGTGTGGTGAAATATGGTGTGTAAAGTGAAAGGGTCAGGGACATGACAAGGACCACTGCCTAGTGTTCTCGAATTAACTCACCGGAGGAGGACCAATTCCATTAAGACTAAAAGCACAAGCAGGCCTGAGTGCAGTGCCTACATTATGGTGTGCAATTTGTCAGATAGGAGGAAAGCATGCTACAGACAACTGCCACTTATTACAGAAGTACAGGTAGAATTCACAACAGTTGTTCTATAATTTTTGTAGATCAATGGAACATGATGAGCACACATGTAGAAGTTATGAGCCAATGATGGATTGGACTTCTACCTACAGAGTTCAGGCCAAAATGCAGGCCCTTGACCAGAACGCAGGTATGGCGCGAACCGGATTTCAGGGGTGCGGACGAGGCCGAGGTGGAGGAGGACCAGGAAGAGGTCGCAGACAACTGATATGTTACAATTGCGGAGGGACAAGACATTATGCCCTTGACTATATGAATCCAATTTGACCATCATGCTTGTATTGTACATTGTCTGATTACGAGACGGAGGATTGTCCCACCCTAATAGCAAGGTTGCGCGATAAAGGAGCACTCCAACCTCCCCTAACTCAAAACCTGCAAATGATGAGGTCTATGACACGTGAGGAAGACCCTAATGTAAATATTGTGCTCCAAAGTGGAATTGCGATAGAGGATGACAAAGGCAAGCAACCCGAAGAAAGTACTTGGGTTTGCAAGGCTCCAACGAAGGAACCAGAGTTTGATTTGGAGTGCGCTAAGGAAACCTTCATGGAAGCCAAGAAGAGCTTGGCTAATGCCTCCACTTCAGGAAGTAAAGATAGAATGGAGCCGGAAATGGACCCATCGATGCTCACAACATTCTTGGAAACATGCATGAAGCTACTACGTGACAACAAGGCTGTAAAGGGGTTGTAGGAACTCATAAATAGATGTTCTGGGACCCTGCAAGGAGAACTATGCATAGTCTGGAAGCTCGAAAAGCACACGATGCGAATAGGAAGGGAGATGAGATTGACCGCGCAAATTGGGAAATATGAGATGGACCAAGTGATTCTAGATCTCGGATCAGATGCGAATGTCTTGCGCAAGCAGACATGGGATCGCATGGGAAGGCCTATGCTGCAATGGTCTCCTATCCAACTACGAATGGCAAACCAACAAAAGATCCTACCTATGGGGAGATTGCAGGGAATCATAGTAGATATCGAACGAGCAACTACGCTAGCAGATTTCAAGGTGATAGAGATTGTTTATGACAAAAATCCCTACCCTACACTATAGGAATAGATTGGGCCACTGACATGAATGGGGTGATAAATCTAAAGAAACACAAAATGATTTTTGAGAAAATTTCTCTGCGCGTAATTATACCTTTAGACCCTGCAGAAGGATTGCACTAAACAGAGCCAGTGTGCGACTACGAAATAGACTATGATTTGGATTGCATCTAAAAGATAACCACGCAAGAATAAGACTGGGTGAATCCAACTGTGGATGGACGAATCTCATGGGTGCGCGAAAGATCCTGCACATTGGATTTTGACGAGGAGATAGAATGATGGAAGAATCAGTTACACGAGGTAACCATGTTGAACTGTAAGATGATGATGAGATCGTTGCGTTGCATATCGACGGAGGTAAGGGATCTGCCTATGTATGATGGATTAAGTGAGGTGGGTGACTTTCTGAACAGATTTGAAAGAGAAGTGCCGGAACATCAACGTTTCAAAGCTTTGAAATGGGTACTATGCACTATGCCCGCAAGGTGGTGGGGTATGCACCAAAGAAGTTTTGAGGGCTGGCATGAATGCAATAAGATGATGCACATGCAGTTTGGGAAGCCTTAGATGCAATTAACAGACAAGATTGTTGGACGAAACGGTCCGTGCGCCCACCTATCCAGATGGATACAAGAATATGGTACGAAACCTGCGCAGATGCACATAGTCTTCACGTTACGAAACACGGTCAGCAAGCAGGTGCAAACAAGGCCATGGCACGAACAAACCCTTCGGTTGGAACCACAAAGTATGGAAAGACCAATTTTGCAGAAGGTTATCCATGCAGAAGCCTTTAACGAAGTATGAGAAGCACTGAACAAGGTCCACAATGTGAAGTAGACTGATTGGGACCTACGCGTACCAGCGGTTCTATGGGTTTATAGGACCGCGTGTAAGAAAATGACAATGCAGGCACCTCCAAGGCTGATGTATGAAGTGAATGGTGTAATCCCCATAGAGCATGAAATGCCCAGTCTGTGCATGGAAGCACTAGCTGATACGACGATTTGCGGAGCCGTGAAGGAAGGGATCGCACAACTGAATGGAGTAGAATGCTTGGGACTTGAGGAAGAAATCCAACTGGGAAATTTTAGGCTCCAAGAACTTGATAAAGAAATAGTGTGCTTAAGGGAGAAAAGCACTCTGGTAGATGTGGAAGTCAAGAAGCTGGAGGACGAAATAAAGGATATTTTCTCGATAAGAAGACCAGGGTGATAAAATAGGGTGCACATGATCACATTGAAAAGTTTAGGGACTATCCCCATGAATTGATCAGTCTGATGCATTGGCTTGGACCACATATTACAAAGCGAATCAAAAAGGATAGCATGTTGCAGATGATAAAGTGTGTGACACCATTAGTAACGATAAAAGGTGGGTATTTTCCAAGAAGAGTGATGGATGACTAGAGGAAATCATATACAGGTGGTGCCGCCACTTGACTAGTCGAGGGAAGTACAATCTTAGTGCTCCTGGAAGTTGAAAGGAGGCATGGGACTATAAACTACTTTTCCCAAGAGTTGCGTGATAGTGGAGCTGTGCGAAGAAGCAAAGAGCACAAGGTCCATGACTGCGCAAGGGGGGCTGCACTGCCGCGCAGGTTGGCCAGAAAGTAATCGTTGAAGTCACTATTCATGATGTGATTCTCGACTTGAGACCAAATCGAGTGGGTGACAGGCATTTAAGACATGGTTTATGGGCAAGATTTGGGAAAATCTATAGCCAACAGAGCATTAATGAACTAGATTTGGGGGGAGCAATTGAATTCAAATTCAAAAGGCACTATCAATTACAAGGGGCTGCCCAAGAAACAACACTTGGTCATTTGTGAATTGAGTTGTTGTATACCCCGTGTACCCTAAGCAGAGCCATGTTTGACCTATGTAGAGCATTGATTGAGTCCCTACGTGTGCGAGTGATAGATTTCTAGTCAGACATGATGGTAGCATTTGAGGAAGTTATGGACATTACAGCGATGACTGCCAAAGAGGCCATGCAAGCATTGACTGTAGGGGATGCCCCTGAAGGCGTCAAGATTGTGGTGGAAATCCACAAATCACCATGCATTCCAAGGCCAAAGAAAGACAAATAGTCGATGGTTCTTGTACGTTCATCCCCACGAAACCCACTGCACACCAAGATGACAATGGAGGAGAAGGGGATAGTCGTTAACGTAGAAACCGATGAGGAGGAGGAAGACCTCGAGTACCTTATTATCAAAGAAGATGAGGATGAAGGCATGGAGGAGGAAACTGATCTTGCACACCCTCCAACAAAGCTGCCTGCTTGCATGCCCCTGCGAAAGGGGAAGGCTAAAGTGCCCAAGGATTTTAATGAGAGAAAGAGCTCTCTCCAGACCCCGCTCCTCCCAGACGACATCAGTTTTTAGAGCATACACCTGGTATGGGTGCCTAGCTTGAAATTTGAATATTGGAATCTCACTGACCACGAGAATTTCCCTCACCTAGAGACTATGTAGCTCATGAAGCCTAAGCAGAACATCACGGCTGGGGTTACCAAATTAGAGCCACGAAAATGGTTGCGCGGAGTGGAAAACACAGGGCTACTTAACCTGCTCTGGGTGCCACATTTCCACCGTGCCCCAATAACAAATTTCATCATCAGGCTGCTACTCTGCCTGGTGCGAGGAGCCCATCCCCATAATAGACTACTTGATTCACATCATTACCCAGATTCCATGTAAAGGAGATGACCCCGTAACTATCTTGAAGGAGAAAAGCAGTGACCTGGCCATTGCGGAGTCCATGAAGAAGAAGTCTAAAATGGAAAAGAAGAAGAGGGTCTACGCCATATCCAGCATCAATGACAAAGTAGTAAGAGTGGTGACCAAAATACTGGTAGGTAAGGATATGTGCAAGTGCCATGCGGGCAAGGTACCCCTGCAAAGAATTCTTGGAGAATTCTTGGAGAATTGTCATGAGGCTCAAGAACAAGGCAAAACATTCCACTATGCATGGCTTCTGCTGTCTATAGTGCTCGTGGTAGGGGAATTATCAGACAATAGTCAGTTCCCGAAAATTGACAGGGATCTGCCAGAGGCCGTGAAGTATGCTTCGCTCTGAGCCACAAAGGACACAAACCAAATCTACGACAATAAGATATTCTGGGTGTTCATGGAAATGAACCTCAGGATGGGGATTAACCGCAAGCCATGTTATCACCCAATGTCTACAATAGCCTGTAAAGTTTTGCAGAGTTTAAAGAAGACCTCGATAACATATACATTAGATCACATAAGGACCCAACCAATCAATGGAGAGAGCTACCCTTTCTAGCCACGGACGATGTAATATTTAATGTACTAGAGACATGGCCGCTGGAGTGGCGTGCTCCAAACATCACGACAATGGAGAAGTCTATGGCGCAAAAGAAGGAAGAGGAGGGTAAACTATGCATGGTGTAGTTGGTAGAAAACAGAAGGAAGGAGGCAATGGCAGCAGAAGCACAGGAGGCGTGGGACGCTGCATAGACAGTAGCTGAACAGAAAAAGGTGCAACAGTAGTAGCACAAGAGGCCGCTGAGAAGGCGCACGAGGGCCAAAAGTCGCCTTCGCATGGGCAAGAAGTAGAGGAAGAGGAGGGAGGCATGGAACCACAAATTGTGTCAATGCACCTAAAGCACTAGTGCCCGAGCAAATGAACGGGGCCGCACAAGTAGGTCAGAGCATCAAAGTTGTCTATTGACCCGATCACCCTTACCGAGGGTGATCTGCGGGACATCAGCGAGACAATGTGCGATGTCACCTCTAAGGCACTCCAAAATTTTGTTCAGGAGAACCAGATTGTGTTGGGGGCCCTTAGAGCATAGCTACAGGAGTTACAGGTGTGCACTCCCCAGGTTGGTACCCATTCAGCCAGCCTCACAGTAGGGACAACTACAACATAGCAGATGTTTTGTACGTGGATGACAAATACAATAGTGTTGCTGAAAGGGGAACTGGTGACCACAAATGAGGCCGACAGGCCTATTATTAGCACACTGAAGGGTATTGGGATCAACATGGCTACACCCTCGCATGAGACATTATACGTTCTGCAGGATGGGATTACTACAAAACTGCGTGCTAGGGGAGCCGCATGCTACAAGTACTAAGTGAGCAGAAAATCAACATGGAACAGTTGAGCTTGCAGTGCGATGAAGTGGTGTCGCAGAATTAGCACCTAGTATAGGTACTAGACAAAGCTTGTCAAAGCATCCCTGACCTGGCCATCCCAACAAATACACTAGCAGAGGCGCACATCCATAGGTTAGCCACAAGGGTGCACAAGGCCCGGGAATAGATGACTAAGGTTCAGCTGGAGCTGAACCTTTAGATCATCGAGCCACGATTGAAGGCATAGCTGTCCACCCCTCCAGAAGTAAGAGAACAATGCTCCAGCACTATTATAATGGGACTGGACGAGATTGGCAGTGTAGTGAGGGACTGCACTAGAATGTTGGAGGAGTCATTTGAGGTCCTCACCAACCAACACGAGGACCGCAACATCCAACGCTTAGAGACAGAGGTGCATGAAATACCGCAGTAGTATGACAGCGTTAAAGAAACTATGCAGACAGTGGCCCACACTCAGAGGCTCGCATGGATGCAATAGGCCAAAGCGCTAAAAGAACAAGTGGATGCAGTACAACACAAGGAAGCAGTCCTGAAAGCCTGCGTTCAGCCTTAGATCGATGAGACCTTCACCATCACATCAACAATTGAAGGCAAGCTCACACAAATGCAGGGGACACAGGCCCAGATGTAGGGAAGCAGTTTCGACACCGCGGTCTCGAAACAATGCGTACAGGAGATCCAGTAGGCAGTTGCTCAGTGCGCTGCTGGCCTTGCAATGGTTTGAGAAGAATGGGAGGGACTACGTGCAAAGATCTCCGCACCAATAGAGTGACTCAAGGGCGAGTCACGATATTCGTGTTAGGGGCTTGTTGGGCATGGAATCCTCCCAAGGCATGTTTTGTGGCTTAAAGCCTAAGTTTTGACCAAATACTTTGTAAAAGCTCTGCGAATTGTGGGCGCAGAGCACGAAGTCATAATAGAGTCACAAGGTTGTCTACCCTCATTATTGTAATGTAATGTCGACTTGATAGACCTGCCCATGGTCCATAGACCATGGGATTGTATAAAGAGAGCAAGGCTAAGTGGAGAATATAGGATAGAGAAGAATAGAAGCATGATAAGTCTAAGAGATTGAGTTGAAGTGTAAGTGTGTCTTTGGGTCATAGGGTAGGAGAAGGCTCTGTAGCTGAGTCTGCAGAGGCCTAGTACCATGTAGCTGAGTGTGCAGACCCCTACATCTGAGTGCGTAGGGCAGGTCGAGTCTGTAACCAATTGGAAGAATTAATAAAGATAAGTTTACCATATTTTTGTGTATCTTTCCTGTTTAAATGTATTATTGGATATAAATTTCAAGTGTACTGTTTATTTATCGCACGCACTTCTATGTGTTGTATAAATAAATATAACGTCAGGCATCCATTTACCTGAAGATAATTAACTGGTATCGGAAGATATGTAAGATCTCAAGTGCGATTTAGGGGAATAGCACAGAGCGCTGCTCCAGCAGTGCAGAAGCCCCACAACCCCTCGTTAGGATTGCGTGAAGGCAAGTATATTAGGGTGCGAAGGCCAGGGAAGTGCGTGAAGCGACCTACTCAAAGGTACTAATAGTTGGATGAGTTCAACCTCTCAGACATCTCAAGGGTGCGGAAACCTTGTTCCAGCAACCCCCCATACTACTCCGGGTGAGACATCAGTCCGTGCTCCGCGAAATGTTTCTGAAAGGGCCAATAGTATAGGGATTTGTTTGGCTAATTAACTCCGAACTTGGGTCAGGCCCCTACAAGCCAACAAGCACTATGCATAGAGACAAATGAAGCAAACACCCAACTAGGTTAGATCACGGATGTGGGTGTCAACTTAGTCGCACTGCCTATTCAGACCATCCACACGCTTCATCAGGGGGTATCAAATGAGCTCAGGATTAGGGAGTAGCACGTGCTCTCAGTTATCAATGAGGTAAAGATGAACAATGAGCAGATTTTTCGCAGAAAAGGCTCAGGTGCTAAAGGAAAAGGAAGAACTGGTCATGTAAAGCCATATCTTGGATGCAACAATTACACAGGCATGTAAGACGCTGCCAGAACTTCACATTCCAGAAGATGTAGTAGCAGCAACGAATATATGAAAGTTGGCTGCCATAGTCAGAGAATCAAAGGATGAGATCGACCGAGTAACATTTGAGTTCTAAATGAAGATCTCAGGGCTTGAGCTGAAATTGCAACCAACCACTCCACCAGAAGTCTGAGAGTAGTGCGGAGCAGCCATTAGGGAGAGCATGTTCACTTAGGATGTAGCAGTCACAGGCTACATATTGATCTTTGAGCATGCAATGGAACTATGGACGACTCTGTAGGAGGACCCAAACCTATAGAAACTTGGCAAAGATATCCAAGAGATGCAGCAAAAGTTTGATGAGATCTGGGTGACTGCGCACACTTTGGAGCCAGTCTAGTGCTTCGCTCTCTTGACAGAAGGAAAACAACTTCAAACGAAGATTAAGGAGCTACAAAGGAAAGAGGTCCTCTTAGAGGCTAGAATACATCCGTGGACAGAGGAAGCAATATAGCTTACTCTGTTAATGCAAGAGAAGTTGAAGACACTCCAGTAGACACAAATGATGATGTGCCTCGCGATGGAAGGCTTGACTACAAAAAAAATGGTAGAGGAAGTGCAGCAAGGCATGGTGCAGGGTTTTGCTGACATCAAGGTGTTGAAGGTGGATTCCAATGACCTACGCAACAAGATAGATGTGCTAGCTAAGTGACTCGAGGGCGAGTCACCCAATTTGTGTTGGGGGCCTATTGGTATAGGGTCCTTGGGGGTCAATTTTGTTATGTTTTGGGGGAATTTTGTAATATCTTTTGTAATGAATGTAAAGTCTCCATGAAATGTGGAAGTGGAGCGCGAAGCTAGTATAAGTAAAAGGGGCTTTAGTCCCTTAGCTAGGTAAGTGATAGAGTTGTTTTGAGACCTGCCCACGGTCTGCGAACCATGGTATTGTAAAGAAAATGCTATATAAAGTTGAGTAATGGAGATTCTTAAGAGATAACTTAACTGGAAGAATCACTATAAGGGCAAGGTGCTAAGGCAAGAAAGGTCATTTCTTGTACTTAGGAGGATGGGGAAGGCTCCTGCAGCTAAGTGTGCAAAGACCTTGGAAAGTCCGCAATCTGAGTGTGTGGGCCCCTGTAGCTAAGTGTGTAGGGATAATAAATCTGTAATTGAACTTTTATACTTAATAAAGTTTGTTTTGAGACAATTCTTATGCATCTGTGCCGTGTTATTTACTTATGCTAAACTCTATGTATCTTCGCTCTGTGATATGTTTTATATGAATTAATTCTTATTTACTGTGTGAAAGTAGTAGATCTATAATGTTCTTTCATGTTGAGAGTAGTTATCTACCTTCACGAAGATCTAGAAGTCGTTAGATATATTTGTAGTAGTTATTTGTTCGGAAGGGATAAAGCTACGCAAAGGTAGATCTAAGCCATAAGAACTTCAAGAAACACATCACACATGCCTTTGGATGTAGAAACCTTGTTCTAACATCCCCCAATACTGCTTCGAGTGAGACTGCAACCTGCGCTATGCGGGTTGTTGCTGAAAGGGCCAACATTTAAGGTTTTGTTGGTTGGCACAGTTAAATTTTAACCTGGGTGAGGACCCATCAAGCCAACAAAAGCATCTTGTGTCCTTGGCATATTGAAGGTCACTAACCTAGTGGTGGGCCTACACACAGATGCTATAAGTGACTTGGTTTTGGTTTTGGTAGCGACCTCCTTAGTCTTTCCTTCAATAGGTCCTATATCTTCCTTTTTACTTGGTGATTCATCAATCATGATAGGGACATTTCTAGGAGATTATGTTTTATCTTTTCAAATTCTAGTGCTCTTCCTAGTTCTGAAATATATGGGACCTTGTCTTGATTTCTTCCTCTTGGGCTTGACAGGTGCACCCAATGTAGCCAATGGTATAGGATACTTCCTATTTAGTATCCTGTGGAGATAGACCTTTTTGGTGTAGTTGTTTCTCTACACCTTTGGGTTTAGAAGTATCCTCAAGGCTTACTCTCTCTTCTACTTTCTTCTCCCCCTCTTCTATTTTAATTTATGCTTCTCCTTCCACCATCTCTGTTGCCTCTTTTTCATCATTTTTTCTCTCCTCTTCTTTGGTTTTTTCTGCCTCTTCATCCTCTATTTTTTCTCCTTGTTCTTCTTATGTTTTCCTTCTTTACCTTTAATGCTAGAGGCTAGTGTTTCTCCAACTGTGATGACTTGGGTTTCTATGATAGTATCCCTATCCACGTCCAAAAATTTAGTCCATAGGACATGTATACTCAAGTGGCTCAAAGAATCCATTTCTCTTAACTTGATGAAGCCATGGTGTGCTAAGTGTTGGTTCTTTCCTTCCCTCACCTTTTGACTCATCTCTGTGATTGACTGTAGGAGGAAATGGGAAATACAAAGTCTTTGAGGGAGAGTCAATTATGCCTTGAATCTTATCTCATAGAGAAATATAAAGTGGTAGGAATAAAAGATAATCAATCTCCCTTCACAACATATATACCTGATGATATGGTAAGCTACCTCATCCCAAGGTTAAGGTATACTTTCTCTTCTTACTCCATTGTTATCTTCTACAGGCTTTTGTTTTGAAATGAAGAAGTTTTTCCCAGATGTGGCACTCACTGCCTTGTCTTATTTGGTCCACCTAATTCCTGTAGAAATTTGAACAATATAACACTTATTCACAGAGATTATCCTGATTATACACTATTTTCGGAATGAATGCATCATACATAACCTCCTCTACCATTGATCATCAATTTGCAGAATTAAAAAAACAATTGCATGCGCACATTGAAACATCAATCACACATATCAACACAGTATGTAATGGAGAAAGCATACAGCTGAAAACCCCCAACTATCTGTATATTAAAATGATAGAGAAAATGTAACAATACATAGTACAATACTCCTCATAAGTACTCAGTACTATCTCCACATGCTACACACAAACTAGCTCAAATTTGAACAAGTCACGGGTTCAAATCTCCTCCACTGTTTTCCTGCCTCTACTGCGCAATCCAAGTTGAGAATAGATCAGATCCAAGTTCGAATTCCCTTGGCTTGTGCTGCACAATCCTCATTGGCAATCTCAACCAATGATTGTGCAAATCTCATGCACAACTATAGTCACAACTGATAGTAGTCTCACCGTTTCACCCACCTCTAACACTTGTCTCCACTAAACTCTCCATGCACTGAGTTAACTCATGTATTCTTTAGTTGAATTATGAGTTAATAATTAGTGAATTAATTAATAATTAATTCACATCACTCATCACTAGTGTATTTGGCAGTTAGACTAAATACAACTAGTTCAACTAAGTCAAACTGAACACAACTCCATCAACTCCTCAATCAACTCCACCAAACTCAATCACTTGAGTTCTAACTAAAGTCCATCATGCAATAGCTCAACTAACCCATAGGAAAAGTGTATTTCCTTCTGGCAGTTGCATGTGCCACATTCGTAGCTCGAACTGAAGTGCTACGAGAGGATAAGATAATGTTTATAGTCCAAATATTATTAAGAGCTAATAATATTCGACTGTTCTATTTTTTGACTGGCAGTCTAAAAATAGACTCCGCCCATATGTCTAAAAATAGAGGTCCATCTATTTTTTCCGACATGACCAATCATCCATAAATAGAATCCTACAACTCATAGAGCATGATCCATATGTCTAAAAATAGACTTTGAGCCAAAAATAACCTGCGGGCCCACTTAGTGAAGGCGACTTCTTTTCACTAAGCTCCATCATCTTGTTGCATTTTCAATGCTCCCTCTCAACAAGATATGGATTATCTGCAACCCCTATCCTATCTCTGTGGTATTCAAATTTGCTCCTGGTGAGCGCCTTCGTCAAGATATCAGCATCCTGATCCTCCATGGGAATGTATGAAAGTAACATGATTCTCTGCTGCATGCAATCTCTGATATGATGGTACTTGATGTCGATGTGCTTGGATCTATCATGAAATACTGGATTAGACGAGAGTTTAATGCAACTCTGGTTATCACAATAAATCACAGTAGGCTCCAAGTGTGACCCAAACAACCCGACCAGGATCTTCCTCATCCATATAGCCTCGCATGTAGCCAAACTTGCTGCCATATACTCGGCCTCTACTGAACTGAGTGCCATGGATCTTTGCTTCCTGTTGTACCAAGAAACTACTGTCGACGCGATACTGAAGATCCCTCCAGATGTGCTCTTTCTGTCGGTTGGGCTTCCTACCCAATCTGCATCCGTGAAGTCACATAGCTTCACCTCATCCTCCTGTCTGTACCACAATCCATATCCCGATGTTCCTCTAAGATAACGCAATACATGCTTGCCTGCCTTCCAGAAGAGCTTGGTTGGCTTAACCATAGCTTGTGAAAGCTGGTTAATAGCATAGCAAATATCAGGTCGTGTATTGACCAGATACATAAGCGACCCCACCAACTGTCAATAAACAGTGGCCTCCACTACCTCAGCTGAAGTAGCATCCTCCTTCCTCTAACCTCCAGGAAGAGGAGTATCAACAGGCTTGCAGCCATGCATGTTGAACTTCTCCAATATCTCCCGGGCATACCTACCCTGAGAAACAAATAGTCCATCACTGCGCTGCCAAATTTCCAATCCCAGGAAATAATGAAGGAGGCCCGAGTCCTTCATCTCAAACTCTCTAGCAAGATCCTTCTTGCATGAAAGTATCAATAGCTCATCTCCCGTCAAAATCAAATCATCTACATAAAGTACAATGATCGGCAACTTACCCTCCACCACAATCTGGTATAGGTTAGGATCCGCCTCACTCTTGAAGAATCCAAGTCCGGTGAAATAACTATCTATCTGTGTGTACCAAGAACGAGGTGCTTGTTTCAACCCATACAGCGCTCTCTTGAGCCTACACACATGCGACTCGCTGCTGAAGATCTCAAAACCTTCGGGTTGCTCTATGTACACCTCCTCCTCAATGACTCCGTTGAGGAACACAGTCTTCACATCCATCTGATGAATGTGCCACCCCATCTGCGCTGAGAGAGCAACAATCGTCCGTATGGAAGAATACCTTGCGACCGGTGCAAAGGTATCCTCATAATAAATCCCCCCTATCTGTGAGAAGCCTCGGGCAAAAAATCTTGCCTTGTACTTCTCCAAACTCCCATCAGCTGCCTGCTTCACTTTGTAGATCCATCTCGAACCCACCATTGATTTCCCCTCCGGTCTTGGGACAATCTCCCATGCGCTGTTTTTGAAAATCGAATCATACTCTTCTACCATGGCATCTACCCATGCGAGATCCTCCACAGCTTCCTCGAAAGAGGATGGCTCAGTCACAACACATTTGCTCACAAGATCCATGTATCCAGTGTACCGATCAGGTGACTGTCTCTATCTGCGCTGTGTTGTAGGTGGTCCTACAACCTTCTATGCATCTTGAGCCAGTCACTCAGCTTTTGTAGTGCGCTTTCGCCCTCTGATGGTTGGTGCTGCATGAATGGTCTCTTCCACTCCATTAACTTCATCTTATGGCTGATCCACATCCTGAAGCTCATCCTTAGGAACTAATAGCTCCTCATCTGCATGCAACTGTGGCTCCCTCTCAAGCGAACACTTCATGGCTTTTGTTGAGCCCCAAGCTTGCATCTTTCCTATACACCTTTCTAGACTTTTTCCATTTACCTGGACCTCATAAGCTATCAACATCATTGCATATTGATTTTAAAAGAGCACATAAAGTGGTTTTCTAACTATGTCTTGTGTTTGCTGTTTGAACTAGATTTTTGCTCATAAGCTGCGGAATCTTGTCACTTTCCGCAGCCTTTTTGTTAAACTCTATATTTCAGGTGTCTTTAGGCAAATCGAGCCACATGGGCAAGTTGGAAATGACGTGGACATGGACCGAGTCCTATTGGCTCAGTCGAATTCATCAAAGAAGGTCGTGGTCAAAGGTGGTCAAGCGGTGGTCAACAAAAGAGTCCTACGGTAACAGAACTCTGTTTCTAAGCACGTGAAGACTTGCGTGGCCGTTCCTAGATCTCTGGCAACATATCAACACCTGTGGACTACTCCATAAGCCGAATCCGACAGCCACCCTCAATAGATTTAATCATCACGGTAGCCATGATGCTAGATCCATGGACATTGTCATTCACGTGTCCTCTATCAGCGCAGTTTTTAGGAAATTAGTTATGTAGCCTTCTGTTATAAATAATGCGTTCCCATACGCATAATAGTTAGTATTTCGTAATGTAATTTTGCTGTTAAGAAAGCCCACTGGGCCGTGACATTGTTTCGTTGTTATGACTGTGTTTTGAATATATGAGAAGACTCTGTTTATAAGCACAATTCGTGGTTGATAGCTATTTCCCGAGGTTGTGCATAGGGCCCCTGCACACGCCGAGGTTTTGTTTATTTGCTGTATAGTTTCACATTGTGTTTCTTACGTTCATTATGCCATAAGTATTCACTTGTATATATTGCATTTCTTATGGTGCTAACATTTTATTTTTGTCCATGATTTCACATGCTTTACATTGCTAACGCTGATCAATGTATTTGTTTCAGATTACAGTAGGCAGCCCGGGCATTTGCATATAGTTTTTCACAATGACTAATGACATGGAATCAATCTTGTCTTTCTGCTGATTTATTTTTCTTAGTTTTTAATTCCAGCACTGTTTTGTTTATTTTAGTTCTGTTCATTAGCTTTATTAGTTAGATTAGATATTGAATTGCTCATGTCATTATTAGTTACCTCCAAAAGACATAGCGAGACTAATGGTGAGGGATTGAAGTATGAGTGTGTAATTTGATATTAGTTTATTTTTCTGCAAGTTAGTTATTGAATTTCTTGTCATTATCAGTTACCTCCGAAAGCCATATCGAGACTAATGGTGAGGGATTGAAGTATGAGTGTGTAATTTGATATTAGTTTATTTTTCTACAAGTTAGTTGTTGAATTGCTCATGTCATTATCAGTTACCTCTGAAAGCCATAGTGAGACTAATGGTGAGGGATTGAAGTATGAGTGTGTAATTTGATATTAGTTTTATTTTCTGCAAATTAGATATCAGATTGCTCAAGTTGTTTATGATTACCTCCGAAAGCCATAGCGAGACTAATGGTGAGGGGTCAGAATATGAATTGATGTAATTTGATTTTAACTTTACTTTACTTGCAATTTTTGGATTTCTTTGAGTACAGTTTCTTTTGTATTTAGACAGCAGCAGGAATAATGGCTTCATGATCAATAGTTCACTGTTTGTTTGATTAGAATAGTGGCACATTTTCATTCTCTTTTAGAAGTTAATTTCATCATTGTATGCTCTAAGATCTTCTAAAGTTTGAAGTTTTGGAAATCATTTCAAAGGACATAATTGCCTTGAAAATTTATATCCATACTTAACTTTTAGAATTCTCATTTCACATTAGGAAATCAACGAAGATAAAACAAAATAAAAAACAAAAACGACAAAACATAAGGAATAGGTTATCTTGCACATATAGTGTGCCACACTTCAACAGTTTACGACTCCCGAATTGACAATTAATATAGCAATTTAGGACACTCTAAATTGACCAAACATTTTGGCATCGTTGCCGGGGAAGTGTAGCTAGGTAGCCAATTTCTTAAAAAAAAAGAGAAACAATTTTTAAGAAGGGAAAAATTGATAGCTTCTCAAAGTATGCTGTCCTCTTGCACCTAGTGTGATCTGGAGGATCAGAAAAGAGAGTTATTGGTTCAATAATTTCTTGAGTATGCTCTCTTCTTGCACCTAGTGTGATCTAGAAGATCAGAAAGAGAATTATTAGCCCGATTTGAAGATAAAAAATAAAAAATGACATGCATTGAGCAAGAGATTCTAGGGGAAGGTTTATAGCTAGGGCCAAAAGTTCGATTTTTACAACTCCATCTACTTCAAGGCATAAACAAGATACACCTCCATCATCTCCAACTCATACTCCCAGCCTTAGGATTCCTGGAATTCAAGGGGCAGCAGCTAAATTAGGAGACTCTCCCACACTATCCAGCAAATCTGACTTAGGAAAAGAACCTTTCATCACTTTTACAGGGGAACATATTGTAATCAAAGAAGTAGAATCACCTGAAGAAGAAGAGGGAGAAATTCCTCCTCATTCACCATTAATAGAAGAACCATAGGACTCTGAAATCTCTGAGGAAACTATCATGACAGAGGAAGTGGTAAACGGATTAGGAGGAGGAGGTAGAGGTAGAGGTAGAGGAGGAGGAAATAATGGAGGAGGTAGAGGTAACAATGGGGGAAATAGGGATGGAGATAACTCGTTTGGATTTCCTATAGTTGATGAGGAATCTCGTACAACAATGAAAAACATCTCACCATCTATCCTCCCAAACTTTTATGGGTTGTGAAGTGAGGATCTTGAAACATTTCTATTTGAGTTTGAAGTCGTGTGCCGAACTTATGACTATATGGAAGACTCTCAAAAACTCAAATTGTTTCCTTCAACATTGAAGGGAGATGTTTTGAAATGGTTCATGGGATTAGTCACTCAATCTATTAGGACTTGGAATGATATGAAACAAACATTTTTGGATAGATACCTAGACTATTGCATGCCCACCAACCATAAGGATGAGGTATTCAAAATGGTGCAAAAAGAAGATGAAAACTTGGAGGATTTACTTGAAAGATTTCAATACAACCTGAAAAGAGCAAAAATGAGTAACTTAGATGAGGAGACCTTGAAAGCCCTTCTATTAAAAGCCATTAGAGATGAATGGATGGATATTTTAAACATGATGGGAAAGGGAGATATTTCTGAACTTCCACTTCATGACATAGTAGAACTATGTGTCCATCTCTCAAGGGGAAAATCTAAAACTAGAAAAGGGCCTAGAGATCCTTCTCTTATTAGAGCAAACAAATCTACAACTGGATCAGTAAGTAGGGCAGAGATTGACAATATGCTTGATGAGTTTAAAACTGATATCCTAGGGAGCCTTAGTGAGCAACTAGACACCCTTAAAATACGAAACAAGCAAAAGGCAGAAGCTGAAGCTTTGGCCATCTTTTGTCCAAAATGTAGGAAGAAAGATGCTCTAAGGGAATGCCCCTTAGATGCAAAAGTTGTAGAAACATGTATGATTTGCTCAAAAATCCATGAGACCAAGGATTGTCCTTCAAATCCTGGGCTCAAAGCTGTCTTTCAAGAAGACCCAAATTCAGTAGAGTCTCTCTGTTTTGTTTCAAGGAGACCTTGGCAGGGGCAACAAAATCAAGGGTTTAATAACTCTATGAACTTTCAACCCCCACCAAATTGGAATCCTTGGCAACAACCTTGGTCCCAACCTCAAAATACATATCAATCATGGGTACAAGGTATGCAAAATCCTTATGGGAGATTTGCTAAATTTTATCAATATCCTCCATCTTTTCAAAATCAACAAGCTCCACAACTTCCAAATCAAAATCCACAACTTTCATTACCATTTCCACAACAACAACCCTCTCATCAAAATTCAAATCCTCAACTCTTGCTTCCATTCCAACAAAAGACAAATCAACTACCATACCAGCCATTGCCAAATCCCAATAATAAAAATCCTCAGAATGCTTACATGGTAGAAGGACAACAATTTCCTACCTATATGATTGTTCCTCTTAATGATGTACAAATCAGATTTGATAGAGTTTTAGAAAAACCTTCTATAGATGCTCAAAAGCAAAGTATTTCTAAGGAAGATTCTCTTAAGGCCAATAAAGGTTTTGAAGCATTCCTTCAAAACCCAAACACTCAAAAAGAAAAAGAAAAAGAGTCAACCTCCACAACTCCTATAGTTGAGCAACCTGCATCTTCATCCACACCACCTTTCCCTGAAAGATTACAAATTAACAAAGGGGTGGAAAAACAAATCTTGTTGCCTGACTATGATTTCCTAGATGAATTAAAGAATGTCTATATCAAGATTCCCTTGCTACAAGCCATTAGAGAGATTCCTATTCTAGCAAAAACAATAAAGGAGTTGAGTCTCAAAAGACCAGGAAGGAAACTAAGAGATACAAGAAGAATCCACCTGGTAGGAAAAATTGCAGATATCATGATGGGAAAAATTACCATGCAGAAATATGTAGATCCCGATAGTCCAATTGTCAAGACACATATAAATGGGGTAGAAATTCCAAATACTTTGATTGAATTAGGGGCTGCCATCAACATTATGAGTAGACAGACTATGGAACAGCTAAAACTTCCTAATGTTGTTTTTACACCTACCCTACTGCAACTTGCAGATAGATCCATAATCAAACTAGATGGTGTATTAGAAGATATTTCAGTCTCAGATTCTTGGGACTATCCAGTAGATTTCATGATTTTGACTCCCAAGAGTAATTTAGGAGGGCACCCACTCATCTTAGGAAGACCTTGGCTAGCCACAGCTGATGCTTTCATTAGTTGTAGATCTGGAGATATGTACATTTCTAATGGTAGTTCAACAAAGAAATTCAATTTGTATCCTCCAGCAAAAGCAATTACAAAAGTAGGAAATAATGAATGGGTCGATGATGAGGACACTATACAAACTATCTTTACCATTTCTGAAATTAGTGAAGATAGTCAAATTCTGAACACAATAGAAAATTTTGAAACATCTTCAGAATATGACCACACACAATTTCAGTTAGATTCTGACATTCAGTATCTATCATCAAGACAAATGTCTATTTACTCTATGGAAGAGTTTGGTAGCTCTACCATTGAGATTTTTCCAGGTAAAACATTGAATATCAACAAAAACTTGGAAAAATCACAACAGGGAAAGCTAACCAAAATCTTGCAAAGACATTCTACTGCATTTACATGGGAGTATACTGATATGAAAGGTATTGACCCTATGACTTGCATTCATCACATCTACATTGAGGAAAACAGTAGACCAATCAGACAATCTCAGAGAAGGATGAATCAAAACCTTAGGGAGATAGTGAAAGAAGAGCTCCAAAAACTACTCAATGTAAACTTCATTTATCCAATTTCAGATAGCCGATGGGTTTCTCCTTTGGTTATAGTACCTAAAAAGAATGGTAAATGGAGGGTATGCATTGATTATAGGGAATTCAATAAAGAAACTTTGAAGGATCACTTTCCTTTGCCCTTTATCGATCAAGTATTAGATACATTAGCAGGCAAAAAGTACTTTTCATTTCTGGATGGTTTTAGTGGCTATAATCAAATTCAAGTAGCACCTAAGGATCAAGATAAGACCACATTTACCTGTCCATGGGGAACTTTTTCTTATCGAGTACTTTCTTTTGGATTATGTAATGCACCTGCAACATTCCAAAGAGCAGTACTAAGAATCTTTTATGATCTAATCCATGATTGTGTAGAGGTTTATATGGATGATTTTACAGTTTATGGTAATTCGTTTGAGGAGGAATTAGAGAATTTGGAAAAAGTCCTTATAAGATGTAAAGAAACAAACCTTTCATTAAGTCATGAAAAATGCTTTATGATGTTTACTGAAGGTATTGTTTTGGGACGTCACATTTCAGGGGATGGGATTAAAGTCGATAGATCAAAAGTTGAAGTCATATCCAAGTTGCCTATTCCAAAATGTCAAAAAGATGTTAGAAGTTTTCTGGGATTTACTGAGTACTATAGAATATTTATAGAGAACTTCACTAAAATAGCATCTCCACTCTTCAAATTGCTTACAAAAGACTGTGAATTCAAATGGGATCCTAATTTCCAATCAACATTTGAAACTTTGAAGACAAGAATATCTGAAGCACCTATCTTGAGAGGACCAAATTGGAAACTTCCTTTCCATATTTGTACAGATGCTTCAAATATAGCTCTAGGAGCTGTGTTGGGACAAAAAGATCTAGTTCCTTATGCCATTTACTATACCAATAAAAATTTGACTCCCACTGAGTTCAACAATACTGTAACTGAAAAAGAGTTCTTAGCTGTTGTTCATGCAATCAATAAGTTTAGACATTATATAACAGGCTATGAAACTTTTATTCATACTGATCATTATGCGATTAGATATCTAATGAAAAAACCTGTTACTAATGGCAGAGTTACAAGGTGGCTCTTACTTTTACAAGAATTCAATATTACTGTGTTGGATAGACCAGGGAAACAGAATACAGTAGCTGATTTCTTGTCCAGGATCCAGAATACTAAATAAGATTCTCCTGTAGAGGATAAGTTTCCAGATGAATATTTATTTGCAGTAACTACTAAGACCCCTTGGTATGCAGATATTGCTAACTATTTGGTTACAAAGAAACTATCTCCACATCTATTTCCTAGAGAAATAAGAAAGATTATTCAGGAGAGTTCAAAATATTCATGGATTTCTAACGAATTGTTTAAAATAGGGCCAGATCTTGTGATCAGAAGATGTGTTAGGGAAGATGAAATGCCTGACATCCTCAAGGCATGTCATGATGAACCATGCAGTGGACACTTTGCTGACAAAAGGAAAGCCTATAAAACCCTCTCTTTAGGATATCATTGTCCTTCTCTCTTCAAAGATGCAAAAGAATATGTCAAAAGGTGTGACAACCGCCAAAGAGTAGAGAAACCGACCCTTTCAAATGAAATTCCATTGCAACCATAGGTACTCATCGAACCCTTTAAAAAATGGGCTTTAGATTTCATTGGACCTATTAATCCACCATCTAAACAAAAGAAGTATATATTGGTATGTACTGATTATGTCACTAAATGGGTAGAAGCCAAAGCATTACTTTCTGCTACTGAAAATTCAGTTGTTAATTTTCTTTATGAGGATATTTTTACTCGCTTTGGTGTTCCAAGAGAAATTGTGACAAATCAGGGAAGTCAATTCACATCCAACTTGGTGGAAAAGCTGATGGAAGAATACAAAATCAAGCACAGAAAATCTACTCCTTACCATCCACAAGAAAATGGCCAAGTGGAGTCTACAAATAAAGTTATTGAAGGCATCATCACCAAAACTATTCGTCTACACAAAAGAGATTGGGCAGAAAGGCTTCCTGAAGCCCTATGGGCTACAGAACTACATGGAGAAATACAACACGACATTCTCCCTATGAACTTGTTTATGGGAAAGAAGTCCTACTCCCCATTGAGTTTCAAGTCAAAACTTTCAATATGGCAGTTCAGTTGGGGATGGATCTATCAGAAGCCCAAAAGCATAGAATGGAGTAGTTGAATGAGCTAGATGAGATCAGACAAGAAGCAATCCTAAGAACTGATCTAGTTCAATATCAAAGAGCTAAGTGGCATGATAAATACATCAAATAGAAAAAGTTTCAAGAAGGAGACTGGGCATTGTTATTTGATTCCAAGTTTAAAGACTTCAAAGGTAAATTTCAAACTCATTGGCTTGGGCCATATGAGATCGACAAAGTCTTTAGCAATGGAGCGGTAAGAATCAAAACCATCGATGAATTTCAAACTCCTCTTATTGTGAATGGCCACATATTAAAGGTCTATCATAAGCCACTCTCAAAAGAAGAATTTGCCAAAATGTTTCAATATAGTTCTACAATAAGGTTGGTGAAGAAGAATCCTTCTTCTCCACCAGCCTAGCCTTTGTTCCTTTCTGTTCTAAAAAAAAAAAAAAAAAATTGTATAAGCCTAAAAACGAATCACAGATTGGCAGTCTTATACTGAAAATACAGGGCGAAAATCAGAATCCTCTGACGCCCTATATTTTCCAAAAAAAATAAAAAATCTCTTTCTTTCCCATTTTTATTCCACTCCACTTCATTTTCATTTCACTCCATTTCATTTTCATTCCACTCCACTTCATTTCATTCCACTCCATTTCATTTCATTTCACCAATAAAAATTTCTTTCATGACCATTTTTCATTCAGTCAATCATCATTTATCTATCTCCATTCCGTTAAATGATTATTGTGTCAGTTTCCGCAGCTGAAACCAGTTTCCATAGCCAGAAGCAGTTTCCGTAGCTATCACTCTGTTTTTCACAATTAACAGTCAGATGCTAGTTCTATAATCATGAAATCAAATGTAGGCATGACTGAGGACATATTATGAAGACATAGGGCACCTAAAGGCATCAATAAGGAGCAACTGATCAAGGGTTAATGGACAAAAAATGGCAAAAATTCCAAGGTATGAGTAAAAATTTCTTTCAAATAGCAATCAAAGCACATTTTTGCATAGTTATTAAACCATAAGCTCCACTATATGCAATGATTAGCATGATAGCTCCATAACCATTCCACGACATTCCTCCACGAACCATGCATTTATTTTCCAAACGGTCTTATGATTAGCCTTCGGATTTAATTTGTGTTGGCTGTATGTTAACACTCCACCTGTAATCATGAGGACGTAGTCGATTTGACTACGGCTCTTCTCAGCCGCACAAAATCTGCAGCCGTTTCATAAACATGTTCGCATCTACTCCACAGCCACTCAATTTAAAATTCTGCCGGATGCACTTTACTCCCCCTACTGTTCTATTGACATCATGACTGCATTTCCACCTTGCTCACATAAGCCTTCACCCCATTTCACGAATTCACTTCCGCTGCCTGTCCTCTGTTTTCCGCTCACTGTCACTGGTTGTCTCCATAAACTCTATTCACTCCTATAACCTAGCCGTCTCACTTCTGCTAAACCCTCCTCACATAGACAAATTTTAATAACAGAAAGAGGGATGGGTCTGTTGTTGAGGGCAGAACCGGAAGGGCCCAAGTTTTTGGAAGGATACCTGCAAGTGAAAGACATACTGAATAAGGCCCGGTGGCTACGTTTCATTCAAAAAATTAAGGGCTACAATAAGGAGATTACAAAGGCTTTTGTGAGGTCTTTTAATGGCCAGGTGGTGGAAATTGGGGACCTCAAGTTTACAGTCACCGAGGCATCCATAGCAGCTGCTACAGAACTTCCCCAGGAAGGTGAACACTGGTTCAAGAATAAGAGCTTTGACGAGAAGGCTTGGAGAGTCATACTACGTAATCCAGGTATGGATGTAACTATATTCAAATGAGGAATTCTTGTCCATGCTTTAAAAGAGGAGTGGGCCAACTTATTGTTAATTATTCAAAAGTTCATTACTTGTGAAGGCCGTTTTGGGGCAATGCATATGTATCATACCCGGTTGTTATTGAACTTTTTAGAAAACCAAACCCTCAATCTGCCCTACTTTTTATTGCTAAGCTTGAAAAATATGTGCACAACAGTCCAAAAGAATATAGAAGACATAAAACCCCATTTGTATCATCATGGGCTTGTGAAAATTCTAATTGAAGACCAATTGAAGAAAAATAGGGACATCTGGGAACGGTTTTTGGTGAGAAACTACTTTCAAGAGCCACCCGAGGTACCTAAAAGTAGTACAGCAAGAAGGAGTAGGAGGAAGAAGACAAGTGTAAGAATTCAAGACCCTCCTATTAGAAAAACCAAAGAAGTTGATCAAGAAGAGAGGCTGGAAAGAACCAAGGATAGAAACCAAGGAAAATCAAAAGGGAAATGAGACATAGAAGTTGTATATCAAACTGCAGAGCCTTCTCAAAAAGAAGATCACCAAACATTTTCCGAAAGATTAGCTTATCTTCGAGAACAAGCGGCTGAAGCCAAAAAGAAATGAAAAGGAAAGTAGAGTATGGAGGAAGATACTAGTCCACAGCATGTAAGAAGAAGCTCTAGGCTTAAAGGGAAATTAAAGACAGTAAAAACCAAAGGGCCCCACTTTATTGATTTGGGGGAGGAAACCCCAGAAAAGCCTCCAGAAACCTCTCCTGACCCTAGCCCACACCATACTTCCATTCCATATCCAGATTTTGACATGAGTCCTTCTCGGCTAGATTTGGAAATCAGTCCTTCTCAACAGGATTTTGGGGTCAGCCCAAGGAAGGCTACACCTGAGGTAAACCCAAATCAACAGGAGATGTATGATTATATAGAATCCTTAGAGAAGATAGCTGCAGGTCCAAGCACGTCATCCACTCAGCCTCACATAGCACAAGAAGCTCTACTCTAATCGTTGAAACAATAAGTATTTGAATTGGAGGTTTTAAATAGACATATTAAAAATGAAAATGAAGCATTAAAGGAGCAAAGCAGATTGGACAAGATCATTCATGACAACACTATGTTACATCTGGGACTGTGGCAGAAAAAGAACAGGAAATTGAAGAAGAAATGCAAGAGGTTGAATACAGCACTTGTCAACCTCAAATTCAGATGCTTGATGGGGAAGCCCAGGATGGTAGTAGTACCAAGGAAGAGGAGAAGAGGGCTGGATGTACTGGCAGAAGTTTCAGAGCACATGGACTAAAGGGAGGATGATCAAAATTTTGGTTGCATGGGGACATGCAACACCATCACAGTGAGGGTATGTTGAGCCCCAAACTTGCATCTTTCCTATAGACCTTTCTAGACTTTTTCCATTTACCTAGACCTCATAAGCTATCAACATCATTGCATATTGAGTTTAAAACAGCACATAAAGTGGTTTTCTAACTATGTCTTGTGTTTGCTGTTTGAACTAGATTTTTTCTCATAAGCTACAGAATCTTGTCACTTTCCGCAGCCAGTTCAACTTTCTACATCCTTTTTGTTAAACTCTATATTGCTGGTGTCTTCAGGCAAATCGAGCCACATGGGCAAGTTGGAAATGACATGGACATAGACCGAGTCCTATTGGCTTATTCGAATTCATCAAAGAAGGTCATGGTCAAAGGTGGTCAAGCAGTGGTCAACAAAGGAGTCCTACGGTAACAAAACTCTGTTTCTAAGCACGTGAAGACTTGTGTGGCCATTCCTAGATCTCTGGGGACATATCAACACCTGTGGACTGCTCCATAAGCCGAATCCAACAGCCACCCTCAATAGATTTAATCATCATGGCAACCATGATGCTAGATCCATGGACATTGTCATTCATGTGTCCTCTATCAGCGTAGTTTTTAGGAAATTAGTTATGTAGCCTTCTGTTATAAATAATGTGTTCCCATACGCATAATAGTTAGTCTTTTGTAATGTAATTTTGCTATTAAGAAAGCCCATTGGGTCGTGACATTGTTTTGTTGTTATGACTGCGTTTTGAATATATGAGAAGACTTTGTTTCTAAGCGCAATTCGTGGTTGATAGCTGTTGCCCGAGGTTGTGCAGAGGGCCCCTGCACACGTCGAGGTTTTGTTTATTTGCTGTATAGTTTCACATTGTGTTTCTTACGTTCATTATGCCATAATTATTCAGCTGTATATATTGCATTTCTTATGGTGCTAACGTTTTATTTTTTTCCATGATTTTACATGCTTTACATTGCTAACGCTGATCAGTGTATTTGTTTCAGATTACAGTAGGCAGCCTGGGCATTTGCATATAGTTTTTCACAATGACTAATGACATGGAATCAGTCTTGTCTTTCTGCTGATTTATTTTTCTTAGTTTTTAATTCCAGCACTGTTTTTTTTATTTTAGTTCTGTTCATTGGCTTTATTAGTTGGATTAGATATTGAATTGCTCATGTCATTATCAGTTACCTCTGAAAGGCATAGCGAGACTAATGGTGAGGGATTGAAGTATGAGTGTGTAATTTGATATTAGTTTATTTTTTTGCAAGTTAGTTATTGAATTTCTCATGTCATTATCAGTTACCTCTGAAAGCCATAGTGAGACTAATGGTGAGGGATTGAAGTATGAGTGTGTAATTTGATATTAGTTTATTTTTCTGCAAGTTAGTTGTTGAATTGCTCATGTCATTATCAGTTACCTCCGAAAGCCATAGCGAGACTAATGGTGAGGGATTGAAATATGAGTGTGTAATTTGATATTAGTTTTATTTTCTGCAAATTAGATATCAGATTGCTCAAGTTGTTTATGATTACCTCCGAAAGCCATAGTGAGAATAATGGTGAGGGGTCAGAATATGAATTGATGTAATTTGATTTTAGCTTTACTTTACTTGCAATTTTTGGATTTCTTTGAGTATAGTTTCTTTTGTATTTAGACAGCAGTAGGAGTAATGGTTTCAGAATTAATAGTTCACTGTTTGTTTGATTAGAATAGTGGCACATTTTCATTCTCTTTTAGAAGTTAATTTCATCATTGCATGCTCTAAGATCTTCTGAAGTTTGAAGTTTTGGAAATCATTTCAAAGGACATAATTGCCTTAAACATTTATATCCATACTTAACTTTTAGAATTCCCATTTCACATTAGGAAATCAACGAAGATAAAACAAAATAAAAATAAAAAACGACAAAATGTAAGGAATAGGTTATCTTGCACATATAGTGCGCCACACTTCAACAGTTTACGACTCCCGGATTGAAAATTAATATAGCAATTTAGGACACTCCAAATTGACCAAATAGCTTTCTCCTCCTAAAATTTGATATCCCATCGCACAACAGTCTTGCAACTGTCTGGAAAATACACATGATAGTTGTGTGACGTATCAGTGTACCCCACAAATATCCCAACCTCTGTAGTCGGCTCCGGCTTCTTTCTGGCATCCTTCGTCACATGCATGTAAACAGGAGAACCGAAAATCCTCAAATGGGAAATATCAAGCCTCTTATGAGAATAAGCCTCCTCAGGTGTACTCATGCCAAGTATCTTGTGAGGATAATGGTTCTGCACATATACTATAGTATTGCATGCCTCCACCCACAAGTGAAGGTGTAGGCCCTGATCATGCAACATCGCCCGTGTAGCACCCATGATTGTTTTGTTCTTCCGCTTAGAAACCCCATTCTGCTGTGGGTTATGGGGAGCTATGAGCTCTCTTCGAATCCCTTCTACGCTGCAGAAGTCCTTGAACTCGCCAGAGATGAATTCACCACCATTGTTGCTCCTAAGAGCCTTCACCATCTTCCCCGATTCCTTCTCGACCAGTGCTTTGAACTCACAGAACTTTGAGTATGTCTCGCTCTTCTTCTACATGAAGAAGATATAGCACTTTCGAGAGAAATCATCAACAAAGATCACATAGTACTTGTGCTTTGCTGTCGAAGCTACTAAGAAAGATCCACACACATCTGTGTGAATTTTCTCAAGGATCGTCATGGCGCGACTATCCTTCTCGTGAAAGGTGGCTTTCACAAATTTTCCCAAAGTACACCCCTTGCACTAATCTGACTGCGCAAGAGTGCCTTTAGGAAGCCGAGTAGAAATCTGTTGCAGTATCTCCAAGGCTCCATGGTGAAGGTGTCCCAATCTCTAGTGCCATAGCTCGCCATCATCCCAGCTCACCAATCCTTCTACCTTGCATGCCATTGTTGCGCAGCCATCTACATGTAATTGATAAAGGTTCTTGACTTGAACCCCTATCTTCCAGGTTTCTCCAGTTGTCTTACTGCGCAGGAAAGCCTTTCCCTCACTGAAGACAACATCATATCCCTTGTCTTCTAACATCGCCACAAAGATAAGATTCTTCTTCAATCCTGGAACATGCATCACTTCCTTCAATACGAAGGGTTTACCAGACTCCCTCTCAAAGGAAATGGTACTGATACCGGTCGCACTATACTACCATCATCGCCCATATCGATGTGCACTCCAAGATCTTTCTCATCCAGATCAGAAAACAAATCTCGATCTCCTGTCATGTGAAAAGACGCACCACTATCCAAGAACCATACTATTCCCATCACACTTGATACCAAGCATGTGATCAGTGAAAAATCCAGCAAAAACTGTGCGGCTAAGGCCTCTCCCGCTGTAGATCTAGTAGCTTGCTTATTTTTCTTCTTCTGCGGACAATTTGTGGCATAATGTCCATGCTGGTGACAGTGAAAGCACTTCACCTTGGACATGTCCTGCGTCTTGTCTTTCACACCAAAATGAGAAGCTTTCTTGTTCTTCCCCTTCTTTGCTTTGGCAACCAAAGCGCAATTTTCTTCATCAGATGCCTTTGATGAAGATCCGTACCTGGTATTCCGCCTGATCTCCTCTTGCACAAGATCAGACCAAAGTCTCTCCCATCTTAGCAATTTCTCCCAACCATTGACAGAGTCTTGATAGGAATGCCAACTCTTCGGAAGACCAAGGAGAGCCAAGCTCACCAAGTCCTCATCATCGACAGTCACCCCACACTTCCCAGCTCATCCCGGCATTGGGTGAACTTCGTGAGATACATGGGCATACTGTCTCCTTTCTCACACTTAATGTTTCTGAGTTTATCCTTGAGCGCCAACTTCCTCTGGTCGCTCTTGCTTTGGAATAAATCTGTCAATGCTTTCCACATCAAGTATGGACAAGCCTTTCCATGCAGGCTGGATATAATGTGATCCTTCACGCCCTCCAACAGAATCCTTCGACACTTTGCTGTCTTCTTTTGCCAAGCCTCAACTTGAGCAGCATCAGTAGGCTTTGGGACCTCAACATATATGAACTCCTTCAACCCATTGTCATCTAACACCACCCCCATCCTATCTTTCCATGCAATATAATTCGAGCTGCCTTCAAGGGCATACTCCAATCGCAATCCGTTGAAAGACATTTCAACTTCGACACCAAGAAAACACTGCTGCAAATTCGAATTCCACCAGCTCAAAACTCAACCACTTCTAATCTAAAATTCGTGAGAACAAAGTATTTCTCGTACAAAGATTGACTATATGGGCATTTACCGGATATCTCACCTTCCAAAAGAAGGATGAATCTAGAGGCTACCTGGCTCGATTACAGACTCTACCTGAAGAAATAAAATGTAGTCACTTTCTGAATAATAGATCTGATGATCAACTTCGCTCCGATACCATGTAGAAATTTGAATAATATAACACTTATTCACAGAGATTATCCTAATTATACACTATTTGCGGAATGCATGCATAATACATAACCTCTTCTACCATTGATCATCAATTTGCAGAATTAAAAAAACAATCCCATGCACACATTGAAACATCAATCACACATATCAACACAGTATGTAATGGGGAAAGCATACAGCTGAAAACCCCCAACTATCTGTATATTATAATGATAGAGAACATGTAACAATACATAGTACAATACTCCGCACAAGTACTCAGTACTATCTCCACATGCTACACACAAACTAGCTCAGATCTGAACAAGTCACGGGTTCAAATCTCCTCCACTGTTTGCCTGCCTCTACTGCGCAATCCAAGTTGAGAATAGATCAGATCCAAGTTTGAATTCCCTTGGCTTGTGTTGCACAATCCTCATTAGAAATCTCAATCAATGATTGTGCAAATCTCATGCACAGCTATAGTCACAACTGATAGTAGTCTCACCCTTTCACCCACCTCTAACACTTGTCTCCACTGAACTGTCCATGCACTGAGTTAACAGATGTATTCTTTAGTTGATTTATGAGTTAATAATTAGTGAATTAATTAATAATTAATTCACATCACTCATCACTAGTGTATTTGGCAGTTAGACTAAATACAACTAGTTCAACTAAGTCAAACTGAACACAACTCCATCAACTCCTCAATCAACTCCACCAAACTCAATCACTTGAGTTCTAACTAAAGTCCATCATGCAATAGCTCAACTAACCCATAGGAAAAGTGTATTTCCTTTTGGAAGTTGCATGTGCCACATCCGTAGCTCGAACTGAAGTGCTGCAAGAGGATAAGATAATGTTTATAGTCCAAATATTATTAAGAACTAATAATATTCGACTGTTCTATTTTTTGACTAGCAGTCTAAAAATAGACTCCGCCCATATGTCTAAAAATAGAGGTCCATCTATTTTTACCAACATGACCAATCATCCATAAATACCATCCTGCAACTCATAGACCATGATCCATATGTCTAAAAATAGAAATAGTCTAAAAATAGACTTTGTGCCAAAAATAGCCTGCGGGCCCACTTAGTGAAGGCGACTTCTTTTCACTAAGCTCCATCATCTTGTTGAATTTTCAACAATTCCTAGGGGTAAGGTGGTCAGTCTTCTTATGGTTTCAGGACTGGGAGATATGGCCAACCCTCTGACAACAGTAGTGGAATTGCTTTCCTCTTGAGAATGTAATGCCATGGAAAATTCACGAGTAATATCATCATCATACCCCTTTAGCAGCTCACAAAAACCCAAATGTTTGTGTCTTCTGAAGATGTTCACTACACGAGGGTGTTGGTGAATCCTCTTTGTGTTTGAGGGTTTTCTTGAGTGAAATCCTCCCCCAATTTCTTCTATCATTCCCCCTTGTTGTTATTTAGGTGTGGAATTCAAAAAAAAAATTCAAACAATTTCGGTGGTGAAATAGTGTTAAGTTTCTTGGTAGTAGTGAGGGAGAAGGGTACTTGAATTGATATCAACCAAACTAATTTTCTCTCCTTTGAGCCACAACAATTTTCTAAAAGACCTACTACTGCTCAATTGACTGTAAGGGGCTCTTAATTTCAAGCATACTTCTCATGCAAATGGATGTAGAAACATGGAAGGAGGGTGTGACTTATTTTCAAAACAATTTTGTGTGTTCATGATGGTTTTGAGTTAACTTCGAGCCACTGTGGCTCCTTTTTCACCTTCCAATTCCTCATGTACCTCCTCTTGGTGTTACACTAAAATTTGTCACCATGACTATTTGCAGTTAGTATGGCTCCATCAACTGTCATACTATCCTCCTTGGCAAGTCTTATACCTCTGCTCCTCATGTCAAACTCCAAGAAAGAGAGAAAATCCTTAAAAAGTCAATTAACTCTGGTTACGTAGTTTCTCTTAACGTTACCTGCGTGTACGCACCCCAAGTTCACAATACCTGCGTACTTGTATGCTCTGTATGTAAAGGGGTGGGTGCGTACTCCTGTAAAGTTCAAAAGGCGCGAGTTTTACTTCAAAAACGTTACGTGTGGTCGATTCTAGAGCATTCTAGAAGATGGTTTGACGTGTATTGAGCGCCTCCAGATGGTTCATGTATCCCTATGAAAGAGGAACTTATCCCATCAAGAGGGGAGCTATCCCATTCAAAGAGGGGCTTATCCCATTGATGGTGGACCTGATTAACTTCCTCCAAAGCATTATAAATACAGGCATTGGGCCAGAGGGAGGGGAGGTTGAAAGCTGAACATTCCTAAGGGTAGATGCTGCTGAAATTAGGACTCCCTTATAGAGCTTGAGAGGAGAGATTCCCATCCTTTCTTAGCTTCATTTGGAAGTGGGTGAGCTGATCAAAGTAAAGGAGAACTCTTGCTGGACCCTGGGAGGGACCTGCACAACACCAAGGCACTGGTTGTAATGGTTTCTTTTGTTTCCACTTAATACAATTAAGTTCATTTTTCTCAACAAGTTGTTATATATAATTTGTTTCATATACTCCTTGGTCTTTATGATGAATATGTTTTATTTTATGAGTTATTCAGGTGCTATGTAATCATTTTCTTGTTAGTGAATGCAGGTTTCAAAGAGAAGGAGGAGCTCATCTGGATCGGAGAGGCTGGACTGCTACAAACAGCGTTGGACTAAAGGTATGCTTTAAACACCTGGTTGCTTGTATTTTAAATCCATATTTAGGGAAAGATAGTGCTTGATTGTCTTGTTTGTCACTAGAAAGCCTTAGCTTCTAGGGAGGTCGGTTTTGTCCGCAAAATTGACTCTTTCCGCATGACAAAATGGCGACTCCGCTGGGGAATCCATGGATTTGATTGATTTCTCTTTTGTTGATACTTTGATTTGAGAAAAGTCGATTTCTTTCTGGTTTTTGACTGATTGACTGTAAATTTGGGTGGAATAGCTTAGGGTTAAGTTAGTTTTTATTTTTCTTGTTTTTGAGAGCAGTACGCACCCTCTGCGTTAAGCACAGTGCGTACCTGTACGCACTTCTGCTGTGTACACAGAGCGTGGCCGCACCTGTGCAAACAGACTGCCTACGTACGCTGTCAAAAGTCTAGAAATTTTTCATTTTTTCCTTTTTTACCCATTAGATTTTGTTTATAGCTTGTTTTTTGCTGCCCAGATCCACTGGTTACCTGTCAAAAGTTTTCATCTAAGCTTGTTTCATTAGCATCAAGGGTTTTAGTGAAGTTCATAGAAATTCTAGCCCTCGGTTTGATTTTTGTATTGGTCTTGTAGTGACTCTGGCTTTAGAAGTTGTAAAAACCTTGGATCTCCCTAGTCTTTTCAGCCTTCTTAGGAGTCGGACCATTCATAAAATCCACCTTTGTGAGAAACCTACCGTTGTGTTGTCTCTTTGCGGAATTTCGAGAAGGCTTGTTTGTTAAAGCTGTGAATTTCATTCTTAAGAAAAAGAACAAAAGATTTCTATTTTTGTTTTTGACTGATTTATGATCTGCATGAATTAGTCCTTGGTTGAATTGTAACCGAGTAAAACATCCTGGAATTATATTTTGTAAGCTTTTACCTCATTAGATTTGTTTTTAGGTAAATTTCTCTTAGATTTTCATAGATCTTAAAATTGATTTTTGTTAAGTAGTTTTTCATGCTTTGTTAAAATAAAAATAAAAAAAATGGTTTGGAATTGATTTGCATTAGTTTTTCTTGATGAAATTAGTGCATTAGAGAATTTGTTATATTTTCTCTTAGTGATCAATTTTTTGCATTGTTGGAAGTGAATGGAAACTCTCTCCTTACTTTAGTTAGGATTCATCGAATTGAAAGGATTACATTATCATATTCGATTGCATTCAGTTGAGTCGGGTCATAACACCATTGGTTTCGTATCCATTTACCCATTTGAGTAATAACAGCCTTAATAACACAGCGCTTAATTAAAATTCATCTAGTAATTTTTACATTTCTAGGGCTCTGATACACCAACATAGCTTAGGCTAGTGTCTTGGAGTAGGAGAGTAATTAACTCTCCAAGACAGAAAAACCAAACAAGTAGCTCATCTTGTGGTAGGATAAATTCAACTATTACATTTATGCTCTGGGAAAGCTCCTCTTAAAGGAGAAGCACGAGATTGTGTCTGAACCAGTGAGGGGATCAATCCTCCTTCATTGGGAACGACGCCAGATACGCACGTACTACAAACGGTAAACCTCGGATTGACCATTGTCGAGGAGCCTGGGGTCACTTGTTGGTAAACCTTGGATTATTGTCAAGGAGCTGGCAAGGGGATTGAGCTTGCTACGCTGCCCTTGCGTGCTATCGGATCATAGACTGTTCCCCCAGGTATATTTTTTGCTGTTTGTAACCTTAGTGACTATTATCTTTAGGGTTCTACCCCAAGGTGACGGTGGAGGGAAGATCCCACTGTACCTGGAGCAGACGTCGGCTAGACTCACTTGGATTTTCTGGGGGGTTCATTTCACTCGAGACGGTTAAAGTGGAGGAACTTGGTCCAGTCTATTCATTAAGCAGGTTGCTGGGGTAACTGTTCCACCCACCACTTCTGTACTGAATTCTGCGATGCTAGATTTCATCACCAACTAGTGTTTTCGGTTCGGAGGGTTACTGTTTGTGTGTGGTTTGACTCCTAGATTCGATAGCGCGTATTAATTTGTCTTTTTTTACTTTTAGAGACCATAGGTGTGAATTGTGAATTGTTAATTTTAGTTTTAAAATTGTTAATAAAATTCACTGAAGTTGAATATAATGGCAAATGTTCCGGAATTTACCAACCTGGGAACCCCTCCTAATGAGAATCCTAGTTCTTTTCCTTACTTTGGAAATGTTGGTCCTCCTTATATGGCTACTTTGTCATTACCTGGATTTACAATAGGTTTACCGATATGGTTATTTTCAACTTCGTTGGCCCAAAGTACTTCAATTGTTCCACCTCAACCGAATGCTTCACCTCAACAGAGTTCACCATCTCAACATCACCAACCTTCTGTTGACCCTTTACCTTCTTCGCCTAATTTTTCTTCCTCCATTTCTTCCTCTTCGCTTGGTAAAAGCCTTGATGCTAGTAACCAGGTGTCTAAGAAGAAGAAGAAAGGGAAGAAGAAGAAGAAGAAGAAGAAGCAAGATAAGAAAGAAGTCAACCAACCAACTGTGGCTGTAAGTGTTAGTTGTGTTGAGGAAAATTCCGACATGCATCGTAAACCCAAATACCCTTGCAGGCTTTGTAAGGGTGACCACTTCCTTGTCAATTGTCCTGGTATTCCAAAGGTCTTGGAAGTATGGTCAGAAAAATCTCATCAACTTTCCATTGATCCATCAACCAGTGATAGTCAGGTTCCTGGGAAAAAGGGTAAAGTTAGGTTTCCTTGTAAGTTATGCAAAGGGAGTCATCAAACTCACATTTTCCCTCACATGGATGAAGCCTCGACATTGTTGGAAAACCTTACTGTTCCACAACAAGAATTTCCAACTGGTTACCGTAAACTTTCTCCCAACCTACCGTCAACTGACGGAGTGATTGATCTAAATTCAAGTACAGTCGATCACACTCTTCCATTGGAGAGTGAAACTCATGTCACTCAGGTTGATGATCCATTAGTTGATCAAGTGGTCGATTCAATTTCACATTCGGTCGATCCCACTTTCCCTTTAGAGAGTGAACTTCATACCGCTCAGGTTCTTCTTGTTACATCAGATTCTTCTATGCCGGGGGGCATTTCACCTGTTTCTACAGAATCCCCTCCAAGTACTGAGGTCTTTTCCTTTGATTGGAATAGACTGACAAAACCTCGTCTTCCTTCCTCCATCCCCTTCCAAATCATTGTCAAGGCTGGTGGTAGGGACATACATCATACTCAGGTAGATGAAGGTGCTTCTATTAGTATTTTATCCTCAACTGTTTGGAAAGCTTTGGGTTCCCCTCAGCTTGCGCCTATTACGCAGAATCTGAAAGCTTTTAACAGAACCATTAGTGAACCTTTAGGGATCCTTCCTAAGTTTTCTATTACCTTGGAAGGTAAAACTGTCTGTATTGATCTTATGGTAGTTCGAGGTCCCTTGGATTTCAATTTACTCCTTGGGCGAGACTATGTTTATGCAATGAAAGCTGTCGTATCAACACTCTTTCGCGTGATGTCTTTCCCTCAAAATGGCAGTATTGTGACTGTAGACCAGCTTTCGTTCCCTAGTCTTGTTTCAACTACCAATAATATGACACCCCTAAATGTTCTTGATTCTAAAGTGGTATCTACCCTGCCACGGGTTAATTATGTGGCAACTGGTCCCATGTTTTCAGTTACCGATGTAAGTGAGCCTCTCACTGTTTTCTCATCTTCCTTTGATTTAGATCCGGTAATTGACATGGAAAACTCTATGGGATTACTTGAACACGATGTTATTATCCCTTTTGAGTCCCTTGACATGTGTTCCTTCCAGAGAACTATTCTTCCTTCTGATGAAGACCTCTTGGAAGCCATGATCAAGGTGTGTCCATTGACATGTCTTCCTTCCAGTTGGAAGCCATGATCAGTTGCGCGAGGACAGTTCCTTTTCCTGCGCCAACCTCGTTAAAAAATGAAACAGGTGTCTGCGAGGACAGTTCCTTTTCCTATGCCAACCTCGTTAAAAAATGAAACAGGTGTCCGCGAGGATAGCTTTTTCCTGTATCAACCTCGTTAAAAAATGAAACAGGCTAGTATGAGGATAGTTCTTTTACTGAGTCAACCTCATTAAAAAATGAATCAGCTAGATTTTAGGATATGTAGGTAGATTGTATAAAGTAGGATTTTGAGGATAGTTCCTGTTACTGAGTCAACCTCGTTAAAAAATGAATCAGGTATGAGGATAGCTCCTGTTACTGAGTCAACCTCGTTAAAAAATGAATCCGGTATGAGGATAGTTCTTTTCTTGTGTCAACCTCCTTAAAAATGAAACAACTCCCTTTTCAAGTTAAATATTGAAAGTTATCCTTCATTCCATCCATCTGGTTGAATGCAATGAAGCCTGGGGGGCATGTACCTCGCTTTGCATCGTTATGCTGGGGGCATGCGAACTTCTGGAGCATAGTTCCTTGTCTTGTGTCAAGCTCGTTAAAAAATGAAACAAGGAGTCTTGAGCATAGTTCCTTGTCTTGTGTCAAGCTCTTTAAAAAATGAAACAAGGGTAGGTTAAGTAGGTAGATTGTAGAGAGTAGTCATGAGCATAGTTCCTTGTCTTGTGTCAAGCTCATTAAAAAATGAATCAAGGATTCATGAGCATAGTTCCTTGTCTTGTGTCAAGCTCATTAAAAAATGAATCAAGGATTTTAGAGCATAGTTCCCTGTCTTGTGTCAAGCTCATTAAAAAATGAATCAAGGATTTTAGAGCATAGTTCCTTATCTTGTGTCAAGCTCGTTAAAAAATGAATCAAGGATTTTTGGAGCATATTTCCTTGTCTTGTGTCCAGCTCGTTAAAAAATGATACAAGGAGTCTTGAGCATAGTTCCTTGTCTTGTGTCAAGCTCGTTAAAAAATGAAACAAGGGTAGGTTAAGTAGGTAGATTGTAGAGAGTAGTTATGAGCATAGTTCCTTATCTTGTGTCAAGCTCATTTAAAAAATGAAACAAGGGTTTTGAGGATAGTTATTTTCCTGTGTCAACCTCACTAAAAAATGAAACAACTCCCACAAGTCTTTCCAAGATCTTGAAAGTAAAGCTTCATTCCATCCACCTCATTGAATGCAATGAAGCTTGGGGGGCATGTACCTCATTTTGCGTCATTATGCTGGGGGCATGTGAACTTATAACAAGCATAGTTTTTCATTTCAAGCTTGCGTAAACATGAAACCGAATCCGAGCATAGTTCTTTTCCTGTGTCAAGCTCGTTAAAAAATGAAACAAATCCTCCTCTACTTGAGTCGAGAGTTTGACTAGATCTCATAAATGATAAGTTGTATATTTAGGTTAGTTATTTCAGTGTTTTGCATAATTTTCTTACAGTTTTAGGTCGAGTCTTTTAAATGATCTCGTAACTCAACCTTCATTTCATCCAACTGGTTGAATGAAATGAAGCTGGGGGGCATGCGCTCTAGCAGTTATGCTTAGGGGGCATCAAGCACAGTTTTCTCTCTGTTTCAAGCTTGTGTAAAAATGAAACTACTTTGAAGCATAGTTTTTCTCTGTTTCAAGCTTTTGTAAAAATGAAACTGATCTCGAGTCAATTTCAGTTATTTTCAAGACTCGTTAAACTCATGAAAATCCCGAGATTATTTTGCTATCTTTCATTCTCGTAAAACAAATGAAAATGCCGAGTTCTTTCCGTCTTTTCCTGCTCGTAAATTAAATTGAAAGTCGGCCATATGAGTACATTTTTATCATTTTTTCAAACTCGTTAAAACTTACGAAAAAGTGAAACCTTGGAGTTCTCTTTTAAGCCCTTTTCAGACTCTCAAAACATGAAAATATTGCCGAGTGTTTCTTTTACACTCGTTAAAACGGAATTAAAAGATGGTCCTCTTACAGCCCTTTTCTGACAGTAAAAACATGAAAAGATTGCCGGATTTTTGTCATTTCGAATTCGATATTGGTCATAAAACGACGTGTCGTTGATCGCTTTTTTACTTTTTCGGATCAGTGACACTAATAACGAAAAGTACTCCTTGGTCGTAAAAGATCAAGCGGTTCTCTCAAGTATTATTTTATACTTTTTCGGGCTTGGGAGACACAAATTTACGAAAAAGGTCAACCCTGGAGTCTTCTTAAGTTTTTTCAGACTCTCTAAAATTGAAAAACGCCGAGTTTCTCCTATACTGGACTCGTTAAAATTTCACAGTAAAGGACCTGTTCGATTATAAACAGGAACGGACCACTCCTTCTTAGGGTTTGAATCTAAACTAAGTTGGACTCATCCGAAGGATGAGCTTATAATCAAGCATATGTTATCCTCCTCAAGGCTGTAAAAAATAAAAAGGTACTTGCCAGAAATGGTGGGGGAAAAGAGAGAAGAATGAGCCTATTTGTTATCCTTTGTCTCAGAAGAAACCTTATCACCACTCTTGAACACGACACTTTTCATTCACCTGGGTTGGGAAATCCTTTGCCTAACAGTTGATCAAACCACATTGAAAATCTTCAGCCAGTTTCCAGGTATTAACTTTGGGTCAATTGTCACCAAGCCATCTGTTGTGTCGTTATGTGTTCAAGAGGTCACTGCAAATAAACCATTCATCTGCAAAATACCAGTCATCCATTTTGACCATCCCTGAGTTAGTCCTTACAACGACATTTCTTCAACTTGATCTATGATTTCATGTTGTGGGCTTGCCTGCAACGGGTCGCTTTCTATCGACATCAGCACATTATCTAGAAAGATGACCTAGAAATCATCAGTACCTTGAAATCTGCATGCATCAATGGCAGGTTTCTCGCCTTTGACGACGGTTTACATCATTGACTTTTGATCAAAGGATTCCGTGATATGTTCGACATCAAGACATTCATTCACATCTCATGGATTGTACTGGGTACTTTGAGAACCATTGACATCACTGGTGGTCTCTCTCACACTTGTTAACAGTTTACATCATCGACTGGTAATCAAGTGGTTTCTACCATGTTCGACATCAACTCATTTATTCGCATGGTTAGAATCGTACCATTTCGGGAAGTAGAAACGAAGACCCTGGATCTAGTTTCCACCATCCAGGCTGCGAGGAGTTTTGTATTCATTATACAGTAGACTAATCATAAACAGATGGCTGCGTCCATACTGTGTCTACATGAGTCTATGATTATGATGTACTGTGAAATCATTCCTATATCAGAGCAGTAGTTAGTTTCTTAGTTAAAGTTTTCAATCTGAGTATGGGAATGCCTACCTCAGCGATGATATGATCTTATATATGTATTTTGTGTTGAATATTTGTAGGTTCCGACGGGGCTCTCCACAAGATAATCCTTGAAATGATAAAGTGCTTCACCCTTCCTAGATTATATGAAACCCTAATCTACTACAGGCTTCGCACTTTAGGGGGCAATCTGTTACACTAAAATTTGTCACCATGACTATTTGCAGTTAGTATGGCTCCATCAACTGTCATACTATCCTCCTTGGCAAGTCTTATACCTCTGCTCCTCATGTCAAACTCCAAGAAAGAGAGAAAGTCCTTAAAAAGTCAATTAACTCTGGTTACGCAGTTTCTCTTAACCTTACCTGCGTGTACGCACCCCAAGTTCACAATACCTGCGTACTTGTATGCTCTGTCTGTAAAGGGGTGGGTGCGTACTCCTGTAAAGGTCAAAAGGCGCGAGTTTTACTTCAAAAAAGTTACTTGTGGTTGATTCTAGAGCATTCTAGAAGATGGTTTGACGTGTATTGAGCGCCTCCAGATGGTTCATGTATCCCTATGAAAGAGGAACTTATCCCATCAAGAGGGGAGCTATCCCATTCAAAGAGGGGCTTATCCCATTGATGGTGGACCTGATTAACTTCCTCCAAAGCATTATAAATACAGGCATTGGGCCAGAGGGAGGGGAGGTTGAAAGCTGAACATTCCTAAGGGTAGATGCTGCTGAAATTAGGACTCCCTTACAGAGCTTGAGAGGAGAGATTCCCATCCTTTCCTAGCTTCATTTGGAAGTGGGTGAGCTGATCAAAGTAAAGGAGAACTCTTGCTAGACCTTGGGAGGGACCTGCACAACACCAAGGCACTGGTTGTAATGGTTTCTTTTGTTTCCACTTAATACAATTAAGTTAATTTTTCTCAACAAGTTGTTATATATAATTTGTTTCATATACTCCTTGGTCTTTATGATGAATATGTTTTATTTTATGAGTTATTCAGGTGCTATGTAATCGTTTGCTTGTTAGTGAATGCAGGTTTCAAAGAGAAGGAGGAGCTCATCTGGATCAGAGAGGCTGGACTACTACAAACAGCGTTGGACTAAAGGTATGCTTTAAACACCTGGTTGCTTGTATTTTAAATGCATATTTAGGGAAAGATAATGCTTGATTGTCTTGTTTGTCACTAGAAAACCTTAGCTTCTAGGGAGGTCGGTTTTGTCCGCAAAATTGACTCTTTCCGCATGACACTTGGCCCTCCTACAACACTTGTAGGCCTTCTTGTAGCTTCCTCTTGTAGCACTTGCAGACAAGGTTCAAAACTTCTGAGTGGAATCCTAGGTGGTTTGATACAATAGCTCGTCCTTCCCCTACCTATTTTTGGAATGAGTAATGGTGCAAATGAAGTTGATCCTAGTACATAATATTCTCTTTGGGTTAAAATATCAGAGTACTCTAGTGACATGGAATTAACATGCATTTCCTCTTTTGGACTTTTGTCCCCACCCCTTGTAATCATTTCTCTCTCCTCATGATTATCACCCCACTCTTCGAGGACACCACGTCATTTTTAGTTGACATCTCCACGTTGCATGGGTGACTTAACTCAAACTTATGTTTACTAGATGAGGGTGGCCAAGTTCAATGGCCACCTCCAACATACTAAAACACCTCTCTCAACCATTACACATTTTAGTCATTTTATGCATAGGGAAGAGGTGAGGGTTGCCATACTGAAGCCTACCTATGGATTGAATTGTTATAGATGGTTGCATACTGGAGCTGGGCCATATAACACTATGATCAAGGGAGTTGACTATTTGACTTGTTTCTTGTGCATGTCTTCATACTTGATGATACCTTGACTGTTGACTTTGTTGTGTGTGTGCAGGTGCCTCTCTAGTGTCCAAGTTGTTGCTAGTGGAAAGCCTTCCTGAGGATCATGTGTCCCTTCTTGGTTGCAGACAAGGATCCATCATGCCTTCTCTTAGTGGAAAACAAATATCACTGACTTCTATTATAACTGTAGAGGATGCTACAAGAGGAGTTTTCTTCCTGTAGCAGTCCTTTGATCCTTCCATGAAGTTTTCAGTTTGCATGCTAGTGTTGAGGGAGATGATGAGAAGCCATGAGGATAGGGTTAGAGTCATGATGAATTAGTGCAGGCATTGGAGAAATAGAAAACAATGGCTTGCGTGTTCTTTTTTAAAGGTAGGATAGAGTGGAAAATTTGAGAAAGTTTTGGTGAAATGTTGTGGATGGGTGATGGATGAATGTTGAATAAATCATTAGAGGACCTTTTTTATCATTTCCTAGAGGCATCATTGTATTTTTGGCTATTCTCCCCATTGGATTCCCCTCCTATATCTTCACAAGATCCTCCTGTAGCATTACAGGACCTCTTGTAGCAATACAGGTCCTTCCTGTAGCATCACAATGAGAAGGTGAAATTCGAATTTCTTGTTGATTGGATGATGGAGAGAGATGGTTATGAGTGGAGAGTGTGGATATGAGGTGTATGGATGGAAGGATGGATGAGATCTTATAGTTCTTTTCTTGTAGCCATGAAATATGCCACTATGTGTAATCCTACAAAAGAAGAGAAAGGTTAGAAGGCATGGTGTAATATTATTCCTTGTGTTCCTCTTTTCTTTTCTTTTCTTTTTTCTTAATTTTTTTTTTTTTTTTAGACAAACAGGCTACCTCTATGGAGGTTTTCAATCTGCATGCCTACCCTAGGTACCTCAGAGAAGGTTTTCACCTAGGGATCTTTACTTTTCTTCTCTTTTTTTGCTCCTAGGCTGCCTCAGAGAGGTTTTCAACCTTGGAGTTAGCCTCAGATGCATATTAGATGTTTTCATCCAAGCATTTTTTTTGTTTTTTGTTTTCCCAAATTTCTATGGATGTTGTTGACTAGAAGCTATGAAACTCCCAATCACATTTAATTCTCAATTGACTAAATTGATAAATTATTCCTTGGACAAAGGTCTTATATATAGCTTCAACCTATAACCATTTACAAATAAGGGAATGCATTCCTAATTAATGGTTCTGATATGGATAGATCCATTTTCATTTCACCTTTCTACTAGGTATGGACCAAACCATATTATCATTAGCTTCCCTTGGAAATATTTGAACCTAGAATCATATAACAAGGCCGAATCTCATTCCTGAGAAATATTTTCCTCTATATGCTTGTCATGCAAAACCTTTCTTTGCAGTTGTATGACTTCAGTGTGCAAGACAAATTGCATCCTAAACTCATCTAAGACATTAAGTTGGAACAACATTTCTTGCTATGTTGTAGTGAAGTCTAAGTCCAACTAAGATTCCATCCTCAAAGTGTTATATTAAGACTCAATAGAAATCAAAGCCTTCTTTCCATAAACTAAGTCATATGGAGTGAACCTAGTGGTGGTTTTCCAAGTGGTTTTGTAGGCCCAAGTAGCCTCTACTAGTCTGTCTTCCAAAGATTTCCTATTGCTACTAAGTGTAGAAAATCTAGTGCAGGTTAACCTGATAATGCAATATAAATCAAAGCAGAATACTATAACCTACTTCTACTATCAATTTGCAAAAGCTTAAATATCGAGCTGAACAATATAACCAGAAGAAGAAATCAATGGCACAATACACATGAAAATACTTTGGGGAAAGCTTCAACTAAAAACCCCACACTATTGTATTGTCATACAGGTGGAAATACATAGGAATTACACAAAGCCTTAGCTCTCATAGCTAGCCAGCTCTTAGTACAATCCTCACAGATGCTCAAAGGAAATCTTGGCTTCTCTCCAGCCTTCCTCTCTACCCTGCAAGCTCCTATTTCCTTGTGTTGTTCCTTGTGGATGATTCCATGTTACCAAGTGGAAAACTCATTTACCAAGTGGATGATAACCTTCCAAAACTGTGCAATCTTCAAGGATAAATCCTTGACTACGTGCATGAGTTTTCTCCCTGAGAAAACACATGCAACTGATAGTACAATTTCCTTGACTTTAATCTCAACTGGGTCTTTCTCATAATAGACATGCATGAGTTTCTGATGAGGGAATCTTTAGTTAACTAGAGTAGCAATAGTTGAGTACATGCATGCATCAACTGACTGTTAACTCACTATTAGTTCCTCAAACAGTTTGGAACTAATTTAACTAGAATTAAGTCAGTAAACTGAGTTAATTAATTACAACTCAAATATAACTCAATCTTATCTCTTTAATTTAAGGGATAACTCTTGCATGACTTCAGAAAGTCTTCTAACTTGAATTTCTCCAACTAATTAATTTAAAATAAATTAATTAATTATTTCCAAGTAGCTGTCAAGACTAAATTCGATTGTACTTCACAATTTAATTCAAGGACAAATTAAATTGGAATATTCTTGTTTCCATATTTTACCACTCCCTCTCAACAAGAAAGGGATTATCTACCACCCCGATCCTATCTCTATGGAACTTGAATTTACACTTAGACAATGCCTTTGTCAAAATGTCAACATCTTGCTCCTCTATCAAAATATACTACAGCAACATGATCCTCCCATCATCTGCAGCTTGCTTTACCTTGTAAAGCCAACAGGAACTCACAACTGACGTTTTCTCTAGTCTCAGAACCACATCCCAAACACTGTTACGAACTATGGAGTCATACTTATCCACCATAGCATCAACCCAAATCAACTTCTGCACTGCTTCCTCAAAGGAAGATGGCTTGGTCACAACACATTCACCAGCAAGAGCCATGTATCCAGTGTACCTCTTAGGTGACCTCCTCTATCTGCACTGAGAAGATGGTACTCCCACATTCTCTCTCACATCCTCCAAAAATCTGTCAGCTTCTCTTATGCGCTTCTGTCCATCTCTGGAAGACTCTGCTTGAGTGGATGTCTCCACTCTTGGAACCTCTACATGTGGCTACTCCGCATCAGTCTGAGGCTCCTCCTCGTTAGGAACCAACATTTCCTCCACAGTCTGTAGTTGGAGCTCCTTCTCAAGGGAAACTAGCATGGCCTTCTACTCATCAAACTTGAGATTTCTGCGAACTGTTATCCTCCCACTGGTAGGCAAGTACACCCAATAGTTGTCAGGTGTATCAGTGTACCCCACAAGTATCCCCAACTCTGTTGTCAACTCAAGCTTCTTCTGTGCATCCTTTGTCACATGGCAATATACTGATGAGCGAAAGATCCTGAAATGACCCACATCTGGTCTCTTATCAGAGAAAGCTTCCTCTGGTGTCTTCATCCCAAGTATGCAATATAGGCTTCTATTCTGTAAATAGACCGCTATGTTGCATGCATCAGCCCACAAGTGAAGTGGTAGGCCTTGGTCATGCAACATTTCTCGTGCTGCCCCTACAATAGTTTTGTTATTCCTCTCGGCCACCCCATTCTGCGGTGGGTTATGAGGTGTCGTCGACTCCCATTTAATTCCTTCCGCTGCACAGAAGTCCTTAAACTCTTGAGAGACATATTCTCCACCATTTTCGCTTCTCAAGGCTTTGATCTTCTTCCCTGACTCTTTCTTGACCAAAGCTTTAAACTCACAAAACTTTGTGAAGGTTTGGCCCTTATTCTGTATGAAATAAATCCAGCATTTACGAGAATAGTCATTAATGAAAATCACATAATACCTTTGCTTCACTGTGGATGCCTTCAAGAATGGTCCACACAAATCAATATGAAATCACTCTAAGATAGCCTCTGCTCGACTGTCTCGATCATGAAAGGAAGACTTGGTGTACATTCCCAAGGTACAACCTTTTCATGTGTCAACTTGCTCAAGTTCACCTTTGGGAAGTCCTGTAGATATCTGTTGCATTATCTTCAAAGCCCCATTATGCAAATGGGCCAACTGCCTGTGCCACAACTCGCCAATGTCTTGGCTTTGCACCAATTATGCTTTCATACTCAATGCTGCACAATCATCTACCTCTAATATATATACATTCTTCACCAAAATCCCTATCCTCTTGGTCTGACCCGTGGCTATGTGTCTTAGGAACACCTTTCAATTACTGAAGGCAACATCATAGCCTTTTTCCTTCAACATTGAGACTGATACAAAGTTATTCTTCAGTCCAAGCACATACATCACATCTGTCAAGGTGAGAGGAGCTCCATGCTCACTTTGAAAAGCAATCGTGCCCACTCCTGAAGCACTATACCTTCCATCTCTATGTGCATCTTGAGGTCTTTCTCCTCCAACGTGGCACTGAATAAATTTTTATCATTGGTCATGTGGAATGAGGCTCCACTGTCAAGACACCAGACAACCCATCATCAATGACACCATGCATGCAATGAGGGTAAAGTCCATTTTGAACTGAGAGGCTAATGCCTCACCTTTCGATCCTTCCAAGGATCCCTTCTTGGACTTCTTCGATGGGCAATTAGTCATGTAATCTCCCATCTTGTGACAATTAAAGCATCTTACTTTAGACATTTCATCCTTCTTCCCTCCATTAGAAGAATTCAATTTGAAATGGGAATCCTTCCCCTTCCCTTTCTTTGCCTTACTTGTTAAGGCCAAATTTTCTTCATCATCATTCTTGGATGAAGAACCATCTCATGTGCTCCTCCTGATCTCCTCTTGCATAAGATCTAACCATAGTCATTCCCAATCCTACAATTTCTCCCTTCCATTCTGAAATTCTTGGTAGCTATTCCAACTCTTTGGACGGCCAAGGAGAGCGAGGCTCACCATTTCATCATTGGAAGTAGTTATTCCCACACTGCCAAGCTCATCTCTGTAGGTGGTGGACTTGTTCAGATATGTGGAAATAATATCTCCCTTCTCCATCTTGATTCTTAGAAGCTTATCCTTGAGCGCCAATTTCCTCTAGTCACTACTGTTTTGGTAGAGTTCCTTCAATTTCTTCGACATTGAAAATGGAGTATCCTTCCCATGGAGACTCGAGACAATATGGTCTCAAACTCTCTCAAGGATGATTCGTCTCGCCTTCACCACACACTTCTTCCACTCATCCAACTCTTGTGCATTAGTTGAAGCTGGCTTTGGGATTTCTTGATTAATGAATTCCTTCAAGCCATTGTCTTCTAATACATTCTCCTTTCTATCTTTCCATGCTATGTAATTCGAGCTACCTTCCAAGGCATACTAGAGTCTCAAGCCATAGAACGCCATTGGCCAACCTTGAAGTATGATATGAATTCGATTTGCACCTGCAACCCCGAACTTCAAACTTCAAATTCTCTTCTCAGTATACTGTTCACAGCTCCGATACCATGTAGAAAATTTCCACAAATCCAGCTTGGCTACCATGTAGAAAATATGTGTAGATTTACCTGATAATGAAATATAAATCAAAGAAAAATACTATAACCTACTTCTACTATCAATTTGCATAATATTAAAGATCGAGCTGAACGATATAACCAGAAGAAGAAGAATCAATTGCACAATACACATGAAAATACTTTGGGGAAAGCCTTAGCTAAAAACCCCACACTATTGTATTATCATATAAGGTGGAAATACATAGGAATTATACAAAGCCTTAGCTCTCATAGCTAGCCAGCTCTCAGTACAATCCTCACATATGCTCACAGGCAATTTTGGCTTCTCTCCAGCCTTCTTCTCTGCCCTCCAAGATCCTATTTCCTTACGTTGTTCCTTGTGGACGATTCTCTTGTTACCAAGTGGAAAGCTCATCTACCAAGTGGATTATAACCTTCCAAAACTGCGTAATCCTCAAGGATTAAATCCTTGACTACATGCATGGAGAAAACTCATGCATGCAGTCAAGGATTTAATCCTTGAGGATTGTGTAGTTTTGGAAGGTTATCATCAACTTGGTAGACGAGTTTTCCACTTGGTAACATGAGAATCATCCACAAGGAATAACGCAATGAAATAGGAGCTTGGAGGGCAGAGAGGAAGGCTGGAGAGAAGCCAAGATTTCCTGTGAGCATCTGTGAGGATTGTACTAAGAGCTGGATAGATGTGAGAGCTAAGGCTTTTTATAATTCCTATGTATTTCCACCTTGTATGATAATACAATAGTGTGGGGTTTCTAGATGAGGCTTTCCCCAAAGTATTTTCATGTGTAGTGTTCCATTGATTCTTCTTCTTCTGGTTATATTGTTCAGCTTGATATTTAAGCTTCTATAAATTGATAGTAGAAGTAGGTTATAGTATTCTGCTTTGATTTATATTGCATTATCACGTTAATCTACACAGGTTTTCTACACTTAGAACCTTGGTGAGGATTCCCCGCGATGCTCTATTTGTGACCTCTACTTTCCCATTTTCTTGAGGGTGATAGGCAGTGGATGTCTTGTGCTTGATATGGTATTGCCTCATGATATCTTCAATAATATTTGATGCGATTTGTGCTCCTTGATAAGTGACTACGTACCTTGGATACCCACACTTGTAGAAGATATTTTCTCTTAAAAACTTAGCCACTTTGTGCATAGTTGTTACTTTGAATTCCTTTGTCTCAGCCCAATTTGTCATGTAATCAGTGCACACAATGAAGTACCTCTTATGTACTGATGGTGGATCAATTCTCCCACTAAAATCCATGCCCCACTTGTCAAATGGATCTAAGGCCACTTGAGGTTGTAGGGGAATTTCATCCCTGGGTGTGGGTTTTCCAATCCTTTAGCACTAATCACACCTAGTGGTGTATCTCCTTACATCTTGATGTAAAGTGGGCCAATACTAACCAGCCTCTAAAACTTTAAAGGCTCTATTTTTAGTAGCAAAATTACCCCCACAAGTTCCATCATGACATGCTGAGAGGATGTCAAAGACCTACTCTTCTCTTACACATCTCCTCAATATCTGATCTGGTCCTAATCTGAAAAGGTTTCCCCCAATCCAAGTGAAAATAGATCTTTTCCTTACAATCTTACTTTTCGCTCTAGATGATAGATTAGGATGGAACCTCCCAGCAATCAAGTAGTTGGTTACATCAACAAACCAAGGAGAAAGCGCCGAGATGGAAAAGAGGTGTTCATTTGGAAGTCGATCATCCACCATATCCTCATTACCTATTGGTAAGGTTAGCCTAGACAAAAAATATGCAACCACATTTTGTTCCTTGGTTTATCAATAACAGCCAAATCAAATTGTTGTAACAATGACAACCACCTAATTATCCTGACATTGACATCAGGTTTATTCATCAAATATTTAATGGCAACATGATCAATATGAGAAATTTTTTTATACCCAATGATATAGGGCTTGAATTTGTTTAAAGAATGTACTACAACTAAGAGTTCGTTTTCAATGATAGTGTAACTCAACTCAGCTTTAGACAAATTCTTACTAGTGAAATAGATACCGAAAGGAAATTTATCTTATATTTGTCCTAAGGATTCCCTCGCAGCTTTATCTGATGCATCAATATCGATATGGAAAGGAAATTCCCAGTTGGGACCCCTAAGGATGGGTGTGGTGGTCTATTTTTCCTTCAACACTTCAAGGGCCTCTTGACAGTTACTTTTCCAACAAAAAATTGAATCCTTGGCCAATAATGTAAACAAAGGTGAAGCCAATTTAGTAAAATATTTGAAGAATCTCCTATAATACCTATCTAATCCTATGAAACTCCTGACATCTCTTTACCTTTTATGGGTAGGGACCATTTTGATGATGGAAATCTTGTTTGGGTCAACTTGTATCCCTTCCTCAGATATGGAATGACCAAGGACAATCCATTCATTCATCACTAATTCACATTTCTCAGGGCTTAATGAGAGATTGATTTCAATACGTTTCTTCAATACCTTGCACATATTGGAGAAAGATCGATAGAAGTCACATCCATAAGGAGTGAAATCATCCATGCATATTTTAATAGAGTCATGAACAAGTTCAACAAAAATAATCATAAGTACCCTCTAGAAAGTAGCAGGGGCATTGCACAAACTGAATGGAAGAACTCTATAAGCAAAGGTAACCCAAGGACATGTAAATGTGGTCTTATCTTGGTCTTCAAGGCTGATCTGGATTTGGTTGTATCCACTAAATCCATCTAGGAAGGAGAAGAATTTCATCCTTGTAAGGCCATTGAATACTTGGTCAATGAAGGGTAAAGGAAAATGGTCCTTCTTTGTAGCCATGTTAAGTTCTTGGTAATCAACACATGTTATCCACTTCCCATTCTTCTTGGGAACTAAAATAAGAGGGGACACCCACTCACTATTTGAAATGGGGTATATGAACCCTGCATCCAGTAGCTTTTGTAGTACTTCTTTCATAATGTCCTTAAGTGTTGGGTTCATCCTTCTTTTAGATTGGTGCAATGCATGCATCCCTCCTTATTGTAAATATGATGAGTATAAACTAAGGGATGTACACCTTTCATTTCCTTATAATCCCAAGAAAAAGCATCCAAGTGTTGCCTCAACACATTGCACAATTGTTCTTCCTGTTTAGCTAAGAGAGAAGGGTTGATATTTAAGGTTATGGATGGGCCAAACTCTACAATTTTGACATGTTCGGGACTTGAGTCAACAGGGCCTAATTCAGTCCAAGGACTACTCCTAGATTATTTCATCAACTCATCAATTACTGTGGGAGTGGGAGGTTGGTTATAAAGGATATGGTCAATGAGGTCATGTTCTTCAGGTTGCCCCGCTCCTCTAATAGTATCTAGACTGCATATTTGGTAGGGGGTGGTGTGATACAATTCATCCTCTTCCTCCTCTTCTAACCACAAGGGTAAGTCATGTTCAATAGAAGGTTGAGCATGAGGATACAATACCAATTTTTTTGATAAATGTCCATTCTTAATGGTCATGTTCCCAAACCTACAACTAATGTAGACATCAATAGTGGCCAACCACAGTCTTCCTAACATGAGAGGATAGCAACTAAACCTGGTTTTGGGATGGAGAAACAAGAAATGAGTAGGATATTCCCAAGATTCACTGGAGACCATAACATATTAAACAATTCCCTTAGGAGTTGATGTGGATCTGTTTGCAAGATGCAACACCATGGTGGTATTCCTCAAAGCCCCTTGGAGATTTAGATTTATCATGGTTTCCTTAGTAATAACATTGATTGCAGCCCCAAGATCAATTATGGGTGTTCAGGACTATAAGGACATCAATGTGCACATCCCCTACTGGGCTTCCCATGTCTAGATATTTCGAGAATATCACCCTCCCAAGCATCAAATTAGATAGTTTCCAAACAACATTTATGGTTGGAGTGTATCTTTTTGTTCTCCCGATATTTTTGAAACATTTCTCCTTGATAAGTGTATTATAGATGGGAACATCTTTAATTTCTTGGAGAAGGGGTATCTTAACACACAAATTATTCAATTCTGTCAGAAGTTCAACCTCTTCTAGGGTGTTCTGGCTAGGGTGGGTCATCCTCTTAGGAAAGGGAGGTGGATTGACTTGAGTAACACTCCCTTCCTTCTATTATTCAATCCCTTTATGTGGAGAAGGTGGGTTATTATCTAGGATCACTCTCACAAAATGAAGGTTGATCACCTATATTTCCACAACATAAGCAAGATAGGATGTCTATCTACTATAGACCTTCTGTGCTTGCTTATTGTTTTGGTTCATATTGGGTTGAGCAGGAATTTGAGGTTTCTTAGGTGGAGTAGGATGAGTGAGTTGTTGTAGAGGTTGGGGTGGACGTAGTAAAGTAGGAGGTTGGTTGAATTGATGCCTCCACCCTTGTGATGGGTTGTTCCATTAAGAATATTCGGGCGGATATGGCTGCAAAGAATGGTTGACAGGTTGAGGAGGATATAGAGGACCATAAGGCCAAGAAGGAGGTGTGGACCATGATGGATGAGTGGAAGGGTACCAAGGTTGCAAAGGTGCATTCTAATTTGGATTGTAATAAAAGTACTATGCACCTTCCATGCCTTGTTGATATGGCCAATGTCCTTGAGGTCTTCATTGATTAATGAAAAAAAGTTGCTTTGACTTGCCTTCTACCCCTTGGTATACAACTTTTAGTCCTAGAAAAGAGGGGAATTTGTTTGTTGCGTAATTTTCTTCGCAGACTAGGCATAATTATATGACATTCATTGGGCATTCATTCTTAGGGTGTCTTTTGGTGCATCTAGGAAAAAAATCATCTACTTCCCTTTCTGCTTCCTCCTGCTTTCTTTTGATTTTCATGGTATCCATTTGCACTGAAAATGTATGCACCATTTCAGTCTTGAAATCCTCCAAAATGTTACCTATCTCATTCTTGATGGATGTTTTCAAGGGAGAGGAATTGACCAAGCTTTGACTAGCCCTACTTGTCTTCCTCGCAATCATAGAGTGATTCTTGAATACAATTTTGATGTAATCATATGATACTTGATAGATATATCCTCCAAAAGACATGTTTATGGTTTCCAACATATACTCCCTAATCCCTAGGAGAAGAACTAGCTTGAGTGACTCAGGATCAAGGGTACAACTAGCCCTCCTAAAACTGAGCCGAAATGTATTCTCATAGTCCTCTAGGGATTCATCAGGTCCAAGCTTCATCCTAAATATTTATTCCTTAGTTTATTTGGACCTATCATAGTCCCTATACTTTCTATTGAAGGCCTATTGGATTTGGGCATAGGTAGGGATGTTATTCCTAGGAAGGCCCATAAACTAGTGAAAGGCTGCATCTTTAAGGGTAGAAGGGAATAACTTCAACTTTTTCTCATCAAAGGAATAGTGATAAGTCCTACAAAAAATAACAAATTCAAACATGAAGGTGTTAGAATCCTCAGAGGTTAAGCCATGGAATTGTGGAAGGGAAGTAGGACTTATATACTTTAGTCTAGCCTCTCCATTGGCCTCTCGGATAGGAAAAAACTCATTCTACCTGTTTTCAACCATAGTTTGGGTAGGTGAAGTGCATTCTTCTTCTTCCTCAACAAGTTCTTCAAAACTTTTGGGTTTCTCACCTACAAGGTCTTCTATCTCCCATACAGTCAAAGAGGGAAGCTCGCAGTCACCGAAGAAGAGTGAAGGTTGACTACTTGAGGGTGTGGAGGTTTTTGGTAAGAATTTTCCTTGGTTATCCCTACTCCTATGAGGAATGATCCTCTTTTTTTTACTTTTTCAAAAAATTTATGCAAAATAGAAAAAAATTCTCAAGCAAAAACAACATCTACTGAGACACCTCCCTGACAATAGTGCCAAAATGTGATGAGCCCTGGTATTACACAAAGAATGTTGTAACTCCCAAGGGTTCTTCAACTCAAATTATCAACCTAGGGTTCGTATAAACTTAGAGGTGGAAATTATATATGTATACCAGATTGGATTCTAGTCATGCCACCCTCAGTCATGAAATTACATCAAAGTGGTCAAAGACCATTCCTCCTATTGATCTATAGTGAAAGCTTGCTGATGAAATTACAATTGAAAACTACTTCTAGCTATGAAAGTGGAAATGCCATTTTCTCAACTTGTAGATGCTAATTAATCAATTCATGAAAGGACAAGGGATATATACTTGCATAAATAAATCTAATTTACCTTGCAAAATTCATCAAACTACACACATAATTGCATGTATCATCTACCAATTTCACACTTTCTTGAAAATTAGAAACCTAACTTGCATCATACTTGTGATTGAAAAAACTAATACTACTCTGTTTTTTAGTGAGTAAAAGGAATGATTGGAGTGCCCTAGGAGGTTCCCTTGATCATCAAATCACAACTTGGGGTCATTATTCATCTTGACTAAGCTAAAGTTGAAGTGTGGATCAAAACTGGTGAAGAAAAGTGGCACTACATGCTTGGTACATGTGTTGCTACAGGAGGCCTTGTATTGCTACAAGAGGGCCTATAATGCTACAAGAGGGGTTACGAGAAGACTTTTAGGGTGAAAATGATGTCTTGAGGGTATGGATTGGTGGATGGTGGTTAAAGAGAATGAAGGAAGGTTCATTTGATCCCCCTAGCCAAGCTCAGGACCTCTCAGAGGTATTTCTTGCACTAGGATGAATGCTCATGGTTTCCTAAGTTTACTAGGCATAGTGACTTATGGAAAGAGAGTTTTGGGAGACAATTGAGGGGTGGAAAGAGAAGATGTAAGAGTCCAAGATGGATGTGGAAGAGTTTCCTTACCTTGTAGATAAGCATAAACCTACAATCATCCACATGCATATATCCATTGATCGTTAACAAAGTGATATAACCTAGGAGGGAAAAGATTAGTTGAAGTTAAATAACATCTATTTTATGCCATAACACTACTGTAATCATTAAACTAACGTGCAAGCTACATAAAGTAAATGTAAAAATAGAACGAGTAACATTCTTTTATTTCCAAGAAGTCATAAACACAATATTTTTGGACTGGGATTGTGAATCCTTCCATCCATTATCCCAAAAGTACGATGATGTAGAAGTTTGCAACCACATGTTTTTATAGCCTAACCTCTACTGAAATGAAAGAAACTATGAATTGCTTTGAATCAAGAACAAAACAAGAGGCCCTCTGAAACTAACTTAGATGAAGCTTAATAACCAACTTCTCATTATTAGAAAGGAAAGGTCTCATACATCACTTAAAAGTTCAAAATGATAATGCTAAGGTCTAGGCTAAATAGCTACATCTAGCTGAATTAAAAATTTGAATCCTAGTGAGATTTTCATCTTGTTTATTTATATAAAAGGATAGCTGGTAGCAACTCCCATGAAAATAGGAGTGATTCCCTCCTTGAACTCGAAAATGGTGTATATTGTCCCTCTTGAGATTCACTTGTACTAGGAGTTACTCGGCTACTAATGAACCGGAACTGGTGAGAGAGGATGTTGTGATCCCAAGCAGAGTTAGGTAGTTAACGAGGTGTACAAACCCCCTAGATTCTCTCATGGTTGTCTCCATTAAACCCCTAAATAGTAATTACCTCAAAACTTCTTCTTTTTACCGCAATTAAACCACATTAATCCACATACTATGACAAACACATTTTACTCCTCTTGCTAAGCATAATATAACAAAAAGTGTAAATCAATGTGAGAAAATCATAGTTTTAAGGTTGGAGGATGGCATGATGATCTTCAAAATATACCTCTTGATGGGACTCATCAGTAGGCATGTCTTCTACCCATTTTGTAAAGTAGTCGATGATGACCAAAATGTACTTATGACTTCCTGAAGAGTTAGATTTTTAGGTCATGAATCTATGACCCATTTGTATAAAGGGCCTATTGTGATGACTTCGTGTAGGCAACCCGGTGGGCCTCATGCCTTGTGAGCGTATCATTGGAAACATTCACATTTCCTGATTGCTTGAATACAATCGTGGAACAAGGTGGGACAAAATTTAACGAGCAAGGAGGATTTTTTGTGCAGTGTACATCCTTGATAGGTGCTCACCATAGGCTCCACCATGGTAGTCATGTCAGACCTATTGAGCTTGCTGAAGAGTAATACATCGACAAATAATGTCATTGATGCAATGATGATAGAGGAAATCCCCTGTAAGGAGGAAATGGGGGGTTTGCTGGCGAATATGCCTGCAATCATCGCGAGTGAGATAAGGGTTAAACTTCTAAGTTTGAAGAAAGAGAAGGATGTTCTCATACCAAGGGTCATCCGTAGATATCACAGACAAGTGTTTGTTAGGGAAAGAATCATTGATAGGGGAACCTTGGGACTCTGTAGGGAGATCTGCAATGAACTATGCAATGATAAGAGATTTCTTTCTTTTATGGGAAACAAATTGTAAGTTGAACTCTTGTATAATAACTAACTATCAAGGATATTTATGGTTCATCATAAAATGAGAGAGAAAATATAACATGGGATTAATATTTGTTAGTAAGGTGGTGGTCCGAAAGATGATATAATGTCGATGCTTCTGTACTAAGTGAACAAGGGCTGGGTTTTTTTCTCTTCTTAGCTCATACTTTAAGGCAGGCCTGGAGAGGTTCTTGTTAATGTAATAGATAACATTGTCTCTATTATCTCATCCTTCTTGGGCTAACACACCCATGATGGCTACTTCAAATGCTGATAAGTAGAGGGTATAATCCTTTGTATGATCAGGAGGGATATTTAGCGGAGCTTGACATAATGTATCTTTTAAGGGCTCAAATGATTTTTTGGCTTTCTCATCCTAGTGGAAGGGAATGTCTTGACGAAGAGGCATGAGAAACCATGTGCACAGGTGCCATAATAGGGAACAAAGTGACGTAAGAAATTTGTTTTTCCCTACAGGCTTTGTGATTTATTCAAAAAATTTGGAGGGGGGATTTCTCAGATGGGTTGGACCTTCAATGGGTCAACTCTAGTACCTTTCTAGCAAACAATGAATCCCAATAGTCTCTCTGCATTGATGCAAAAAGAAACACATGACAGGGTTCAAGTGTAGGTTTTATTGCCAACATATCTAAAAAACTAGGTTGAGAACTTCTGAATGGTTTGAGTGCTTTTTGGATCGCACTATAAGGTTATCCAAATAGGCCAGTATAATATGATCCAATATGGAAGATATAACTCATGGTCCTCTGAAAGGTGGCACCAATTTTTTCAAGGCCAAAGCGAATTAATCAGTAGACGAGTGTGCTCCATGGGGTGGTAAAAGGTATTTTATACTGATCAGTATGGCATATATAAATTTGGTTATACCCTGAGAAGCCATCCATGAAATATAAGACCTCGTGACCAACACATGCACCAATTACTTGATTGATGAAGGGTGCAGGGTAATTGTGCTTGGGACATGCTTTCTTCAGATCTCGAAAATCAATACAAACTTGAATGGTGCCCTATTTTTTCATGACGGGTATAGGGTTAGAAACCCAAGTCATGTAAGTGATAGGGTAAATGAAACAAGCATTATTAATCTTATCGATTTCTTGTTGAATCACTTATGCTTTAGAGGGATGACATTCATGTTTCTTTTTCCTAACAGGGTAGGCATCTAGCCATAAGTGAATATGGTGCTCCATGATAGTAGTAATAATAGCTAGTATTTCCAAGTAAGACCATACAAAGATGTCCCTATATTATTTAAAAAAGGCTTTGTGTGAGGCCACCTCATATTTGGAGCATGCTTCCCTGAGTGATATTTCTTCGACTATTCCTAGCTTGGTGGAAATATCTACCTTGATCGTAGGTGAGATGTTAGACATATTCACTTCCCCAAATTCATATGGTGTCAGGATGAGATTTTTAAACCAATATAGCTGTCCTAGAGGTAGGGAGAACTTCGTTTCTATTGTGAAAATATCATGGTTGGGTGCATCAATAGATGAAAAATCTTTCATGGGTAGAAATAAAGAATGGTGATGCATGGCATCCCATGGACATTCTGGTTCCTTCATGGCCTCTATAAAATCTTCATCTGAGTGAAAAAAATTATCTAATAGTGATATGGGTTGTGCGAGGTCATGAGGATGCAATGACAATTAAATTTTAAATGGGGCATTCAATCATTAACCATTGATTCATAATTCTTTCCTACAACAAATCCTTTATTCATAGGCCATTCCATTACATCTCAAGCTCTCACATACTACAAGATATTAATACTATGCACAACAACTCATTACAAAAGGATAACACAACTTCGGAGAACTAAAGACTCAAACTCTACAAGCTATTACACAACAAAAAACTAACATGACCTTAGTTCTTCTGCTAACTACAACTCAATCTACAACTTAGAACTCTCAACTAAAAACTAGCAGCTAATAGTTGCCTGATTTTTCCATCTTTGGCCCTTTTCATAGATCTCTTTCACTTGATCTAGTCTAACATGCAACCTCATTTATCCTAATCTCGGTCAGCTGTACTTTGACGATTTATGGTGCTTTTGTCGTTATCAGCTTTGATATTTTCAAAATCTTGTCGTGCTTCCTTTTGTTGGGCATGGGATCCTCGAAGGTCAGCTTTGGGGCTACAAGCCCATAATTTTGTAGAAATTCCCACTGTAGATCACCTGGTAATGCAATGTACTAAAGCAAAACACTTGATATACTTCTACAACCAATTTAGCCAAAGCTGAATCAACCATGAGCAACATCAATAAGAACACATATAATTAATAAGAAGGAATCAATCACACATAACACAAAAGAATTTACCCGCGGAAAGCACTTGCTTGAAACCCCATCTCTGTATTATCATACAAGTGGAAATATGTCCGGGTTACACAAAGCCTAGCTCGGAAGCTATCTAGCTCTTAGTACAATCCGTCTACTACTCATAGACAGTCAAAGGCTTCTCACAAACCTTCTCGTCTGCCCTCCAATCCTCCTATTTATATTCACAGTTTTCCTGGGTCCTCCAACTACAACCTATGTGATTCTCACCTCACACACAACACTAACCTCTAAAATAACTGCACAAACCTGAAGGAGATAAATCCTCATCATGGATGAGCTTCCTTTATAGGAAAAATATTCATCCAACTGATAGTACACTATCCCTTCTTTCATCTCAACTGGGTCTCTGTCTAAACTGACATGCATCAGTTATCCATGAGTGAATACACAGTTATCTAAAAATAACAGTTGTCACATGCATGCAAGCATCAATAAACTGTATCTCATTAATTTAATAACTTGTTAAATTAATCTAACTGAACTTGACTAAGTTAAACTAAGTTAACTAATCCTATCAATATAGAACTCATCCTTAATTCCTCAATCATTGGAGAAAATCAAGGACACATTCCCCAATTAGTGGATAAATTATTGCATGTTCTCACAAAGACTTCAGGATTGATTTTCCTTAACTAATTAACTCAAACTAAATTAATTAATTAATATTCCAAACTGTTGGTAAGACCAAATTTGAATTTACTTCCTATAGATAGACTAGGGACTGCTATAAATAGGAAGGGACCCATAAATGCTATTTTTAGCAATTTCACCTCTCACCCAAGGTGGCCAAAATGCTCATTGGCCAAACTACTATTTTTAGAAGTGCTATTTTTAGCACTTTCTAAATTTAGCATTTCTTGTTGCACATTTTTCAAAACTCCCTCTCAACAAGAAAGGCTTCCTCTCGAACCTAATCCTGTAAATTTGGAATGTTCTGCATGTAACATATCTACCAAGTGTGGTTGCTCCAGCAACACTCGGAACAAAAAAACTCCCAACTGACCACTCTATTGGGCTAGAAACATACTCTGATGTTGAAGCTCTACCTGCTGCTAACAAGTGCTCCCTCTTTGACCTCTGCACTACTAGAACATCTCCATGCATCTCGCACCATTGCACCCTTCTGTGTGCTACCCTGCAATATGCAACACACTTGTGCCTCTCGCATTGTTGCAACCTACATGCTTTGTGCTGTCCTAGGATTCCCTGCACTGTAGCTCTCTCTTCCGCTCCATCCACATCTGTCTCTACCCAATCAGTCAGTTCCTGCTACTCCACATCGAGGATCCCATAACAAGGTCTCATCCAAGAGGTTGGGTACCTCAAGGATCCTACCCCTCCTCCTTGGGATGATCACTCCACATCACCCCACCTCCTACCTAGAGGTATAGCTGCATGTGATCACTCTGCCCACTTGGCTCGAAGTTTCCCCCTATAGGAGGTATCTGCATGAGTAGATGTCTCTACTAGATCTCCTCTTAGCCTCTCTAGTTTTGGTTGCTCCACAACCTCCTGAATTTGCTTCACCAATTGTGGCTCCTCCACAATTGTCTGAGACTTCTTCTGGCTCTGCATCTTGAGAGGTAACTTACTGTCCCTCTCAACCACCAAGTATCTAACCTTTGCCTTGCTCCTCAAGGATTTTCATGCATCTTGTACCTCAAGTGCATACAGGTTCTTGGCTAGCACACCAATTTGTTTCAAATTTCCCGTCGTCACAAAATTTTATGGAAAAAGAGCTGATTTTAAATCAACGATATCTCCCTCATCCGAACTGCGATTCAGCCAATTTTTTTTTTGATTTTGGGTATTTTTCCGTAAGGAATCCAAGTCTTCTATTTGTGTCTAAAAATTTTGTACAAAAATTTTTAGATCTGCTCTACAAACTCTCGGCCCAAAACTCAACACTTTGAAATCTCCTCTAAGTATATTGTTCTTCCTTGATCACCTATGCTCTAATACCATGTAGAAATTCCCACTGTAGATCACCTCGTAATGCAATGTACTAAAGCAAAACACTTGATCTACTTCTACAACCAATTTTGTGGAAGCTTAATCAACCATGGGCAACATCAATAAGAACACATATAACTGATAAGAAAGAATGAATCAGACATAACACAGCAGAATTTACCCGGGGATAGCACCTACCTAAAACCCCATCTCTGTATTATCATACAAGTGGAAATATGTCCAGATTACGCAAAGCCTTAGCTCGGAAGCTATCCAAATCTCAGTACAATCCCTCTGCTGCTCATAGACAGTCAAAGGCTTCTCACAAACCTTCTCCTCTGCACTCCAATCCTCCTATTTCTATGCGCAGTTTTCCTGGGTCCTCCAACTGTAACTTGTGCGATTCTCACCTCACACACAACACTGACCTTTGAAATAATTGCACAAACCTGAAGGAGATAAATCCTCATCATGGATGAGATTCCTTTATAGGAAAAATATTCATCCAACTGATAGTACACTGTCCCTTCTCTGATCTCAACTAGGGCTCTGTCTGAACTGACATGCATCAGTTATCGATGGGTGAATACACAGTTATCTGAAAATAACAGTTGTCACATGCATGCAAGCATCAACAAACTATATCTCATTAATTTAACAACTTGTTAAATTAATCTAACTGAACTTGACTAAGTTAAACTAAGTCAACTGATCCTCTCAATATAGAACTCATCCTTAATTCCTCAATCAGTGGAGAAAATCAAGAACACATTCCCCAATTAGTGGATAAATTATTGCATGTTCTCACAAAGACTTCAAGTTTGATTTTCCTCAACTAATTAACTCAAACTGAATTAATTAATTAATATTCCAAACTACTGGTAAGACCAAATTCGAATTTACTTTCTATAGATAGACCAGGGACTGCTATAAATAGGAAGGGACCCAGAAATTCTATTTTTAGAAGATACTACTTCTAGCAGTTTCACCTCTCACCCAAGGTGACCAAAATGCTATTTTTAGAAGTGTTATTTTTAGCAGTTCTATTTTTAGCACTTTCTAAATTTAGCATTTCTTGTTGCACATTTTTCAACAATTTTGGTCAAATTTTGTAATCCAAGTGTAAAGACTCCACATTTTGTAGTCGCGGAGCGCATAGGTGTTAAAGAGTCATAGGTTTGTCTACCCTTATTTTGGAAATGTAATGTCGACTGTAAAATATCTACCCATGGTCTGCAGACCTTGGGATTGTATAAAAAGAGCTAAGCTCTAACTAGCTAGAAGGGACACATGAAGATATGATGTATGAGAGATAGCTCTAAAGTAGAAGTCTAAGTTTGGGTTGTAGCGTATGTAGAGGCTCTGTAGCTGGGTATGTAAAGGCCTAGAAGTCTGCAGTTGAGTGCGCAGTGGCCTAGAAGTCTGCAGCTGAGTGTGCGGACACCTGCAGCTGAGTGCGCAAGGCGTGTTGAGTCTATAATCGTCCAAAATTATCAATAAAGAGAAGTATTCTATAATTTATGTCTCTTTAGTTCCTGTTTATGCATCTTGTTATTGCTAAAAAGTGTGCAACAACAAATGCTAAGTTCAGGAAGTGCTAAAAATAGAACTGCTAAAAATAACACTTCTAAAAATAGCTAAAAATAACATCTTCTAAAAATAGCAACTCTGGGTCCCTTCCTATTTATAGCAGTCCCTGGTCTATCTATAGGAAGTAAATTCGAATTTGGTCTTACCAGCAGTTTGGAATATTAATTAATTAATTCTCCATGAGCTAATTAGTTAAGGAAAAGAAAACTTGAAGTCTTTGTGAGAACATGCAATTATTTCTCCACTAATTGGGGAATGTGCCCTTGATTTTCCCCACTGATTGAGGAATTAAGGATGAGTTCTATATTGAAAGGATCAGTTAACTTAGTTTAACTTAGTCAAGTTTGGTTAGATTAATTTAACAAGTTGTTAAATTAATGAGATATAGTTTGTTGATGCTTGCATGCATGTGAAAACTATTATTTTCAGATAACTATGTATTCACTCATGGATAAATGATGCATGGTAGTTCAGATAAAGTCCCAGTTGAGATAAGATGTGGGACAGTGTACTATCAGATGCTAGGATATTTCTAGTAAGTACTCCTTGCATGGGGAAGGAAGCTTCTTCCTTCTATGACTGTGTAGTTGGACCTGTTAGCTTTGATACTTAATTCAATATTTGTTGGGTCAAAGTCAGCTGGAAACAATCTTTTCTTCCTTCTCCTTTGGGTTTCTTCATACCATATAGCCCTGCCTTATTTGTTTCTCTTTCCTCGAAACCTCTTGTTCCCCGTTTAAAATTCCTATTCTCCTTTTTTTCGCTGTGTAAGCCTGTGTTTTTAAAGCCCCGAGCACTAAGCTCTGAGTCACCATATGACCCAAGCATATAACTCTACGCTCTCTTTTAAATCCTGCTATACCCCCGCCTTGATCTCCACCGTCGATCACCCACGATCTGACGGTATCTACTTTGTTTACCATACAGTTAAACCCCGCGTACTTTCCTTAACATCTGACCGTCCATCGCAGATCCGACGGCTGACGCATCCCCCGATCGCGCGACTTGTGCGTGCGTTAACCTGCAGGGGCGGCGGTTTCGAGCTGCCATGCATCATGTTTTAACTGGATCACGCATTGTTATATGAAAACTGCCATCGCGCCGAAAGTGGTGTGGAGAAACCGCCCACCCGCGAAACCGCTAATCCCCGCTCGTTAACTATCGCGCATCTTCCTCGTGCGATGGCCATCCGATCATCCTCGCCCACGATCTGATGGTCCTCGTTCTTCCTGTGCATAAGTCTCCTGATCTCCTTCGTAGATTGATCTCCGTCGTTGATCTCTGCAATCTAACGACTACTATTGATCCCTGTAATGCCTCTGTATCTTCCATCACCTCCCGCCAGTTTTCAATGCATTTTTTGTGTCCTTTGGCAATCTTGTGCTCCCGAAGGAGGAAGAAGGCAGCCAGTGTTACAGTTTCTAGCACAATAAATCCTCAGCAACTGCATTCAATGACAAAATGGCTGAAGGACGAGAAGGACGACCTCAAGCAGTGAAAAGAATTTATCAGACATGGAATTTTATCCATAATTTACCCCAGCTGCCCGAGAAGGACTTCAGAATATTAGAAAAGGCCGATTTGTCCATTAAAACACTCAGAATTATAGCAGAGACCATATCTAATTGTAAATGCAGTTGGTGGTCAATTAAGACACCCCCACGCTTAGCATAGCATGGCAATTTTGTAAACAATCTCTATATATACCCAGAACACAGATGTAATGGGTTGATGAGTGTTATTTTGTTGTAAGGTTCAACTTCTGGAGATTGTAACTGTTGTGATACCTGCATTGTCTGGTCTTCATTTTCAGCTAATGCAAGCTTCTTTTGCTGTTAATTGCTCACTGTCCACTTCTTCTTCTTGTTCCAGGTTGTGCTTGTTTTGCATTTATTCATGTGTTGTTAATGTTTAGCATTAGAGGGGCTGTCATCCCACCTTTGTGTTAGGATTTAGCATGTATCATTGAATTTGTTTGCAGGTTTCTGTTATTTTAATTCCAGAGAGTTGTCATCATGTCTGTGTATTAGAAAACAGATTTACAGACCTTTTAACTGGTTGTAGCTAGCCATCATAGGGTCCTGTGCATCTGCTGGTGTGATCAGTGTTCTCCATCATCACATTTTCTTTAAAACTGTGAGTAATTGGTGGTTAAAAGCCTTGTAGTCTGGGGGTGTTCACCCATGTCTGGGGTCAAGCATAGTAGAAGTGGTTATCTGGCTTGAATATGCAGCATTTGTTTCATTCATCCACCATTTTTCCAACATTTTGTTGAGTTTGTAATGTTCCCGAGCATCTCTGATATACAACCTAGGAGAGTTTCTTGGGGTGATAACATTAATTGGCGTCGTTGCCGGGGAAAGGAGAATCGAAGCTCAGCTTCCTTGGGAGAATGACACAGTTTGAAGCTTTGATGATAGACAAGGTTTGAACGCAGTTTTTGGTTGTAATCATCTATTCGGCGACTCCATTGGAGGAAGACCATCCTTTGGCGACTCCACATTGCAGTTCTGGTCCAGTTGGTGAGGCATGGTCAGAGATATCTTCAGAAACCATCAGCTGAACCAGTGCCTGATCTTGAGAAGATCGTTCAGTAGAAGAAAATATCGTAGTAAGGAGCACCAGGATCAGGTAAGCCTTAAAATTTCCATGTATTTCTGCTAGTGTAGAAATACCTTCAGAGATTCATTTAGCTCCTTACTCATTCATTTCCCTTTCATACCTTAGTAGAAAAAAGCACCATGCTATCCATCGTATTCCTCCGTTTTTGTCATTCCTTTCATTCATTCATTCTACTCAGGCCACCAGTATCCTTTCATTTACCTCAGTCATGGTAGGCCAGCAAGCCCTCACAAAGATAGAACGAATAGTTGCTGCTAGGTATGGACCCTTAGTCTTGCCTACCCCTTTGAATGCCATGCCGGTAGGAGATTATCAACAATTTATGCCTAAGTTTATTGGTACAAAAGGAATATCAGCTGAAGAGCACCTTGAATCTTTTTATTGTCGCATCAATGAAGAGGATGTCTAGATGAGGGTTTTGTTCCAAAGCCTAGATGGGGAAGATAGAAATTGGTTCAGAAATTTACCCCCTAGGTCTATTGCAGACATTGAGGCCCTAGATGATGTATTTTTAAAGCATTGGGGAAATAATAAAGACCTACTCTTTTATCATGGTGAATTTGGGAACTTGCAGAGAGAAGATGGTGAGTTGCTATCTGAATTTAACATCAGATTCAATCATATTTACAACAGAATGCCAGTTGAAGTAAGACCTACCCATTCTTCTGCCATGCTTACTTATGCTAATGCTTTCAATTCTCAATTCTGCTTGCTATTAAGAGAAAGAAGATGTGCTTCTCTGGTTGATATGCAAATTGCAGCCTTTGAAGTAGAAGCAAACATTATTGCTGCAGAAAGACTTGAAGGTGATGCCAAGAGGAGAAGTCAGGGAGGTGAATCCTCATCATCCTATGATTCTGAAATAGATGAATTGGTTAGGATGATTGAATTTTTGGCCTCTGAAGTTTCCAAACTAAAGGCTGAGCAGCATTCTAAGGAGGCAAAGGCTCATTGTTCCTTCTCTTTTCCATCTCCAAATCCATGCAGAGGAGCAAAGGAGCAGTTGCAAATTTTGCAAAGAAACAGAGATGTAAACGAAGATCAAAGGGTGAAGACCCTTTGTCAAAATATAGTCATGGAAGAGGAGTAGCATGAGGAGGAGGTCCATGTTTTGGAAGGTTCTCCTTTCCTAACAAGGGTTGCTTATGAGAAAGCAATATCCAAAGACAATTCTTAACAATTTGTTGTAGCTGTAGAACAACAAGTTGACCAACAGTGGTAGCCAGCAACAAATCCCTTCCTCCAAGAATTCAAGCCTAAGGCCAACACATCTTCTAATGATTATGCAGATCTGCAAGTTGAACAACCTACTGTTATCCCCAACATAGTGATCAAAAAGGTAGAAGATAGCTCCCCATCATCTTTTGTCCCTCTGTCTGCTCAGGTGACAATCCCTCTAAGTTGCCCCTTGAACACTGAGGTAGGAAATAGCTCTATTCTCAAGGTTGAGACTGATCACCTTAGTTTTGATTTTCTGAAACCTACTCAGATGGCCTCCACACAGAATGAAAGGGCATCTTATCAGATAACAGAGGAAGAGGGTGTACAGTTGTGGGATTCCTCCTTGGATGAGGATTGTTCAAAGCAAGATTTAGGAGCAGATAATGTTTCTGTGTCCCATACACATGAATATATTGGTACACCATTCATATTTATTGTACAGGCCACAGGTGACAAAAACAGGTACACAACAGCCATGATTATTTAGCAGGTGTACAAAGGCTCCTATGAAGAATGTTCAAGGAGGAAAACACACAGAGAGGAAATGAAAGTTGATCCATATCTGCCTATTAAGCTCAAATGTCCTAAACTATTTGAGGTAGAGGATCAAATAAATCCTGTTTTACAGCTCTATGATGAAGGGGCCGAGAATAGGAGAAACAATTTTGGTGGCCTAGCAAATGGGCAGTTTTGAAGTTTTAAGTTTTCCAACCTTAATGTTGTAATTGTGTTCTTTTTAGTATAGACTTGGCTTGAATCCATGCCCGATGGATACCAGGCATAGTTTTGAAAGCTGATTTTGCATGAAGGCATTGGTCTATAGGTTCTTGAGACCTCACAAGGAGGATCTCATCCCCAGAAGGAGCCAGTGTTAGCTCTGCTACTTAATTCAGTATTTGTTGGGTCAAAGTAAGCTGGCAGCAGTCTTTTCTTCCTTCTCCTTCGGGTTTCTTCATACCACATAGCCCTGCTTTATCTGTTTCTCTTTCCCCGAAACCTCTTGTTCCCTGTTTAAACATTCTTGTTCTCCTTTGTTTCGCTGTGTAAGCCTGTGTTTTTAAAGCCCTGAGCACTAAGCTCTGAGTCACCATATGACCCGTGCATATAACTCTGCACTCTTTTTTAAATCCTGCTATACCCCTACCTTGATCTCCACCATCGATCGCCCACGATCCGATGGTCTCCACTTTGTTTACCATACAGTTAAACCCCACGTACTTTCCTTAACATCTGACCATCCATCGTAGATCCGACGGCTGACGCATTCCCTGATCGCGCGACTTGTGCATGCGTTAACCCGTAGGGGTTTCGGGCTGCCATGCGTCATGTTTTAACTGGATCGCGCATTGTTATACAGAACCTACCATCGTGTCGAAAGCGGTGCGGGGAAACCGCCCGCCCGCGAAACCGTCGATCCCCCGCTTGTTAACCGTCGCGTATCTTGCTCGTGCGATGGCCATTTGATCATCCCTACCCATGATCCAACGGTCCTCATTCTTTCCGTGCATAAGTCTCCCGATCTCCTCCGTAGATTGACCTTCGTCATTGATCTCTGCAATCCAACGACTGCTATTGATCCCTGTAATGCCTCTATATCTTCCATCGCCTCCCACCAGTTTTCAATGCATTTTTCGTGTCCTTTGGCAATCATGTGCTCCCGAAGGAGGAAGAAGGCAGCCAGTGTTGCAGTTTCCAACACAACAAATCCTCAGCAACTGCATTCAATGACAGAATGGCCGAAGGACGAAAAGGACAACCTCGAGTAGTGAAAAGCATTTATCAGGCATGGAATTTCATCCATAATTTACCCCAGCTGCCCGAGAAGGACTTCAGAATATCAGAAAAGGCCGATTTTTCCATTAAAAACCTCAGAATTGCAGCAGAGACCATATCTAATTATAAATGCGGTTGGTGGTCCATTAAGACACCTCCACGCATAGCATAGCAGGGCAATTTTGTAAACAATCTCTATATATACCTAGAACACAGATGTAATAGGTTGATGAGTGTTATTTTGCTGTAAGGTTCAACTTCTAGAGATTGTAACTTCTATGATACCTGCAGCGTTTGGTCTTAATTTTCAACTAATGAAAGCTTCTTTTGTTGTTAATTGCTCACTATCCACTTCTTCTTCTTGTTCCAAGCTGTGCTTGTTTTTCAGTTATTCATGTGTTGTTAATGTTTAGCATTAGAGGGGTTGTCATCCCACCTCTGTGTTAGGATTTAGCATGTATCATTGAATTTGTTTGCAGGTTTATGTTATTTTAATGTCGGAGAGCTGTCATCCTGTCTGTGTATTAGAAAACAGATTTACAGACCTTTTAACTGGTTGCAGCTAGCCATCATAGGGTCCTGTGCATCTGCTGGTGTGATCAGTGTTCTCCATCATCACATTTTCTTTAAAACTGTGAGTAATTGGTGGTTAAAATCCTTGTAGTCTGGGGGTGTTCACCCATGTCTAGGGTCAAGCACAGTAGATGTGGTTATCTGGCTTGAATATGCAGCATTTGTTTCATTCATCCACCATTTTTCCAACATTTTGTTGAGTTTGTAATGTTCTCGAGCATCTTTGATATACAACCTAGGAGAGTTTCTTTGGGTGATAACAGGACCTGAGGTGACAACAGGTATGATCAGGCCAATTTACATGTGTTTTGTAATTGGACCCCAACCAAAACTGCGCAAGGAATTGGAAGAAGTGTGTGGCTAGAGCTAGGAGAATTCCCTTGGAGGGAGTGCGAGATCACATTGTCTCGAGCCTCCATGGGAAGGATACTCTATTTACAATATGGAAAACATTGAAAGATTTATATTAGAATAACAGTGATCAGAGGAAGCAGGCACTGAAGGACAAACTTCGAAAGATCAAGTGTGAAAAGGATGAGACGATCTCTATGTATCTGACCAAGCTCATCACATGTAGGGATGAGCTTGTAAGTGTAGGGGTCGTGACAGCTGATGGTGATATGGTGAGTTTAACACTCCTTGGCCGTGTTAATGGAAGGGAGAAACTACCAGATTAGGAATGACTATGGTTAGATTTGATCCAGGAGGAGATCAGATGGAGCATTAGAGATGGTTCTTCATCCATGGAGGATGAGGAGAACTATGCCTTAGCGAGTAAGGCAAAGAAGGGGAAGGAGAAGGTTTCTCTTTCCAAATCTAGTTCTTCCAATGGTGGGAAGAAGGTTGACAAATCGAAAGTGTGATTCTTTCGTTGTCATGAGGTGGGCCATTACGCTGCAAATTGTCCACAGAGGAAATCCAAGAAGGGATCCAGGGAAGGATCTGAAGGTGAGGCACTTACTTCACAGTTTGAGTTGGATTTCACACTCTTCACATTCATGCTTTCATCCGTGGTGGGAAGTGGTTGGTTTCTTGATAGTGGAGCTTCTTTCCACATGACCGGCGACAAGAGTTTGTTCAGTACTTTGGAGGAGAAAGATCTCCAGATAGTCATAGCGATGGGTAATGATGAAAAGTATAATATCTCAGGTGTAGGCACGATTATTTTTAAGAGGGATCATGGAGCTTGCCTTACCTTGACCGATGTCAAGTATGTACCAGGACTAAAGAGAAACTTGGTGTTGATCGCGATGCTAGAAGACAAAGGCTATGATGTAGTCTTCAGTAAGGGAAAGGTTTTCCTTAGACACATCATCACTAGACAGGTGAAGTAGATTGGTTCATGGGTCAAGAATCTATATGCTTTTGAGGTTCAAGATGCATGCAAAGCCTTGAGTAGCAAGGCAACTAATGGAGACTTTGTGGTTGATAGGGAGGGTATGTTACCTCTCAACATGCAGTGCCAGAAGGTCTTAGATGATTATGGAGGAGCCATGATTGGTGCAGCAGCTTCAAGAGGTTGTGAAGCAGCCACAACAGGGGAAGATGAGAGGAGATCGATTAGAGACATATACTCATGCAGAGACCTCTAGTATGGGGAAACTCCAAGCCAGGTGGGCAGAGGGATAACATGATGCCATACCTCTAGGTAGGAGGTGGGGGGATATAGAGTGACCATCCCAAGGAGGAGGGGCAGGATATTTGAGGTACGCAACCTCTTGGATGAGACCTTGCTATGAGAGCCCTGATGTGGAGTAGAAGGAACTGACTGATTGGGTAGAGATAGATGCGGATGGAGCGGCAGAGAGAGCTACAATGAAGGGAATCCCAGGGCAATGTAGAGCATGCAGGCTACAACAATGAGAGAGGCACAAGTGTGTTGCATAGTGCAGGGTAGCATAGAGAAGGGTGCAATGGTGTGAGATGCATGGAGATGTTGCAGTAGCGTAGAGTCAGAGAGGGAGCACTTGTCAGCAACATGTAGAGCTTCAGCATCAGAGTATGTTTCTAGCCCAACAGAGAGGTCAATTGGGAGTTTTTTTGTTTTGAGTGTTGCTGGAGTAACCGCACTTGGTAGATGTGTTGCATGTAGAACATTTTAGAGTTACAAGATCAAATTCGAGAGGAAGCCTTTCTTGTTGAGAGGGAGTTTTGAAAAGTGTGCAACAAGAAATGCTAAATTTAGGAAGTGCTAAAAATAGAACTGCTAAAAATAGCACTTCTAAATATAGCAGTTTGGCCAATGAGAATTTTGGCCACCTTGGGTGAGAGGTGAAACTGCTAAAAATATCATCTTCTAAAAATATAAATTTTGGGTCCCTTCCTATTTATAGCAGTCTCTAGTCTATCTATAGGAAGTAAATTCGAATTTGGTCTTACCAGCAGTTTGGAATATTAATTAATTAATTCTCCATGAGTTAATTAGTTAAGGAAATGTAAACTTGAAGTCTTTGTGAGAACATGCAATTATTTCTCCACTAATTAGGGAATGTGTCCTTGATTTGCTCCACTGATTGAGGAATTAAGGATGAGTTCTATATTGAGAGGATCAGTTGACTTAGTTTAACTTAGTGAAGTTCAGTTAGATTAATTTAACAAGTTGTTAAATTAATGAGATATAGTTTGTTGATGCTTGCATGCATGTGACAACTATTATTTTCAGATAACTGTGTATTCACTCATGGATAACTAATGCATGGCAGTTCAGAAAGAGACCCAGTTGAGATTAGATGTGGGACAGTGTACTATCAGATGATCAGATATTTCTAGTAAGTATTCCTTGCATGGGGAAGGAAGCTTCTTCATTCTATGATTGCATAGTTAGACCTGAGGTGACAATAGGTATGATCAAGCTATTTTACATGTGTTTTTAAATTGGACCCCAATCAAAACTGTGCAAGGAAATAGGAGCTTGGACCTGAGTTGCAACCTTTATATACAGGGCTAGGTAGTCCATGAGCTTTATCATCATAGTACAAAGAGAGTAGGATAGCTTTTGAGTTGATTCTTTTTGTATGTTGTTGAGGATTTCCACTTTATTGGTAACAAAGTGTTGGGGTTTTATGATGGTGCTTTCCCCAGTGATATATTCTATGTTATGTGTGAGTGATTCCTTCTTATCAGTTATATGTGTTCATGCTTTATGTTGCTCATGTTCAATTAAACTTCCACAAAGTTTTTGGTAGATGTAGATCTAGTATTATGCTTTAGTACATTGCATATATCAGTTTGATCTGCAGGTGAAATTTCTAAATGATATCAGTGAGCTAGCTAATTTGTAGAGAAAATTCTACAGTTATGTTGGGTATGAATTTCACTTATAATGCTTATATGGCACATGAATGTATGTAAATATGTTGGTTAAGTGAACACAAGTAAGAACATCTATTTATGCAAAGATAACTAATATCGGTTAATAAGATAAGTAAAACACTTAGCTTAGTTTGGGAGATATCGCAGTTCGCTGCCCTAGCAGTGCGAAAGTCCTTGCGCCACAGGTTAGGGCTACGCAAAAACCAATTGTACCCTTTTGCGGAGGTACTGAAGGGTGGAACAGAGGGCTAAGAAACTTGTGCGAATGTAGGTATAGCCAGAATAAACAAACATCACATCCATCTCAAGGGTGCGGAAACTTGTTTCCAGCATCCCCCTATACTGCTTTGAGTGAGACTTCAGTCTGCGCTTTGCACGCTGATGCCGAAAGGGCTAGTAGTGTAGGGATTTTTTTGGCTAACTAACGCTAAACCTGGGTCAAGCCCACTCATGCCAACAAATAGTTTCATTGCCACGACTGAAATCTGCATAAGAGATGTGTGATGTCGTATCATTGGAATCCAACTAAGAAAGAAATCGAAGGCTGGTTGAACAGAAGGATCCATGAGTTCATGGCACAAGAGAACAAAAATCCATGACTAACAAAAGAATAATGGCTAGACATGTACCTGTATATGGAGATCCACAAAATCTTTTTCGCCTCATTTCCAGTTGAGTTGTATGAGTGGATCGCGAAGATAGCAAATAGCCAAGGAAGGTGGAAATTTGATGGTCCTATTGTGTGGACCCTAGAGCTAGTGTGAAGGTTGGAGGCATCAGAGGATAAGATTGCCCACATTATCGATCATTGTCTCGATTGTGTCATAGGAGGATTTGTGATAGAATTCATGGGCAACACCTCAGTCAGCTATAGCGAGGTGGAGCAACACTTTTTCAAAGGACCACGAGGTAAGTATGTAAAATCTTTGAATACTTGGATTAAAATGTTGTTGTGAAAAAAACAGGTTATGGAGCTACCTTTAGGTTTGGGACTACTCGAAGCAGAAAAACTTATAGGAATGAAGGAAATAAGGGCCTGGTGTATAGCCCCTTGATTTCACCTGAGTGAAGAGACGAAGAAGGAATAACGAAGTTTTCTCTGTGAAGCACTATTCAATTAATAAGACAAGGATTCCCACGAATACCACCTCCTCCCACACCACCTCCGACTTCACCACCATCACCTCCAACTTCACCCATACCACCTCCACCTCCACCGTGGTTCAATATGGAAAATACAGTGAAATTTCCTTTGTTCAAGGGCTTGGGAAATTCAGACCTGGACCAATTCTAGTTCGTTGTGAGGGCTGTATGGGAAGCTCAATGTCTTGCACATGATCATATAAAGAAAGCAACACTGGTTAGCGCTCTACAGGATTGCATGCTAACCTAGTATATTAAGTACTCTAATGATAACCTGAATGCTAGCGTAGCTGACATCCAAGTAGCACTAAATATGGAATTTAACAGGCCTAAATCTGAGGTGTAGTCGATTGTGGGATTCAAAAAGATTGCGATGCAACCAGGTGAGACGCCTTGGGAACTATATTAGAGGTTGGAATGCATGATCCGTGAGGCCAACATGAACTTGATAGATGGACAACATCGCGAGTGGTTTGTAGCTTCACTACTACCACACTTAAGGAGTGTGTTGTCGTAGCAGAAGATAACAACTCAGGTAGAGGCCTTGGAGATTTCCATGAGAATACATTAGACTTCAATGCAAGATTCTAATCTATGAGTCCATAAAATCCATGTGTAGCTAAAGAATCTATGCCTTGAGATGCAAAGCCTGAAGCAAGACAGGATGGTTCGACTAGACGCATTCGAGGAGGTATGGTGCTTGAAATGAAAGAGTCAGGGTCATGACAAAGACATTGCTTGGTCTTTGTGAATTACCTTGCAGGAGGAGGACCGATGCCTTTAAGGCTGGAAGCTCAAGCAGAACCTAGTGCGGCACCTGCTTTATGGTGTACTATTTTTCAGATAGCCAGAAAACATGCCACAGATAACTGTCACTTGCTACAAAAGTATGTGTAAGCACCACAACAAATGTTCTACAACTTTTGTAGGTCGGGAGGACATGATGAAAATAATTGCAGGAGCTATGAATTGATGATGGACAAAAATCTCGCCTACCGAGTTCAGGCTGAAACACGACCCCTTGACTAGAATGCAAGGATAGCACGAACAAGATTTCAAGGGTGCAGATGAGGCTGAGGTGGAGGAGGACCTGGTAGAGGTCGAGGACAGTTGATTTTCTATAATTGCAGAGGACCAGGACACTATGCCCGCGATTGCACTAATCCGATGCATTCGTTGTGCAAGTATTGAACATTGTTTGATCATGAAATGGAAGATTGTCCTACGCTAATAGCTAGGATACGTGACAAAGGGGCACTACCACCTCCCCCTACTCAAAACTTGTAGATGATGAGGTCTGAGCCACGCGAGGAAGATCCGAACGTAAATATAGTGCTTTGAAGTGGAATCACGAAGGGAGATGACAAGGGGAAACAAATAGAAGAGAGTACATGGGTTCACAAGGCCCTGATGAAAGAGGTTGAGTTTGATTTGGAGCACGCTGGAGAAGTGTTCATGGAAGCTAATAAGAGCTTCACTGAGGCCTCCACTTCAGGAAGCAAAGATAAGCTTGAGATGGAGATGGACCTCACTATGCTCACAACTTTCTTGGAAACCTGTATGAAGTTACTGCGTGACAGTAGTGCTGTAAAAAGGCTACAAGAACTCATCAATAGATGCACTAGAACTGCACCAGGTGAGCCACGCATAGTATGAAAGATTGACAAGCATAAGATAAGGACAGGATGGGAGATGAGGCTGACTACACAAATAGGAGAATATGAAATGGATCAGGTCATTTTGGACTTGGGGTCAGATGCGAATGTCCTACCAAAGAAGACTTGGGATCGAATGGGGTGACCTGTGCTGTAATGGTCTCTGATTCAGCTAAGGATGGTGAATCAGCAGAAAATCATACACATGGGGCAGTTGCAGGGGGTGATTGTGGATAATGAGGGAGCGAGCGCACTGGAAGATTTTGAAGTAATAGAGATAGTGGTTGATAACAATTCCTATCCTGCACTCCTGGGAATTGACTGGGCTACCGATATGAACTGGGTAGTCAATCTGAAGATGCAAAAGATGATCTTTGAGAAAAATTCGATGTGCGTAATAATACCCCTCGATCTTGTTGAGGGATCGCGCTATACTGAACCAGTCCATGATTATGAGAGTGATGATGATATGGACTGCATATATAATATAACAACGCAAGATAAAGAATGGGTGAATCCCACCACAGATGGACAGATTACATGGGATCACAAGAGTTCCTGCACTTTGGACTCTGACGAAGAAATAGAACGATGGCAGAATCAGTTACACGAAGTAATTACACCTAATTGTGACATGATGACCCGGTCGCTGCACTGTGTGTCATGAGAGGAAAGAAATATTCCTATTTATGATGGTCTAAATAATGTAGATATATTTTTGGATACATTTTAGAGGTGCTAGAAAATCAATGCTTCCAGGCCTTGGACTGGGCTCTACGCGCTATGCTTGTAAGATGGTCAAGTATGCACAAGGGAAGTTTTGATGATTGGCGCAAATGTAGGAGTATGATGAGAACATGATTTGGAAAGCCTATGATGTGACTGAAGGACAAGTACAATGGGTAGAGTGATTGGTGCATGTAGTTGTCCAAAGCAGAAAAGAACTACTCTACCACTGAATGCGAGGGGATAGCTATGTTGTATGCACTCCAGAAGTATCGACACTACTTTCTAGGAGGCCACTTCAAGATGTATACAGATCACTCTGCACTAAAGTACTTGGTTAACAAGCCTATGTGGGGGGGTGAATTTGGAAATGGCTCTTATTGTTCCAAGAGTATGATTTTGAAGTTGTTGTGAAGCCTAAACGATTGAACACAGGACTGGATCATTTGTCGCGCATCAAAACAGGGGAGGAACTTACTAACTTGGAGGAAGGATTACCTCACGTGTAGCTATTTTCAATGTGTGTCGTAGATGGTAATTTCAAGGATATAATACACTTCCTAACAACAGGAACTACACTGTAAGGATACTCTGTCCAGTAAAAGAAGGAATTAGTGGTGTGCGCAACAGATTTTTTTGTCATTGCTGGGCATCTATACAAAATGGGGACTGATGAGAAATTGTGATGCTATGTACGTAAGTTTGAACAAAGCAACATCCTCGTGGATGCTTATGGGGGTGCTGCAGGAGGACATTATGCAAGGAGAGAAACTGTGTAGAAGATTCTACACGCCGATTTGTGGTGGCCAACCCTTCATAAGGATTCAAAATCATATTGCCAGACATGTGATGTATGTCAAAGAATAGGCAGGCCATCATGGAGGGATGAATTGCCTTTGAATCCACAAATTACATTTCAACCTTTCGAGAAGTGGGAAATATGTTTTTTAGGACCCATTCGGCCACAAGGGAAGACAGGGGCGAGGTACATTATCACTAAAATAGAGTATTTGACTTGTTGGGCAGAAGCGCAACTGATGAAGGATTTCATGGGCATGACTGTCACGAAGTTCCTATTTGAGCATGTATTGACACGATTTGGATGTCTAAGGATCTTGATGATTGATCATGGTACGCACCTCCTGAATGAGATGATCAATGCACTAATAGAGGAATTTCAGGTGTATCACCAAAAGAGCATACCTTATCACCCACAGGCTAACGGGACAGTGGAGGCATTCAACAAAGTGCTTGAAAACATGTTGATCGAGGTTTGTAATGCTTAGCAAAGTGATTGGGACCTATGAATACCTACAGTATTGTGGGCTTATTGAAAAACATGCAAAAAGCTTACGGGACAAACCCCTTTTAGGCTTTTCTATGGTGCGGAAGCTGTAACTCCTATGGAATACATCATGCCTAGTATGCACATAGCAGTGCTCATAGGTATGACAGATCATGGATCCCTGGAAGAGAGGCTCGAACAGTTGGATGAGCTTGAAGAAGAGAGATTTTTGGATGGACTTTATCAATAGGTTTAAAAGCAGCGTGAAAAAGCGTGGCATGATCGAAACATCAAGCTACGCACATTTAAGGTAAACGATTTGGTTTTATTGTATGATAGTAAGTTTGATAAATTCTCTGAAAAATTCAGGATGCACTGGTTAGGGCCTTATGTTATTAAGAAGATTACCGACGAAGGAGCGGTACAGCTAGTCAAGTTAAATGGAGAACCCTTCCTAGGAAAGGTGAATGGCAGTCGACTGAAGCCATACACAGGTGGCCCGACCATCTGACTATGTGATAGAAGCATAGTCTTAGTGCTCCAGGAAGCTAAAAGGAGGTGCGAGACTATAAACTACACTGCCCAAGTTGGGGAGTTGTGCGATTTCAGGACTGCGAGAAGCAGGCAAGTGCCACAGGGTCTACGACAGCGCGAAGGCAATTGCGCTACCCATGGAAATAGTATGCAGGTGCACCAGAAAGTGTCTGTTAAAACTGTTCACGATTTGATGGTCGGATTGTGGCCAAATGGAGCACTGGTAGCCATTTAAGGTAAAATTTATGGCTTAGATTCTTGAAAATATGCCGCCAATCTAGAATTAATGGGCTTAATGTGGTGGGAACGGTCGAATTTGAATTTAAAAGGCCCTATAAATCACCAGTGGTTGTCTAGTGAAAAACACTTAGCGTTTTGAAAATTCAGTTGTTGCGCTATCAAGTGTGTATGGACCGTGTGAATTTTGAGGCTTTGAGAGAAAGTTCAGTGTTCGAGAGATTACTGAAGGAGACGCAGGGCCTCTTGAATGGAATGATGTCAGCACTCGTGGAAGCCATGGACATAGAAGCGGTGACAGCTGAGGAAGCCCTGCAGGAAATTAAGGTAGTAGAAGCTACCCCAGAAAGTGCCGAAGTGATAGTTGAAATCCCTAAAACATCCAAAACACCGAGACCAAAGAAGGATAAGCAAACTATGATACCATTGTGCATCTCACCAAGAAACCCATAGAGGACCAAGCTCACTTTGCAGGAAAAGGGGAAGGCCATTTATTTGGAAGTAGATAGGGAAGAATCTGAAGAAATCCTAGTGGATGAGGAGGATTTGGAAATGGAAGTTGAAACCCAGGATGTAGACCCTATTACCAGGTTACCAGAAAATGATCCTCCATGTAAGGGCAAAGCCAAGGTGCCAAAGGACATAGACGAGAGCAAGAGCTCCTTGCAAAATCCATTGTTCCTAGATGACATTGTTTTTGAGGGGCCACACTTAGGGCGAGTTCCTGTACTAAAGTTCGAGGATTGGGACCTCATAGACCACGAGAAATTTCCACATTTAGCAAATGAGCAGCTAATGCACCGACGAATTGATACGACTACTGGAATGATCAAATTAGAGCCACAGACATGGCTCAAGGGTGTAGAGAAAGCCAAGTTGCTCAACCTACTCTGGGCGTCGCATTACCACTTTGCCCCAGTGACCATCTTCGTCATCAGGTAGCTGCTATGCCTGGTGCATGATGGGTGTTTTTTGGCTGGAGGAGCCCATTCCCATAACAGACCACTTGATCCATCCGATAACACAGTTGCCTTACTCAGGGGAGGATCCAACCAATATATCAGAAGGAAAAGGTGCTAAGTTGGCCCTCGTAGAAGCTATGAAGAAGAAATTCAAGTTGGAGAAGAAGAAGCGTAGATATGCCATCTCCAACATTAACAACCCTACAGTCAAGGTAGCAGTGCAAATATTAGCAGGGAAGGTGATGCGGAAGTGTTGCGCAGATGATGTGCCTGCGCCTGTGATTGCATTAGCAGCCTAATGTGTTGAAGGAGTCCATTTCAACTAGGCGAATTATCTATGTGGCAAGTTCCTTACGAACTGTCGCAAGGCACAAGAGCAGGGCAAGATGATCCACTATGCATGGCTCTTTCTCTCGATTGTGTTGGTGGCATGGGAGCTGTCAAAAGATAGCCAATTCCATTCGGTCGCACTGGACCTTCTAGAGGTAATGAAGTATGCTTCGTCGTGGGCAACCAAGGATGCACAACATATAAAAGAAAGCAAGATATTTTGGATATTGATGGAAATGAGTATCCAGATGGGGATCAATCGCAAGTCGCAGTTGTCGCCCACAGTATATGCTAGTTTGCAAAGCTTTGCAGAGTTCAAGGCGGAATTCCACCATGTCTTTATGAGGGTGCAGAAGGACCCCATGAAGACATGGCATAACTTACCATATCTGGCAACTAATGATGTTATCTACGCAGTAATTGAGTCTTGGCCACCGGAGTGGTGCACTGCAACAGGCTCCACAGTGGAAAAAAACAAGTCCACCGTGTAGCATAAGAAGGAAGAAACAAAACTTCGAATGGCGCGGCTAGATGAGAAGCATTGGAAAGAGGAAGCAAAGGCTAAGGCCCAAGCAACATGTAACGTCGCAAAATTGGCCGAACAATAGAAGACAGGAGGAGAAGAGCGTGAAGGAAATAAGTCACCTTTTCCCAGGATTGAAGTATAAACAGACGAGCTAGCAGAATAAGGTGGCATGGACCAAAAGATGATGGCCACCCAACTCAAGCGTTAATGCCCGCAAGAGAAGGTAGTGCCACGAAATAAAACCAAGGCGTCAAAGACATCCTTTGACCCAATCACCCTCACTCAGGGGGATTTGCACAATATTGGAGAAATAGTGAGGGATGTCACTGCGGAGGCCCTCCAACAGTTCAAAGAGAAATAGCAATTGGTATTTGGAGCTCTCCAAATAGAGCTGCAGGAGTTGCAGGTTTGCACTCCACAGGTTGGCACAGTGTCCACCAGCCCCCTGATCGACACTTCAGCTGTCGAGGAGATGTTTCGTACAAGGGTGACCAACATGATAGTTCTACCAGATGGGGCACTTACTATAGAAAATGAGGCCGATATGCCCACGTCAGCAGCCTGAAAGGGGTGGGATTGAATATGGCCATGCTCCCTCAAGAGACGCTTCACCTCTTGTACGATGGAGCCACTGCGGAACTTACGGCCTGGTAAAGTCACACTCTATAGGTGATGAGCGAGCAGTGCATCAACATCGGGTAGTTGGGCTTGCAGCACAACGAGGTAGTGGAACAAAATAATAAGATCATGCAGGTTTTGGAGGAAGCCTGTCGAATGGTCTCAGAGTTTGACATTCAAGCAGAAGAAGTAGTTGAGGTGCGCATGTGTAAGTTGGCCACAGGGGCGAGCAATTCTCAGACAGTGATGGCCAGGATTCAATTAGAGGTGAACTTGCAGATCGCAAAATTGTAGTTGAGGACTCAACCTTCAACACTACTGGGAATCAGGGAACAATGTACCACCATTGTTACAACATCAATAGTAGCAGTAGACATTGCAATAGCAGACGAAACGCGACTATTTGAATAGTCATTCGAGGTCCTGACTACCCTGTAGTAGGACACAAATATAGAGCACCTAGAGATAGAGTTGCATGAGCAACAAAAAATATATGACGAGGTCAAAGGGACCATGCAAATGGTCACCCTCACATAGAGGCTCGTACAGATGTAGGAGGAAAAGGTGCTTAAGTAACAGGTTGATGTCGCTCGGCACAAAGAAGTGGTCCTAAAAGCGTGCCCACAACCATGGACAGACGAGGCATATACAAACACAACTTCCATTGAAGGGAAGCTCGCGACACTGCAGGAAACTCAGTAGAATATTCAGGGTAGTAGTTCAACAGCAGTCACCGAGCAAAGAGTGGAAGAACTATAGAAATCCGTCGCTCAGTGCGCTACCGAGGTTGCGTTCATCCAGACAAAGCTTAGAGGTCTTTGTGCTAAGATCTCCACACCTACAGAGTGACTCGAGGGTGAGTCATGATGTTTGTGTTGGGGTCCTATTGGGCGCAGGATCCCCCAAGGGTAGTTTTGGGGCTAAAAGCCCATATTTTGGTCAAATTTTGTAATCTAAGTGTAAAGATTCCACATTTTGTGGTCGTGGAGCGTGTAGGTGTTAAATATTCATAGGGTTGTTTGCCCTTATTTTGGAAATGTAATGTCAACTATAAAAGATCTACCCATGGTCCGCGAACCATGGGATTGTATAAAAAGAGCTAAGCTCTAAGTATTTAGAAGAGACACATGGAGATATGATGTATGAGAGATAGATCTGAAGTAGAAGTCTAAGTTTGGGTTGTAACGTAGGTAGAGGCTCTGTAGCTGAGTGCGCAGAGGCATAGAAGTCCACAGCTAAGTGCGCAAAGGCCTAGAATTCTGCAGCTGAGTGAGTGGACCCCTGTAGCTGAGTGTGCAGGGTGGGTCGAGTCTGTAATCGTCTAGAATTAACAATAAAGAGAAATATTCTACAATTTTTGTGCCTTTAATTCCTGTTTATGCATCTTGTTATGTTGGGTATGAATTTCACTTATAATGCTTATATGGTGTGCGAATGTATGTAAATGTGTTGGTTAAGTGAACACAAGTAAGAACATATTTTTACATGAAGCTAACTAAGATCGGTTAATAAGATAAGTAAAACACTTAGCCTAGTTTGGGAGATATCGCAGTTCGCTGCCCTAGCAGCACGAAAGTCCTTGAGCCGCAGGTTAGGGTTGTGCGAAAACCAATTGTACCCTTTCGCGAAGGTACTGAAGGGAAGAAACCTACACTAAGATAGGTATAGACGAAATAAACCGACATCACATCCATCTCAAGGGTGTGGAAACTTGGTTCCAGCATCCCCCCATACTGTTTCGGGTGAGACTTTAGTTCACACTCTGCGAGCTGATACCAAAAGGGTTAGTAGTGTAGGGATTTGTTTGGCTAACTAACGTTGAACCTGGGTCAGGTCCCCTCAAGCCAACACCTTCTTTTTTGGATTCATAAATCTCAATATAATTGATCCGTCACTTCTCTATCATTTCCCTATTTCTGGTGGTTGCTTCTTTGCCGACCATTTCTTCTCCGTGACTACTTGTTAATCATGTCCTTCAAAATTACCCCAAAACGAAGGAACCAACAATGTCTATAACAACACTCGTTAAAATTTCATGTAAAAAGATATAATACCATGATGATGGGACATATATTCCAAGTTGAATGGTGGGAAAAACATCCTAGCAGGTGTTCACTTTGTTTCATTATGGCTAAGGAAATTAGCAAAGGCAATGGGAAAGGCTAAATAGAATTTTTGGCATATTTATTTAGAAAAATAATGGAAAATAGGAGAATAGGAACGTGAAAGGCCACAAGTTACATGTGACGAGGAAATTGAAGGAAAATAATGGAAAATGAAGAAAATAAAGGCCTGTTTAATAAAAACGATTCTGAGCTTCTTCAGTTCAATTTTGGAGCTCTCTCATTATTTTCTTTCTCTCTCAGTGGGTAAGCTTCATCAGTTCAGTTTTGGAGCTCTCTCATTATTTTCTTTCTCTCTCATTCTTGGACGCTTAGAGTTTTCTTCAAGAAATATTGGAGGGTGTGGCATACTTGGATTTTTGGAGCAAGATGGAAAAGGAAGAGAACAAAAGTGCAATAGGACATTGCGATCAGTAGCTACAATGAGTTTTGTAGCAGGTACCGAGATGCATGTATGTTTTCCTCACTAGTTTTGGCATGCATGTTGTTTATTGGTCATGAATTGTCATTGGCATGGAGGATTTCCTGGATAGCCATGGTGATGTGGGTTCATTTTCTTTTTTTTCTAGTTGGTTCTCATGTTTCCTTAGCTTGAGTTGAGTTACTAGTTCCTAGATCCTTGGTTGGACAAATGCTTTGGAGGCCTATAATAGCTTGGGCTGAGTTATTAGTCTTGGAGCCTTGGTTGGACAAATTCTCTGGAGCCCTTGGTGGGTTGAGTTACTAATCCTGGAGCCTTGGTTGGAAAAACTCTATGGACCGTGGAAATAGTTGTGGGTTGAGTTACTAGTCCTAGAGCATTGGTTGGAACAAATGCTTTGGAGCCCTGGAAGGCTAGGATAAAGACCAATATAGTGACGGTTTGGTGATGTCGTACCATGAGGTCGAATCATTGTTTTGTGGGTTGAATTGGTTTGCCTCTAGAAGCCCTAGATGGTTTTGGATTGATTTGTTTTATGAAATCCCTCATTCATGCTTGGAATATGGCACGGGGTGAATGACTAAAGAAAGATTTGGCTCAACCATTCTACAATCAGGTGGAACGTGGTAGTCCCATACCGGGTTGGATTTTTCATCATTAATATGAGCTTATTTTTCTTTGTTATCTTAAGAGTATTATACTGGTTTATATGTGGATTCTATGACTATTATACCTTTGGTATTTATGTCATTATTATGCTGGTTATGAATATGTATTATGACAGTGTTTATGTATGGTTCCCATCATGTTTTAACTTGTATATGAATGAATAATGTATCAATTGCCTAATGGATGAAGCTGCAGCTAATGCGATAAGGAAATAATTCCTCATAGAAAATATGAGATAAGTATAAGACACCTATGCTTAGATCTATCATTTACACCTATAGATTGCATTGATGCCAAGTGTTTGACAGAATTCATTCCTGTTTGGGGATGATTAGGCCTAGTGCTGGAGTTATTCTTTGGTTTATTAGTATTATCATCATGTGTTTAATGGATTATGGAAATTACAACAAGTTCTAGGCATTGGCTGGAATTCTAGGCTTAAAAATTTCCTTAAATTCCCTAGACTCTAGCACAGGTTTGCTGAAAATAGTCCCTCGAGGCAGACATGCAGGCTTGTGGGAGTGTCCATAGATCTCTCAAAGTTGGGATGTTGATAGAATTGGACCTTTTATAGGTTTAATAGCTTAAGAACGTAGAGGGACTTAGGGGTTGGTTACCAGAAAGTTTGGGATGGTTCATAAGAGTCCTAAATGATGTTTAAGGTTTGTATGGTGTGTTTCCATTGGTTTAACTTCCTTAATGTGACTGAGGAAGTCAACCCATATCATAGTAACATCTCGTCACATGTTTACCCTAGTTGCCTAGTTACTTGGGTAGATGTGGGAGGAGGGTGTTACAGAGTGGTATCAGAGCATGGTGCACCCCTCAGACTAGATGGTCGATGTGTTGGTCATGTATTCATATCGGTTGAATATGTGTTCCTTATGCTTGTATTCCATGTGCTTATTGCATTTTCATGGTTTTGATCATGGTTTTAGTGATGTTTCCATGTGAAGGTTCATGGAGTTGTTGTGGGATGTGTTGTCATGAGTGTATGGTGGTATATGCATTTTTTTTCATGTTGGTTTCTATATGTTGTCATGCATGCGTTGTCAAGGTGAAGGTTGTTGTGCACGAGGTATTTGTATGCAATTAGTTCATTGTGATGATATTGATATGTTATTATGTTAATGTGTTGGTTGAGATAGAGCAGGAGATGCATATCATCAAAGCGAAGTTGCAACATTTGACCTTGGGGTAGGAGTGTGTCATCATACAAGTTCGTATGTTGGGTATGCAGGTACGTAGGTTAAGGATTGTTATATGAATTATGGTTATGTGTATGCCTTTCATTCTAGTGATGTTATGGTTGTATGCATTGCTATTTTTGTTTTTTAAGATAACTCAATGATTATGTTATATGTTGTTGATGAGTATGTTATAGGTTAAATTTTTATTTTAATATGATAGTTCGGTTGGTGATTAGGTTATATGTTGTTGATGAACATGATATATAACTTGTCGTTGTTATATGGTAGTTAGCTTGATCATTAGGTTATATGTTGTTGATGATCATGATGTATAACTTGTTGATTTTATGTGATATTAACTTGATGATTGAGGTTATTAAATCAATATATTGATGCTATATATATCATGCTAAATTGGATTGGCCTATGCGGACGATTAGGGTTATGAAATTCAGGTATGAGTTGACTTATTTGTGACATTGTGTTGTGCTAATCTAGACTGATTGTGTAGATGTGATTATTATGTATGAATGATAAATGTTTATGAGCTTATGATGTGGACATGTTATCTAGTGACTGTTATGCATATCATGGCCTTATTTAGGGTTGAGTTGATATGTTGTGAAGTTATATTGTGCTAATTTGGATTGATTGTGCAGACTAGATTTCCTCCCCTGCGATACATTAAGGTATGAACTTTCTTATGTCATCTACTTTGTGCCAGACTATTTGATTATGACGTCTATTTGGTGTTTTAGTGTTTGGTGTCTATTATGTCATCTAGTTGATTTATTTAACATGGTATGTTTTCAAGTTCAATGTTTGATGAATTACACAATATGAGTATGTGTTCAAATGATCTTGTTTTAAGATGATTGTACTAACACATATGTGTTGAGATAGTTGATATGTACTTGAGTGTAGTAGGTGATAGTTGTAGCATTATGTATAATGATTATGAGTTGACTATGGATTATGACATGATTTTTAGTCTTGGTAACGATTGATTTCAAATTGATAGATATGATTATCTTGATATTTGGAACATGTGGTTGACATGTGTGAAGAGTTGCAGGAAACATGCTTGGTATTAACATGACAAGGTAATAGTTTATGTGTATATGTTGGCTTTAGGGGGCTTGACCCAGGTTCAATGTTAGTTAGCCAAACAAATCCCTACACTATTGGCCCTTTCGACATCAACCCGCGGAGCACGGACCGAAGTCTTAACCGAAGTAGTATGGGGGGATGCTGGAACCAAGTTTCTGCACCCTTGAGATGGATGTGATGTCAATTGATCTCTTCTATCCCTACCTTCGCACAGGTGATCTCACTCTAGGGCTTGTAAGACAAACCCTTTATTCCAGCCTTCAATACCTTCGCAAAAGTATATGGTTAAGCTTTGCGGAGCCTTAACCTGTGGCTCAGGAACTTTCGCACTGCTATGGCAGTGTGTTGTGCAGATTCCTCACTTATTCTAAATGATTTTCTTATCTTGTTAAATACTTAAAGCTATCACTGCGTAAGCAGATGTTCATTGTAAATACAGTAATTTGTGCATCATATAAGCATAATAAAGGAAATTCATACACAGGATATCCAAACTCATTAACAGAATAAATACACAGAGATTGCAGAATAAATCCTTTTAATGATATCTTTCAAGTGTTACAGACTTTGTTCACCCTGCACACACAGCTGCAGGGGTCCATGCACTTAGCTATGGACTTCTACCCTAGGCCTCTGTGCATTCAACTGCAGAACCTCTACCTACACTACAGCCCAAGGCTTAAACTTCTAGCTCTAAATCTATGACTCCCTTCTTCGTACTATGCTTGATCCATTGGTTGATTGATTGATGCCACTAACTACTTAGAGCTTAACTCTCTTTATACAATCCCCATGGTCCGCGGACCATGGGTAGAACTCTTATAGCCGACTTTACTTTACAAAACTAAGAGTGGAATACCCTTTGTAACACATAATGCCTTTTCACTTCATGACCACAAATTGCGGAGTCTTTACAATAATATTACAAAACATGACTTAAACATGGGCTCTTAGCACCAAAACTGCCCTTGGGGGATCCCGCTCCCAATAGGATCCCAACACAAACATCATGACTCGCCCTCAAGTCACTCGGTAGGCACAAAGATCTTTGCACGAAGCCCGTCCAACTCGACCATGATTACTGCAACTTCATTTGTGCACTGAGATGTTGCTTGCTTCGCATCTTCAACTGTCTTCTCAGTTACTTCCCCTATGCTATCAGCCTGACGTTGTGGTTGTGTTGCTTGTAGAGTCATAAGCTTGCCTTCAATGTTTCCTGTAACTGCATAAGCTTTCTCCAGCCAGGTCTTGAGTCGCACCTTTTAGCACTGCTTCCTTGTGCAACATTGTGTCCACCTATTCCTTCAGTTGCTTGGCTTCTTGCAGCTTGGCTAACCTCTGTGTCAGTGCGATGGTTTGCGATGTGCCCTTAACTTCGTCATACCACTATTGGATTTTGTGTGCTTCCACCTCGAGCCTCTGGGTGTTTGGGTCCTCCTATAAGCTATTTATGTCCTTAAACGATTGTTCAAACAACTAGGTGTAGTCTGCTACTGCACTGTCTATTGCCGTGACTACTTCTGTGACAGCGGCCACTCGCTCCATTTGGCCTCATTTTTGTCATATTTTCATGAACAATGACTTTAATGGTCACTTTCCAATCGACCTGCAAAATTTCTCCCTGGTTAGCACAGCTCTCTCCGTGCTATCGTGGACCCAGTGACATGTCCTTGCCTCGCACCATCTTCCAATTGCATAGCTCCCCAACTCGGGCAGTGTAGTTTATATTCCTGTGCCTCCTTTTAGATGCCTAGAGCACTAAGACTGTGCTACTTTCATTTAGTTACATGGCCGGACCGTCGATGTATGGCTTCAAGTGACTGCCATTCACCTTTCTAGGGAAGGGTTCTCCATTTAACTTGACCAACTATACCGCTCCTCTGTCGTTAATCTCCTTAATAACATAAGGCCCTAACTAGTGCACCCTAAAATTTCTAGGGAAATTATCAAACTTACAATCATACAAAAAAACTAGATTATTTGCCTTAAATGTGCGTAGCTTGATGTGTTAATCATGCCATGCCTTTCCACGCTGCTTTTTGACCTGCTGGTGAAATCCAACCAAAAATATTTCTTCTTCAAGCTCATCCAGCTATGTGAGCCTCTCTTCTAGGGCTTTGCAATCCATCATACTTGTGAGCACTGCTATGCGTACACGAGGCACGATGTATTTCATAGGCATTTATGGCTTCCACACCATAGACAAGCCTAAAAGCAGTGTGTCCCGTCAACTTCTTGCATGTCGTTCAATAAGCCCACAATGTTGCAGGTATGCATAGGTCCCAGTCACTTCGCTGAGCATTGCAAACCTTGGTCAGTGCTTTTTCAAGCACTTTGTTGAACTCCTCCATTGTCCTATTAGCCTGTGGGTGATAAGGTGTGCTCTTCTAGTGATATACCTGAAATTCCTCCATGAGTGCGCTGATCATCTCATTCAGGAAGTGCGTACCACGATCAATCATAAAGATCCTTGGACATCCAAATTGCATAAGTACATGCTCAAATAGGAACTTCATAGTCGTCGCAGTGATAATGTACCTTGCTGCTATCTTCCCTTGTGGTTGAGTGGGTCCTACAAAATCTATTGCCCACTTCTCAAAGGGTTGCAACATCATTTTTGGATTCAAAGGAATTTCATCCCTCCATGATGGCCTTCTTGTTCTTTGACATACATCACATGCCTTGCAATAAGCTTTTGAATCCTGATGAAGGGTTGGCCACCACAACCCTGCATGTAGAATCTTCTGTCTGGTTGCTCTCCCTGCATAATGTCCTCCCACGGCACCCCTGTGAGCGTCCACAAGGATGTTGCTTCGTTCGAACTTAGGTACATACCATCGCAATATCTCATCAGTCCCCATCCTATATAGATGCCCAACAATGATATAAAAGTCTATCACGTGCACCACTAATTCCTTCTTTTGCTAGATAGAGTATCCTTCCAGTCCAATTCCTGTTTTTAGGAAGTGTATTATATCCTCAAAATGACCATTTGTGACACACACTGCAAATAGTTGTGCATTAGACAATCCTTCTTCCAGATTAGTGGGTTCCTCCCCTGTTTCAATGCGTGATAGATGGTCTGGTCATGTGTTCAATCATCTAGGCTTCACAACAACTTCAAAATCGTATTCATGGAATAATAAGAGCCATCCACAGATTCGCCTCCCCAACACAGGCTTATTGACCAGGTACTTCAACACGAAGTGATCTGTATACATATTAAAATGGCCTCCTAGCAAGTAGTGCCGATACTTTTGGAGCGCATACACCATAGCTAGCCCCTCATGTTCAGTGGTAGAGTAGTTCTTCTTTGCTTTGGATAATCTACGGCTTGCGAACACGATCGGATGGTCCAAGCTATCTTTGCCATCTTGTGTTAGTACTGCCCCTAACGCTATACATGACACGTCGACATGTACATGAAACTCTTTCTTCCAGTCTGAGAAGACTAGAATCAGTGTGGTAACCATCTTTTCTTTCAATATATCCAAAATTTTCTTATAGTCATTGTTCCAATAGAACGTCACATCCTTCTTCAACAATTTTTCCATTGGCGTGGTGATCTGGGCATAACTTCTGATAAAATTTCTATAATATCCCATATGTCCCAGAGTAGTGCATAACTGTTTCACATTCCTCAGTGCTTCCAAGTTCAGTATTACCACGATCTTTTCTGGTTCTACCATCAGTCCTTGTCTGCAAAACCACATGCCCCAATAGGTTACCAAAAGGAATGCAAAACATACACTTCTTGAGATTGAGCACGATCTGGTATCTTCAACAGGTATCCAGCATCAAGTGCAAGCTTGCTACATGGCGCTTAACCAACCCAAATACAGTCTAGTCATCAAAATATAACTCCAGGAACTGATGAATAAATTCCTTGAATGCCACAACAACGATGCTCGAAAAGATTGCAGGCACATTTTTCAATCCAAACGACATTACAGTGTATTGAAAACAACCCCATTTAGTCACGAAGGTTGTCTTGCTCCTATCCTCCGACGTGATTTTCATTTGGTGGTACCCAGAGAACCCATCAGTGAAGGAATATGCTTCCTGGCCACATACATTGTCCAACACTTCATCTGTGAACAGAGTCAAGAAAGGATCATGCACACAAGCGTCATTCAGTTTTCTAAGATCCACGCATATCCTTATCTCATCCTTCTGCTTCTTCTCTTGCAACACCATTGGGCTTACCCAATCAGATTCTTCCACAGGCTCAATGATGCCTACTACTAGCATTTTGTCTAGCACTAAGCTAACCTTCTCCTTGTATTTCGGATTGAGGCAGTAAGGCCTATGCTTAACTGGCTTCGCATCAGGCTTTAATGTGATCTTCATCACTCCTCTGTCTCTGATTATTCCTTTCAGATCCATAAACTTGGTAGGATATAAGTGCTGGTTTTCATAGAGAAACTTAACAACCTTATCCACTGTCGCATTATCCCATTAGTCTCCAATCTTCTCAAATTTGGGTTCTTCCTTCATACCAATGTTCACTTGTTTTGTTTTCACCGGCGCGGTTATATCAGGGTTCTCATTCTGTGGTCCTTGAACCTTGTGGTGGCCTTTTGTTTCTGAAATGTTAATCTTCTATAGATCCTCGTCCTCATCTTTAGTAGTTACATTATAACATTTGAGCACATAACTTAGCTGAGTAGCCCATTCAAGATGCATCAGGTCTATAGGATCCTGCAGTATCCTAAAGATAACGGCTTTCACCTATTGTAGCGCTTCATCAATACTGTCAAACTTGTCCTCAAAGTTGAATGTCATCATGAATCCTTCACGCAGGATATCCCATTCATCTGTACCATGGCAGAGCTTTGTTTTATATAAACCAATTCATTGGGATAACATCGAGGGTATGATAGAACAGGTGCACCCACTCAGGTTGGGGCTTTTCTCCATAAGCCTGCGTCCATTTGGCCATATGTGCACATGGATCATTCTTCCCATCATACTTGTCTATCAGTCACATCTTAGTCTTCCTAAATTGCATTCTCATCATCCTCCTACATTCACGCCAATCATCAAAGCTTCCCTTGTGCGTACCCCACCATCTTATGGGTGTAGCACACAGTGCCTAGTCCAAGGCCTGGAAGCGCTGCTTTTCTGGTACCTCCCTCTCAAATGCATCCATATAGATATCTACCTCATTTAGACCATCATAAATAGGTAGATTTCTTACCTCTGACGACACACAATGTAGCGACTGGGTCATGATGTTGTAGTTTAGCATAGTTACTTCATGTAACTGATTCTGCCAACGTTCTATTTCTTTGTTGGAGTCAGAAGTGTAGGAACTCTCATGATCCCATGTAATCCATCCATCCGCGGTGGGATTCACCCAGTCTTTGTCTCACATTGTTATCTTATAGATACTGTCCAGGTCATCATCACACTCATAATCATGGACAAGTTTAGTATAGCGCGATCCTTTAGCAGGATCGAGGGGTATTATTACGCGCAATGATTTCTTCTGAAAGATCATCTTTTGCTTCTTCAGATTGATTACCCCATTCATATCAGTATCCCAGTCAATTCCTAGGAGTGTAGGGTAGGGATTTTTGTCATCTACTATCTCTATTACTTCAAAATCCTCTAGCGTGCTCGCTCCCTCAATATCCATGGTCAGCCCATGTAGCCACCCCATGGGTATGATTTTCTACTGATTCACCATCCTTAGCTGAATTGGAGACCATTGCAGTGCAAGTCTCCCCATGCACTCCCAAGTCTTCTTTGGTAGGACATTCACATCTGACCCCAGGTCCAAAATGACATGATCCATTTCATACTTTCATATCTGTGCGATCAGTCTCATCTCCCGTCCCATCCTTGTTTTATGCTTACAAATTTTTCGTACTATGTGCGGCTCACCTAGCACAGTCCCAGCACATCTATTGATGAGTTCTTGTAACCCTTTTGCAACCTTACTATCACACAGTAGCTTCTTACAGGTTTCCAGGAAAGTTGTGAGCATAGAGGGGTCCATCTTCGGCTCAGGCTTATCCTTGCTCCCTGAGGTGGAGTCTCAGTGAAGCTCTTTTTAGCTTCCATGAAGGCTTCATGAGCATGCTCCAAATCAAACTCAGCCTCCTTCATTGGGGCTATGCAAACCCATGTACTGTCTTTTGGTTATTCCCCTTGTCATCTCCTGTCGCAATTCCACTTTTGAGCACTGTATTTACATTTGGATCTTCCTCACGCAGCTCAAAACCTCATCATCTATAGGTTCTGAGTCAGTGGAAGTGGTAGCACCCCTTTGTCATGTATCCTAGCTATTAGCGTATGAAAATCTTCTATTTCATGATCAAACAGTGTGAAATATTTTCACGATGGACGCGTTGGATTAGTGCAATCATGGGCATAGTGTCCTAGTACTTTGCAATTGTAGCAAATCAACTGTCCTTGACCTCTACCAGGTCCTCCTCCTCCTCGGCGTCATCCGTGCCTCTAAAATACTGTCTGCGCCATCCCTGCATTTTGGTCAAGGGGCTGTGTTTCAGTCTGAACCCTATAGGCAGGAGTTCTATCCATCATCAATTCATAACTCCTGCAAGTACGCTCATCATGTCCTACCGACCTACAAAAGTTGCAGAATAGCTGTTACGGTGCTTGTATGTACTTCTGTAGCAAGTGATAGTTATATGTGGCATGTTTTCTAACTATCTGATAGATAGCGCACCATAATGCAGGTCTCACACTAGGTCCTGCTTGAGCTTCCTACCTTAAAGGCATCAATCCTCCTCCTGCAATGTAATTCATAAAGACTAGGAAATGGTCTTTGTCGTGACCCTGACTCTTGCATTTCAAGCACCATACCTCCTCGCGTACCTCTGGCCAAACTGTCCTATCCTGCTTCAAACTTTGCATGTCAAGGCACAGATTCTTCAGCTGCGCATGGATCTGCTAAACTCCTATATTAGGATCTTTCATCGAAGTCTCATGTAGTCTCATGGAAATCTCCAAGGCCTCTTCCCGAGTTGTTATATTCTACTGTGACAATGCACTCCTTAAGTGTGGTAGCAGTGAAGCTACAAACCACTCGTGATGTTGTCCATTTATCAAATTCATGTTGGCTTCATGGATTGTACATTTCAGCTTCTGATTTAGTTCCCAAGGTACCTCACCTAGTTGCATCGCGATCTCTTTGAATCCCAGAATCGATTGCACCTCAGATTTAGCCCTACTAAATTCCCTGTTTAGTGTTGCTTGGATTTCTGCTACTCCAGCATTTGGGTTATCGTTAGAGTACTTAATATACCAAGTTAGTGCACGATCTTGCAAAGCACTAACCAATGTCACCTTCCTGATATGATCATCTGTAACACCTTGAGCTTCCCATACAACCCTCACAATGAACCAGAATTGGTTTGGGTCCTCATTTCCCAAGTCTTTGAACAAAGGCAACTTCACTGTATTTTCCATACCGAACCACAATGGAGGTGGAGGTGGTATGGGTGAAGTTGGAGGTGATGGCGGTGAAGTCAGAGGTGGTGTGGTTGGAGGTGGTATTCGCAGGAATCCTTGTATTATTAACTGAACAACACTTCGTGGAGAAACCTTTGTTATCCCTTATTCGTCCCTTCGCGGAGGTGAAATCAAGGGGCTATACTCTTGACCCTTATTTCCTTCGTTTCTGTAAATCTTTCCACTTCGCGTAGTCCCAAACATCAAGGTAGCTGTATAAGCCATTTTTTTGCACAACAATGTTTTAATCCAAGTATTCAAATATTTTACGTACTTACCTCACAGTCCTTTGAAAAAACATCGTCCCACCTCGCTATAGCTGACTGAGGTGTCGACTGTGAATTCAGTCACAAATCCTCCTCTGACGTGATTGATCCAATGATCGACAGCGCAGGTGATCTTATCCTCTGACACTTCCAACCTTCACACTAGCTCTGGGTTCCACATAATAGGACCGTCTAGCTTCCACCTTCCCTAGCTATTTGCTAGCTTCACGATCCATTCCTATAACTCAATAGGGAAAGAGCAGAAAAGGATTTCATGGACCCTTGTATATAGGTATTGTTCCATCCACTGTTCCTTTGACAGTTGTGGGTTTCTGTTCTCTCATGCCGGGAATTCGTGGATATTTCTATCCAACCAGTCTCTAATCTCCTTTTTAGTTGGATTCAGTGATACAACATCCCACATCTCTTATGCAGATTCTGGTCCCAGCAACGGAACCATTTGTTGGTTTGAGGGGGCCTGACCCAAGTTCAGTGTTGTTTAGCCAAACAAATCCCTACACTACTGGCCCTTTCGGCATCGGCCCACAGAGCGTGGACCGAAGTCTCACCCGAAGTAGTATGGGGGGATGCTGGAACCAAGTTTCTACACCCTTGAGATGGTTGTGATGTCATTTGATCTCTTATATCCCTGCCTTCGCATAGGTGATCTCACTCTAGGGCTTGTAATACAAACCATTTATTCTGGCCTTCAATACCTTCGTGAAGGTATATGGTTGAGATTCGTGCAGCCTTAAATTGTGGCATGAGTACTTTCACACTGCTATGGCAGTGTGCTGTGCAGATTCCTCACTTATCCTAAGTGATTTTTCTTATCTCGTTGAATACTTAAAGTTATCACCACATAAGCAGATATTCATGATTGCGTTCAATTATTCAATGTAACTACATTCATTCACGCATGATATAAACATAAAAAGGAAATTCATACACAAGATATCCAAACACATTAACAAAATAAATACATAGAGATTGCAGAATAACTCCTTTTATTGATATCTTTCAAGTGTTACAGACTCTGTTCACCCTACGCACATAGCTGCAAGGGTTTCCGTACTCAGTTGCAAACTTCTACCCTAGGCCTCTGCGCACTTAGCTGCAGAGACTCTACCTACACTACAGCCCAAGACTTAGACTCCTAGCTCTAAATCTATGACTCTCTTCTTCGTGCTATCCTTTATCCATCGATTGATTAATTAATGCCACTAACTACTTGGAGCTTACCTCTTTTTATACAATACCATGGTCCACAGAATGTGGGTAGATCTCTTACAGCGAACTTTACTTTACAAAACTAAGGGTGGACTACCCTTTGTGACACATAATACCTTCGCACTATGTGATAACAAAATGCAAAGTGTTTACAATAATATTACAAAACGTGGCTTAAACATGGGCTCTTATCCCCAAAACTGCCCTTGGGGGATCCTCCTCCCAACAGTTTATATAGCTAACAATTGGGTGATGTGAAAACACATAGTAAGCCTCATCCAAGAAAGTAAAAGGTAGAAAAAAGGAATTGGGCAAGAATTCCATTAGCTATGTTTGGAAACCCTAATTCCAAACGAATGAGTGCTTTGCATACAAGAAGTCTTATGAACCTTGATTTTGTCTGACATTATGTGGCTAGTGCTATAGTCAGGGAAATGTATTTGACATGTATATTAGCTAGTTTCCAGTTATGGATGGATTTGTCAAGGGAATTGAAGCCCCTTGAGAGATGGCATGGATGTTTTAAGTTACAAGGAAATGTGCTTAGAACAATAAGGTAAGGTAACTAGTATGTTTTTATGTTATTTATGTATTGGTAGTTATGGGTTCATGGCAATATGATGCAGGGGATTGCATGGCAAAGAGACTGCCATGAAATCTTAAAGAAGGATCAGGTTGATATTTCCTTTGGAAGCACTGGGAACCATGGGGATTGAGTCATGGTGTCTATTCTTAGTACTTTTCTTATGATATTTTGTGATTTCCTTGTGCTTGATTTGCAGTTTTGTTATGTCTAGTGCGTGATCATGGCACTTTGTTTATGGTGTCGTATTATTATTGGTTTTCATGGTTTTCTTCTGGTTTTTTTCTTTTGCTTGCATTTTAAGTTTTGAGTCTTGGGAATTGGTTGGTAAAGAGGAAATTTAATGGAGTTGAGAGAGAGTTGAATGAAATCTAGTACACAATGTAAGACTTAGATGAATCCAGTGTTGTACAAACGAAGTTGAAGGCAATAGTATGACATCCAGTTGGACTGGTTGGGTCCATTTGTGTGAATAGATGACGACGAGACATTCATGGGAAAGGTAATCAATAAAGGTAAGGTGAATGGATTTGAGGCATCATATGCCTTGGCTATTTTGGGAATTGTTGTTCTCAATGTCATGCATGTGTTGCACACATAAAAGGTGTTCTCTTAACCTTGACCTTATGATATCTAGTAATTATGTTGTGATCATGATGTTGTTGATGTCTATATGTCTATAGATGTATTTATGTATGTATTTCATGTCTGACAGGGTCATCAAGGATCATGATTATTTTATGCTAATGTTTATATGTACATATGTATGTATGTATGTCATTGACTAGCTAGATCATTATTATTTTATGTTGATGTTTATATGTATGTATGTGTATGTATGCATATCATTGTCTGAGAAAATCATGATTGTTTATGCTAATTTTTACGCATATCTATGTATGTATCCCTGTATCTATGTCACTCTTCGACAAGGTCATCAGGGATCATTGTTGTGGAAGAATGATTGCTTAAGTAGGTGAATGGCATGAAGAGGTCCCTAGTCTTACGAGGAATCAATTGGGAGGAGTAGCCCTGACAAATATATGAGGTCAGTATCATGTGGTTATGAGTTGATATTATGTGATTATGTCTATGTTATGGGTAGACAATACTGAGGGATACATTAGTGAAATGCAAGCGATGTGGTCTGCGACATGCTGGGAAAAGCATGGATAAGATAATGGAAGAAAGGTGCTTGGTAGAGACAATGTGGTTTTGGATGTGTGGTAATATTGTTGTGCATATGTTGTATATATTGTACATGTTCATATGTGATGTTGTGCGTATGCGGTGTTGTGTAAATATAGTGTGTGTACATGTTGTTTATGTATTTATTATGTACAAGGTGGTACATATACTGTTGTGTGAATGTTGCATATGCAGTGTTGGGTATATATGGTGCTATGTACATGTTGGATATGTGGTGATATGTACATATTGTATTGTGCACATGATGGATATGAAGTGTTGTGTGCATATGGTGTTGTGCACATGTTGGATATGCAGTGTTGTCTACATAGGGTGCTATGTACATGCAGTATATGCAGTGCTATGTACATATGATGTTGTGTGCATGTTGTACATATGGTGCTATGTACATATGGTGTTGTGTACATGATTGTAAAAGTGGTGTTGTAGGCATGTTGTGTCGTGTACATGTTGTACATGTGGTGTTGTGTGCATGTGGTGTTGTGTACATGTCGTGCATGTGACGTGGTGTCGTACATGTCGTGCAAGTGGTACTGTGTACATGTGGTATTGTGTGCACATTGTACATGTGGTGTTCTGTACACATTGTGCAGGTGGTGTCATATACATGTGATGTTGTGCACATGTGTGTATGTGGTGTGGTATATATGTGGTACTATGTACATGTTGTACATGTGGTATTGTGTGCATGTCGTACATGTTGTGTTGCAAGCATGCATTACTATGTATGTGCATTGTGTAGTCATGGTATCGTGACATGTGTATTCGTTATGTTGTACTCTATGTATGTATATGTATTGTGTGGGGTTGTACATCGGTAGATGTATGTCTTGGGTTGTACATCGGGTGTAGGTGTATTTATTATGTGGTGGTGTACACAGATGTAGTCGTATGTATTGTTTTGTGTTGTACACTGCGTGTAGGTGTATGTGTTTTATGTCGAGTGTAGGTGCATGTATTGCATGGTATTGTATGTCGTGTGTGGTTGTATGTGTGTGATGCACACTGTGTATCTGTAAATGGTTGAAGAGAAGGAATTGGGTGTTTTTCGGGTGTGTAAACCGATCCATTCTGCATACAGAATAAGGACAAAGGTAGAAGCTAAGGATTGATTAAAGGATAAGTATCAACATTTTATTTCAGTTCTATTATGCATGTGATTTATGGTTATGGTTTATGTTGATTACATGTGATCTATGACACTAGTTTATGGTGATTGTATGTGATTCATGATTTTAATCTATGATGGTTGTGTTTTGAGCTAACCCAATGTCATATGTTAATACATGATTTTTTGGTCAAAGATGCTAGTTTGACTTGTTGTGAAAGGAAGTAAACAGGATTTCAAGTGTACCATATTGACAAGCTACCAATGAGGTGTGATGTTAATTTATTTCAATTTATTTTAAATAGAATGGAAATTATTTTCTTGGTACAGGAATGCATGAACATGCCCAGTTGGGTGGTTGAAATTGACTGCAAGAATTTGCAACTACAAAAGGGATTGGAAAATGCAGCATCATGGTGGTAGAGTATTCAGGAGCAGGGCCATTGTGGGACACTAGTACCCAATAGTGTCCATTTATTTTTATGAGCATGCTATGACAGATATGATGGTTTTAGGGCAAGGATATGCCTTGGTTTTTATATATTCCAATGAGAGGAATCCTTGCCAGGGGATAGAATGCCTAGGATAGGGGTGTACTAGAACTTGTAAGGTGAGTCACTACACAGAAGTGGGGGACTAGATTTCCCCAGGGACTGTGTAATAGAGAAGGGAAGACTGGGGATGAATTTTTTTTGTTCATTAGCATTGCCATATGGAATCAGATGCACATTGGGAGTGCACCCTAGAACAATGAGGTGGTAACTGTTCACTGAGAGGAAAAGTGACGTCAGATTATAGCGCTCGGCATTATATGTAGATTTGACCTTACATTGGATTCTGGATTTCCTGGGAAGGAGATGAATCCTAGTATTACTTGAGGGTGAAGGTGCGAGCCTCTACATTCCCTTGTTATGGATGTAAGCATCATATCGTTTTATTTGTTGGTTGAGAAAATGTGCATATGTATATATGTGTATATGATTGTAAATATTGTATTGAGCTAGTTTATAAATCTCCATAGATAGCATGATTATTTGTTGCATGAAGCAAAGGTGTATGTTTGTATATGTGATTATTATTGTAAATACCGTAATGAGTTCTGTTATAAAGCTAAAGTAAATGGTATGTTTGTCATGTTTTAGAAAATGGTCATTGTAAATACTGCAACGAGTTATGTTATAAAGCTCCATGGGAAATATGTGTTATTTGCAGTAGTCTTATTGGTTATAGGTGTCATTAAACACTGAGGATGGTGTTCCCCCAAGGCGGAGAGTTTTGTAAAATTCCTGGTTAAAAATTCATGTAAAATATATAAGGCTAGATCTTAGGATTTTGTGATCCATATTCTAAACAAGAATGTACTTCAGATTAATCATATCATGACCAAATAATAATGATTTGTTTAATCTGAAATACATTCTTGTCTACAATATAGAAGGCCATAGTGATGGGACATGTATTCCAAGTTGAATGGTGGGAAAAATATCCTAGTGAGTGTTCACTTCGGTTTATTATGGCTAAGGAAATTGGCAAAGGCAATGGAAAAAGAAAAATGGAATTTTTGGAACATTTACTAATGAAAATAATGGAAAATAGGAGAAAAGGAAGGTGAAAGGTCACATGTCTCATGTGAAGAGGAAATTGTAGGAAAATAATGGAAAATGAAGAAAATAGAGGCCTGATTAATAAAAAGGCTTTTGAGGATCAGTGGGTAAGCTTGGCCAGTTCATTTTTGGATCTCTCTCATTCTTGGACACTTAGAGTTTTCTTGGAGCACTCTTGGAGGGTGTGACATACTTTTGTTTTTGGAGCAAGAAGGAAAAGGAATAGTAGGAAAGCAATGAGGGCATCGGGATTAGCAACTACAATGGGTTTTTCTTGTAGTTACCGAGATGCATGTATGTTTTCCTCACTATTTTTGGCATGCATGGCATATGCATGTGATTTATTGGTAATCATCTATCACTGGCATGGAGGAATGCCTGGATTGATAGTGGATTTTCCTAGCCTTGCTATTTCCTAGATAGGCATGGTGTTATGGTTCATTTTCTTTGTTTTCTGGTTGGTTCTCACGTTTCCTTAGCTTGGGTTGAGTTACTTGTTCCTAGATCCTTGGTTGGACAAATGGTGTTGAGCCTTGTAATAGCTTGGGTTGAGTTATTAGTCCTAGAGCCTCAGTTGTACAAATTCTCTAAAGCCCTTGTTGGTTTAAGTTACTAGTCCTGGAGCCTTGGTTGGACAAACTCTCTGGAGCCCTACAACAATTGTGGGTTGAGATACTAGTCTTGGAGCCTTGGTTGTAACAAATGCTCTGGAGCAGTGGAAGGCTTAGATAGAGACCAATCTGGTGAGGTTTTGGTGACGTCTAACCATGAGGTGGAATCATTGTTTGATGGATTGATGTGGTTGGCCTCTGGAAGCCCTGGATGGTTTTGGATTAATGTGTTTTATGAGATCCTAGATTCATTCCTGGAATATGGCATGGGGATGAATGAATGAAGAGAGATTTGGCTCAACCATTCTACGGTCGGGTGGAAAATGGTAGTCCCATACCGAGTTGTATTTTGCATCATTAATATGAGGTTATTTCTCCTTGTTATCTCATGAGTATTATATCAGTTTATATGTGGATTCTATTTCTATTATGACTTTGGTATTTCTATTGTTATTATGTTGGTTATGAATATGTATTATGACAGTGGCTATGTATGGCTCTCATCATGGTTTTACTTGTATATGAATGAACATTGTGTCTATGCCCTAATGGATGAAACTGCAACTAAAGTGATACATAAGCAATTCATCATAGTGAATCTCAGATAACTATAAGACCCCAATGCTTAGATTTGTGATTTACACCTGTAGATTTCATTGATGCAATGTGTTTGAAAAAATTTCAGGCTCAGTTGTTCAAGCCTAGTGCTAGAGTTATTATTTGGTTTATTAGTATTGTCATCAAGTGTTTAATGGATTCTGAAAGTTATAGCAAGTTATGGGCAGTGACCAGAATTCTGGGTTTGAAAAGTGCCTTAAATTCCTTAGACTCTAACATAGGTTTGCTAGAAATATTCCTTTGACACAGGCATGTAGGATTGTAGGAGCATTGAAAGCTCTTTGGATAATGGCAAGCCCATAACATGGGAGGTTCGAGAGGTTTAATGGCTTAAAAACTCAGAGGGACTCTGGGGTTGGTTAGCAGAAAGGTTGGGATGTTTCCTAAGAGTCCTATTGCTAACATTGAAGGTTTGTATGGTGTGTTTCCATTGATTCCACTTCTTTAACATGACTTAGGAGGTCAAATCATATCATAGTCACTTCCCATCACATGTTTACCCCAGTTGGACTGTTACTTGGGTAGATGTGGGAGGAGGTTGTTATAGTATTGGTCAAGTTCGACTCCCACGTATTCCCATTTTTTATATTATATATATGTTGGGGTCAAGTTGGCTTTCCCATTTTTTTTATTATTTTTTTTAATTTAAAAGCAATTCTGCCAAAAATTGTCACCAAATTTTTAAGGCTTACTAGACAAATTAAACAACAAACAATTTCATCGAATCTTGTTCACCAAAAAGTGAAAAAAATTTGTTCAGTTAAGGAAACAATCATCTTCCAATTGGGTACCATGTGGCGTGTTATGTTTGGTCTATGCTATTGACTGGATTGTTGATGTCATCATCCATACGACTGATGCAATTTGCAACATGTCTTCCCTTGATTGACTATTTCTTGAACATACCACCCATGATCATGCTAACATCAACATCCATACAACTAACATAACATGGAAGCATGTGCATTATGCTTGCAAAAAAAATTATTTGTGTGTGTAAAAATTCAGAAGACCATATATTTCGCATACGGTGTTAGATTAAGGTGTCGTTCATGCAGTTAGATTTAGAATGACAAGCTCTTCGATTTAAGATAGGTTTCTCTTAGTTTTGAGGATTGCAAAAAATTGGCCTTTTATGATCCTCCTAGATCAAGCTCTGGAGGGACTGTCCTCATGATAATATGAGTCTTCTTCATCATATCATCTATGCTACTAGGATACTAGTAACAAGGAGGGATGGCCATGCAACAAATACATAGTCTTCACCTAGTAATACCCCATCAGATGATGATCAGGGTGGTGATGCTTTTGGTAGTACTCCACCTCCTCCTCAATCATCTCATGGACCACTGCCTATTTCTCCTCAAAGAGAAAACTAACCACCTTATTCTCCACCTAATACTTTGACTCTTTAGATAGTTGACCATCCATTGTCTTCTGCTACAGACAAGGCTGCCATTAGTATTGTTGTATATGAGATTTTATAGCATTTATTTGACTTGTTTGTATATATATATATATATATATATATATATATATATATATATATATATATATAGAGAGAGAGAGAGAGAGAGAGAGAGAGAGAGAGAGAGATATGTGGTGCATTTTTTTTGTTCATTTTGATGTACTTAATTTATATGTTGGTGTTGATGTGTATATTTCTAAGGCATATATATATATATATCTATATAGATATATATATATATAGATATATATATATATATATATATATATATATATATATATATATATATATATATATATATATATATATATATATATATATATGGGTAAAAGCATGTTAATGTGTATCACTTTTTCCCTTTTTGTGGCAAAGAAGTTTTATAAAAATAAATGGAGTTGGAATGTTTACTCTTAAATTTACAAAATCATCAAAAATTAGGTGGTGGTAAAACAAGACAAAACATGTCAATTTAAATTCAATTTCATGTCATATTTTTTTCTAAAATTTAACATATATTTTTTATCGAATTTATTCATTTTCTTTAAAAGATATCATTAATATTTTCCATAAATTTTTAAGTAGTGACAAAACTGCGACCCCTCATTTCTCTATTGATTTATGTTTTTTAATTCCAATTTCTTTAAGAGATGTGTTGTAAACATTCTAAACATTGCTAAACAAATTTAAAAATAAAAAGTAAGCATATTTTTTAATTATTATTAGAATACTAGTAAAAATGATCATCTTTTCGTATATATAAAACCGCCACCCAAGAAACTACCCTTTCAAGTTTACAAAATCAATTTTTTTTAATAGAAATTTGAAAATAACATATAATGAAATGTTAAAATTATTTTTTGAAAATTTTTAAAATATATTTTAAATTTTTTATAATAAAATTTCTAATTATGATTATAATGACATATTTTATATTATTCAAAATATAATATATAAAATTATTTGTTTAGAAATTCTAATTCTATTTTTATATATATTTTTAAAAGTTTTAGCATTTCATTTAACTTTACAAAAAGTTATTTATATTTTGTGAGTGATTAACCATAGTTTTTACCAATATTTACTATCAATTGACTTATTTGCAAATTTAGTATTTACTTTTTATAACATTATTTATATTTTCTAAACCCATTAAATAGGTTCACTATAGCTTTTACCAAAATTTATTGTGAGTTAACTTTGCTACAAATTTAGCATTTATTTTTTTATAATTAACAAGTATGAAACTCAACTCATTTAATTGATATTTTTATATATACATTTATTTTTTATTTTTTTTCATTTGAGTACTTTTTTTCTTTTGCCATATAATGAGACACATTAGCATGCTTTTACCCATATATATATATATATATATATATCGAGAGAGAGAGAGAGAGAGAGAGAGAGAGAGAGACATGTGTGGTGCATTTTTTTTGTTCATTTTGATGTACTTAATTTATATGTTGGTGTTGATGTATATATTTCTAAGGCATGTTAGATATGTTATTTTAATGTGCTCGTAGATAGATGTGTATGCTCTAACAGTTATTTGACATGAGATGTATATATGAGGATGTGTTGTGATGATGTTAGACAATGTTTGTGTTTTTTAGATGTGATATTGAGGATGACGCCCTCTTAGATTATTAGATTTGTGTGCTAGATAATGACATTTATACGTGCTAGAGGTGTATATAATTAGATGATGTTAACAAATTTGAATGTTAGTTTTAGATAAATTTTATGTTTATTAGATGGTTATCATCATGATGTTTATTTTTATGAAATTATATTTATTATAGATTATGTATTGGTTAACTTATATCAAAATTTATATATCAAATTATATGAAAAATGACTTAAATAAAAAATGCAAAGATATTTTTATAAATTACAAATTTTAATATGGTTGAAACAATAATTGTAAAATTACCATAAATATTTCTCTATTGCATAGATAGTTCATACATATTCATTCTAACTAAATTCTTATTCAAACAAGAGTTGTGAGTAGCATAGTCCCTACCTATAGAAAATATAGAAAGAAGAAGTATTTACAAAAGCATGTCTAAAAAATAGTCACTACAAAACAAAATGAATTTTACACATAATTCAATTGTACAAACCTCTAAAAAAACTACCTTTCTAGTTGTGACCTATACTTATAATACAAGAGCTAGACAATATCTAATTAATCTTTACAATTAATTTTCAAAACGTCTATTGCAACATGTAAACATTAATTACAAATTTTAAAATATTTATAATAAAATTAGAATATATAACTGATTTGTCTATAAAATCAACTATAATGAAAAGAAATGTTCATAAAATATTGGATTACAAAAATAACATTAAAATTAATTTGATTTTAGAAATTTTAGAATTTAAAGTTTATTTATTAATAATAATTATAAATGAACCATCATTAAAAATACATTTATTAATTCTAATTATTATTTCAAATATAATTTTTTAATTAATATGTATTTTTTGAATTTTAATTATAATTGTTTTATTAATTTCTAATGTTTAAATTAATAAATAAGAAAACGCATTAAATAAACTGTTATCTATAATATTTATTTAAAAATATATAAAATAATATTTTAAGTTTGTCTATAAAATTCAATCTATTGTTAAATTTTAAAAACTTAAGTTAATTTTTTTAATAATTAATTTAGATTTAATATAACTTAAAAAAATTAACCCCAATCGGGGTGTGATGGGATAGGAGATCCCCACGTGGATCGTTGACATGTGTAAGAGGACGGAGGACAGGGCAGGTGGGCGACCCACCCAAAGACCCCACATGCGCATGGTAATAAAAACCTAGAGAGGATGACCACAAGTGGCAGCTGCATTGGGAAGACAAACAACAAAGGAAGGAGGAATACAAGCATGAAAGGTGGCGAGGGTCGTCATTGTTTGCATGCACGGTTTGTGGAGGAGCTTGCCCACGGGAGTCGAAACTCATAGACGGGTGGTGGAATTCGTTGCTTGCGGAAGGAGAGATAGATGCTACTAGTAGGAAGACGCCGTCAGAGCTTCGGCTAGATAGGGACACCAGTACATATTTCAAGCCCTCCTTATTCTAGATATGGAGACTATGTTGCAAGAAAGGAGGCTAGATTGGAAAAGATTGGTGATGGTTTTGCATGTTTCTGGTAGAATTTGGTTCAGTTCACTACTGTTGATGTCTGAAATTTTAATTTTAGTGTTATATGGAAATTTGTTGGCTCAAAGAGGCATGCATGGAGGGTTTGGGTATTCTCTTCGCACTCGAGTTGTAAATTTTTCCCCTACATTTGTCAAACCTAGGTGTCTGGGACCTAGACGAGACTGCAGCAATTCCGAGAGCCTGCAGTCACCTAGAGAATTTATGGGCCAGAGACAGAATAATGGGAAGTTCGGGGTTCATATTACTTGTATGTTTGTTCAATCTATTCTTGTTTGGTCTTTGGGTCATGATCTGGTCCAGCAAGTTGGAAATGAGGAGTCGTGGCCCTATAAAACTGGTGTGCCTAACCAGTCAGCCATTTTTTTGTCTCCCAGAAAACATTTGGCCCAGTGGGGCATGAAAGGGAATTTGGGGGACCCTAATACCCTTGAGACTATCAATTCTGCAATGATGTGGTTAAATTCTTGGAGCTAGAGGGTTGGTTCGATCAGGGGTAGAATTAAAATCTAGATAGAGGGAATGAAATCAAACCTGGGCAAACCCTATACCATCCTGTCTATCAATCCCAACAAGATTATCTTTTGTGGAAATTTTAAGGTCTAGAGGGGCATGAATGGTGAGTCGAGGTCACCAAACGCTAGTGGGTATGTCAATTCAATTGGCGTTTGATCTGTCACATGTATCCAAATACCTGAGTGTCCCAACACTTGTGAGTCTATCAATTCAGTCATGGGAGGGCTTAATCCATGGAGCTAGAGGTCTGGCTGGACCGAGGGGAGAATAGTGAGCCAAAGGGAGGGAATTCACCTAAGTTTGGGTATAGAGAGGATGAAGGCAATTGATGAAGGGTTGGGGCGAAATTGGGTTTCACTCCTCATAGCTGAAAATGTGACATAGTAACTGCACTCAACAGTGAATGTATGGATGGAAACACTAACATTTGGTTTGGTTTTAACTTTTCTGCATACATTACTCTTTTAGGTTTGTCTAATCTTATTTTCCCTCCAAATCCAACACTTCTGCTTCGGGAAAAGGCAAGAGCCTGGGAGTTCCCGTGGTTGAAGGAAATTCTGATTGAAGGAAACATGGTGAAGGAAGAAGCAAGGCCAGGGAAAAGAGGGTGTCGCTGCAAGTGTAAATAGAATGACAATAAAAGGAAAATGTCGTTGGCCTCGACCAGCAAAACCAAATGGAAGATGGGCGGGAAAACAAGGGAGGAAAATATGAAGAACCTCATGCATGCATACAGTGGGGGAAATTCATGAGAGGTCAAGTCCCTAATTTCATCATGGGAGGAAAAATTGAATGCCAAGACTATGGGAGAGTCGCTTCAAGCAGAGGATTGGGAACCCATGCTTTTGAACTCGGGACACACCCGAGGTAGGTAGACTCTCTTCAAACAGATAGTCTAGTTGTACTAGGTTATGAAGAACTTATTGTCAAAATAAATGAAAACTACCAGGAGTTTGGAGGATCTGCCATAAACCCAGCAATAGTGGCCTAGCTAAAAATATATTCAACAAGAGATCTAGGAAGTACAGGTGCAGTAGTACCACCAGAATGTCAGCCTTGGCCATATGGAAAAGCAAATTCAAAGCCTGCTACAGAACAAAATGTCTGGGTTGAGTGCTAAGGACCTGACTCCCATAGAATCGTCAGATGAATGAATACTGAGAAGTTAGGAAGTTATGAAATTTTTGTTGTTTTTTTGTTACAATGATCTGGTCAAATAACATTTACATTGATAGTAGTATGTTTAAACATATAGTATATTAAATACATTATTTAGCCTGGATGGACATGCCCAAATTGTTTATGTTTTGGATGGCATATTATGTTGATCAGTGGCCATCAAATATGGTTTCCTTCAGGCAAGTTGAGGCCATTGGACATAATTTTGTTACTTTCCTTATATATTATTAATAGAAAAGAAAGGTACTACCAAGCTTACACAAAACAATATAACTTAAAAAATTATATTTTAATAAAATTTAATTTATCACTAAAGTTAGGAGAGTTTCCAAAAATTTAAATTTAATGTCTTACCAATTATATAACATGCCAACAAGATGAATAAAAAACAATATAATTAGCATGGTCTCTGGGCATGGGATATTGTTAGATGTGATCATGATGATGATGTCGTGTTAAATTACTAAATTTGTGTGCTAGCTAAGGGCATTTATATGTGTTAGAGGTGTTTATAATTAAATGATGTTAGTAAATTTGAATGTGTATTTTAGATGATGTTTATGTTTTTTATATAGTTATCATCATGATGTTTGTTTTTATGAAATGGTATATATATTTATCATAGATTATATATTGGTGAGCTTATATCAAAATTTCATATATGAAACTACATGAAAAATAACTTACATTAAATAAAAAATGTGAAGATATTTTTATAAATTACAAATGTTTAATATGGTTTAAACTATAATTGTAAAGTTACCATAAATATTTTTCTATTGTATAGATAGTTCATACATATGCATTATAACTAAATTATTTTTCAAAAAATAATTACATATGAATAAATTTTATTTTCCATTGTACTATTTACTCTTTTTGAATAGACTCTTCTACCCTAAAAGTTGTTGTTATAAAAAAGTTATGATATCAAACCATAAGCATTCTATTGGACCTAAAATTTTATGGATGCAATTTTTCCTATATTTTTCATTTTTGTCTTATTTCGTAATTTGATTGCTATCAAAATTTTAAATTACTTCATTAATTGTGGTTTTATTCAATTTTGGAGGCATACTTTAAATACTTCCAAAAACAATGATAAAAGTATGTAAACTAACAAATAGCTAAGTTGAAAACCAAATTATTATAAAATCCAAATTAAACTTTATCACAAACTTAGAATTAAACGAATCTTTTAGAACGTTAATTTTTAAATTATAAATCACACAATTGGAAATACTTAGTTTTAAGTGTAAAATTGTTTCAACTAGAAAAAGAATGTGTAAACACATTTGTGGATCTTACCAATTATATAAATTCCAACAGGGAAAATAAAAAATAATTTAATTATCAAAATAAAGAAAACAAAAACATACAACAACAATATAAATGATGAAATACCACAAGTACATATCACTCTATGTTGTCATCACCCTGATTATCATCCCTTCTTGGCAAGATAACATTGTTGTTCTCAAAAATATGTTTTTATCTAGGGTCGTGTCTTAATATGAACCATCAATCCCTATATAACATATATGGGTAAAAAAACACTTGGTTGTAGTGTTTGGGGAAAACATAAGGCTCCCTAGCTTCATGCCACATCTTTCTAGAGTTGATACATATCAACACACTATTGTGATTTTGCTTTACATTATTCTAATCAAAGGTGTCCCACCACTACACCTAAAGATAACACATTGGAACGAAGAGAAGTCCACTTCAATTATCTCTTGTATCTTTTCGATGTAACCTAACACCCCTATATGATGTTTTGATCATAGTGGCTAACATGACTATATTGGTTGAACTTGGCTTCCACTCTATAGTCTTGTGTCATGTGTCCATCATAAGCATCCTCTATGCAAAAATGATGTCCATATGCCCACACAGATGGGCACAAATGCACTTATAAAAAAGTGAAAAGATCACAGTTTCATGTGTCTAATAACCCAAACATAATTAAATTATAAAATATACATATTACAATTCAAAGGTGCATTTTTGGGTGAAAAATGCAAAAAATTAAGAGATTATTACAACATGCTTGCACCCAACCCTATGTTTAGTGCATCCTCTTAAAGATGTTGGTAATGACTAGATGCATCGTATTTCTCTTTGACATGATCATCAACCCAAGTATTGGGGCATATTATTGGCTTATTTTCTTTTAAATGATTGGAATAAGGCACGTTTCTACCATTTAACCATATGAATTCTTGAATTCAGGTTTTTGTGGTCCATAATATGTTTGACAAAAAATATTTCATTTAAAATTACAAAGGATAAAATCTCGTCGACGCATCTCCAACCAAGTAGTGTTGTTCATCTTTAGGACAAGATGAGGAACCTGATCTAGGCATCGAAATAAATAGATGTAGAGAAAAGCTAACTAGTCGTTAGATTATAACGACTAGTTTGACTCAAGAATTGTTATTAATATTAATAAAATGATTTTATAGAAAGAAATAATTTATTCAAAATAAATTAATTATAAATCATATTTATAAATTTACTATAAGTAATATTATTAAAAATAATTAATAATAAGATTATGATTATTATAAAAGTATTATTAGTAAAATGAATTATAATAATAATATTACCAAACAAGACGTATAGAGAGATAGCCCCAAGGGTTAGCTCAGTTGGTCAAAATCAGTGCCTCGCCATTGGGAGGTCACAAGGTCCATTCTCCTCAAAGCCCTTGGGGTCAGGCCTAGCTAGTGGGCCGCGGGGCTAGATTCCCTTCGAGGTCGATCAACCCAGATTTTTTCGTGGACGTAGTGCCACCCATTGACCAGGGTGTCCGTGAACCACAACCAAAAAAGGAAAAAAAAAAGACATATAGAGAGATTATAATGGCTATTTGACGAACCGTTATTAAAATAAAATTTATTCTAAAGTAAGAAATAATTTATTACTATAAATTATTCAAAATAAATTTATTATAAATAATATTTATTTTACAATATTTATTTATAATGTTTATAAATTTAATATTTATTTAAAATATTTATAAATCTATAGATTTTTTTTTTCCAAAATAACTTTATTATAAATAGTATTAGTAATAAAATTCTTATTATTATCAATAATAGTATTAATAAGATTGATTATAATAATAATATTACAAAACAGACATATAAAGAAAAGAAATCAATAAAGAAAATAATATTTTTATTATTATAAATATATTTATAAATAAAAATAAAAGAAATTCTAATCAAATTTAATAAAAAGCTCTATATAGAAAAAAGAGAAAAGGAGAGACCTAGGAAGATAGAGCAAGGATCCAACACCTGTTGATACTCCAACCATCATCTCTATTCAGATTTATAGGCCTTTTTTCAATTTCCAAGGCCTCCATAAATTTATGATGATGAAAATGGTCAATCCTTGTGACCTTAGACTCTTCGATGTAGATGCAATGATTTGTGTTTTCCGTATTTTCTGCCAAAGAGGAGGAGAGAGACCTACCATGGTTGATATCAGCAACATGCTCATATGTCTTTTGATTTATTGATCGACCAATTTCACCAATATATGGAGTCCCACAGGAGCAAGGAATGATGTAAACACCTTTCCCATCTTTGGGGTTCACAGGGTCCTTAACATGGGAATGGTGTTTACATCATTCCTTTCTCCGATGGGACTCCATATATTGGTGAAATGCGTTTATCAATAAATCAAAGGATTTATGAGCATGTTGCCAACATCAAGCATGGTAGGTATCGCTCCTCTTCTTTGTCAAGACATGCGGAAAATACCAATCATCACATATGCATCGAAGAGGCTAGGGTCATTGCAAGGATTCACCATTTTCATCATCGTAAATTTATAAATATTAAATAAATATTATAAATAAATGTTATTTATAATTAGTTTATTTTGAATAAATTATTTCTTTCTATAAAATAATTTCATTAATATTAATAATAATTCTTCACTCAAACTAGTCATTATAATCTAACGACTGGTTACCTTTTCTCTACATCTATTTATTTTGATGCCTAGATCGGTTTCCTCATCTTGTCCAGAAGACAAACAAAACTAGTTGGTTCGAAACACATCAACAAGATTTTCTCCTATGTGATTTTTTCCAAAATATTTTTTGTCAAACATATAAATTCTTTCTTGTTACTATCCCATTTCCTCCTCTTATGTTCATACAATTCAACCCAAGACTCTATCGCTTTTGAATTGTAAGGAATGAATTTGATGATGGCATCAATTTCTGAATTCACTGATGAAATAAAACCAACATATATAGTATGTATGAGATCAAAATATACATTATGAAGTTTAGTGTGAATAGTTATTGTGTAGAAATTTGTCAAATGATACGTCAATCACTATTTATCACATGCCTTTTTCCTTTCATTTGGAGAAGCGTCCCCTCTCTTTTGTCTTTATCACTTTCGTCGTCCCAAATAACCGCACTTGGTGTGTTATCGATCTATTTGATGTACTCATTGGTATAATAGAAATATGTATATTATATGTACCCCTATGACATAGACCCCTCAGATTTTTTCCTTTGTCAAACAAACCCTTTTGATTTATTCATGTACCTTTGTAAGAAGAACATCGAACGATAACAAACCACCCCAACTAATTCAACCTCATCTACTAGGTGAATTAGAAGATGAACCTGCAAGTCCATGAAACTCGTTGGCAGTTTCCTCTCAAACATACAAAAAAATTCATCTTTCTCTTCACGCCTTCATGGAATTCTAGATATATCAATCTCATTTGATGTGATCCAATGTACAAATGTAGATAATTTAGATATGGCACGTCGTAGGTCTTGGGGGAAGTCATGGTTGACACACCCATCCATGAATAGAGGATAATGACAATGCAAAGTAAATACATACAAAAATTTATTATATTATATCCCATTGCATAAAAATAATAACAAATAATAAAATCATGTTTTGGACATACATATCTAAGAAGGTTCAAATGGTCATGCAATTTCAACCTTGACAAATGGTCTTCCACAATGAAGAATTGCCATAATGAAGACCCATATAAAGAAGGCACCCTCACATCCATTATAAATTTCTTCGCCAAAGAAATATCATATTTCTTTAAAATCCATGGGACATCACCTTCTTTGAAATACCAAGAGGGACCATCCTCTCCTCTGTTTTCTTCTCTTGGACAATTTTTCCTTTTAGTTTTTGAATAAATAAGATCTCTCCTATTAGCCAATGTGTCACTTTCTTTCGATGGCATGTGCCTCCATAAAGAGTATGAAACAATTTTAAATATATGCATGGGATCAAGTAAGTGGGAAATCTTAAGATACTCCCAATATGGGAACTCTTAAAAGACATATTTCCTTTTCATCCTAACAGGCAATTTCTCAAGATAGGTGTCAAATAATTTTAGATCATTGAGAATAGGATCCCCTTTTGAATCAAACATTTATGTAATATCCTTCTCCTTGTTGATAAGTGCAACAATAAAGTCTAAATTTGACTTTGCCTTGGTCAAATTGAGAAAAAATGAATTTACACATCAAGAGACAACTTGGATGCAGTTAACTTATGTGACATGGCTCAGTCAATCAGTTAACTGGATTGATTACTAAAATTTAGCAATCAATCAAACCTTCTAACTAAAATTCACTGAGGTAAACTAGAATGTGTGATTGCTAAGTTTTTGTAATCAAGTTCAGTTATATCCAATTGATTTTAGTTAAGCTAGTTCTAATAATTCGAGGAACTAGTGGAAGGTTAGTTGTGCAGTGGGACAACAGTCTAACTTAGTGATCATCTAGTTAAATGATCAATTGGCCTAAAATAACTAGTGCACACAGAGAATTCAAGTTCTCAACTATGGTGGAGATTCTATGGTAGTGTAACAAGTAGTTGTCAGCTAGTTTGAGTGTACAAGTTTTGCATGTAGGAAAATGATCAAACCTTGGGAATTACCCAATATATTTGAGGAAATATCCTAAAGATTAGGGGCTAATTCTCTAGGATTTACTCAATGAAATAAGGGCTCAAGAAGAGCAAGAAATTGACTAAGCCCGGGTCAGAGCTTCTCATTGAGCAGAGAGATAGGTTATTCACTTGTAGGTTGAGATGAGTCTAAGCTAGCAACTGTAATACATCTTTATTCATCTGATTAATGCAAAGACGCTTGAGGGGTTTTTCCTAGTTGGGTTCCCCTAGGAAAATATTATGCATGTGTGTTATTTCTTATTTCATGTCTGAGATTGTTGCTCTGAATTATGAATTTAATTTCATTTATCAGTAGAGTAGAATTGTGTCTCCTGATTTAGATTAAAATTTCTTGAGTAGGTGCAATTCTATCACCAAATTTCTACATGGTATAAGAGTAGGATTCACATTAGAGTGGGAATTTTGAAATTTTTTTTTGAGGAGGTTTGGATTTTCAGTGTCAGTGTAGCAGGATCTCTTTAGAGTTAGAAAAATGACCTTCAATAAGCTCAGATTAAAGTATGCTTTGGAAGGAAAATCGAATTTCATTGCATGGAAGGATCGCATGGAGGTGTAGCTTGATGACCATGAATTACTGGAATATGTCAAGGCATACATTACAAAACCAGGATCAATTGATGCCAAGAACTGTACTCAATGGAAGAAAGGTGTATTGAAGGCAAGGAGAATAACCTTGGAGGGAGTGTGAGACCACATTGTCTAAAATCTCCATGGGAAAGAAACTCCTTTCGCAATGTGGAAGGAATTGATAGATCTATTCCAGAATAGTAGCGACGATAGAAAACTGGCCCTCAAAGGAAAATTTGAAATATTAAGATGTAGAAGAATGATACTATTTCGTAGTATCTAAAAATATTACCGAAGTTTGTGATGAGCTTGGAGGGGTTGGTGTGAATGTTGAAAAAGATGACCTAGTGAGCCTAGCACTTCTGGGCCTTCCAAAAATTTGGCATAGCTATAGGGACTTGATGAAGGGTAGGGAGAAATTACTAAATTCCAAATGCTTGTGGTCTGATTTGGTATAAGAAGAAATCGGGTAGAATACTAGATATAGAACTTCAGCCAAGTGAAAGGATGAAGAAAATTTTTCATTGGTTGGAAAGGGAAAGAAGGGCAAAGGAAAGAAATATAAAACCAAATTAGAATCCAGCTAAGGGGGGAAGAAGAAAGAGTTGTCCAAAATAAAATGCTTCAATTTTAATGAATTCAGGCATTATGCTACAAAGTCTCCACATAAAAATTCTGCTAAGATGAACTCAGGAGGAGCAACATGTGAGGCATTGGATTCATAGTTTGAGCTAGACTTCACTCTTATCACATGCATGACCATGACTGTGATGGGGAGTGTGTGGTACTTGGAATTTATTGCCTCATTCCACATGACAGGCTATAGAGAGTGTTTTAGTGACCCAGAGGAGAAAGATCACCAAATTCATATTGAGCTTGGGGATGACGGAAGGTACAGTGCTACTGGGATTGGTACAGTAAACTTTTAGAGGGAGTCGAGGTCTCCACTTCACCTCAAAGATGTCATGTTTTTTCTAGGCCTATTGAAGAATATCATCCCTGTAGTAGTTTTAGAAGACCGTGGTTATCACTTGATCTGTAGCAAAGGGATAGCATTCCTAAGACACATAGCCACTAGATAGGTGAAGCAGATCGAGGTTTAGGTGAAGAACTGATACAAGTTGGATGTGGAAGATTGTGTTGCATTAAGTAGTAAGGCAGACAAGGTGCAGAGTTGTGATGTTAGTGAACTTTGGCATAAAATATTGGCCCATTTACATCATGACGCCCTAAAAATTACGCAACAAATAACCATTAGCCTCCATAAAGGATAAATTGAGCCGTAGGATGTCTACAAAGGTTGTATCTCATCAAAGTATGTTAAATACACATTCCATGAATGAGACAAAAAACACATGCAGTCTTAGAAAGAATCCACTCTGATGTTTGTGGACCTTTCTCGACAACCTCCATTACTAGACACAAATATTTTGTTATTATTATTAATGATTTCTCAAGGAAATGCTAGATCTTCTTCATGCAAAAGAAGGATGATACATTCTCAAAGTTTGTAAAATTCAAGGCACTAGTTGAGAAAAAGATCGGAAATAAGGTAAAGGCTCTTAGGAGTGACAATGTAGGTGAGTATGTTTTGAATGACTTCAAGGAGTTATGTGTGAAACAAGGCACTTGAAGAGAGCTTACAGTACCCTACAACCCATAGCAGAATGGGGTAGTTGAGAGAAATAATTGAAGCATTGTTGGAACTCCGAGAGCTATGCTACATGACAAAGGCATACCACTACATTTGTGGGTAGAGGCATGTAACACAAAATTATAATTATAGAACCAGAGTCTTCATCGGATTCTTGGTATGATTACATTGGAGGAGTTTTTCTCGGGGAGAAATCCAGATGTGTCTCATTTTATAAATTTTGGAGCCATTGTTTGCTGCCATGTCTCTAAATATTTGAGGAATAAGCTTGAGCCGATAACAAAGTTGGGAGTTTTTGTGGGTTACATCGAAACTCCACACAATTGGAGGGCGTACTTACCTTCCCTAAAAATGATAGTTTTGCAAATGGATGTAAAGTTTGATGAGGAGAAAGTGATGTGGTGCTCTCTTGAGAGGGAGCCTAAAATCCCAAAAGAAGTGGAGATTTTAACTCTAGAGGACGAGCCTCAGGAAGTTGTGGTGTAACCACAAATAGAGGAGCAGAGAGTGGTGATATGCATTCAAGAACTATACAAAGAAGCGAGAAAAATAACCACGGAAGGTGATATATTATTCTAGGATGTGAGGGAGAAGGTGGGAGCTCCTTGAAATTTGTGTAGTGAAAGGATTTCACTTGAGAGGTACACTAACCACTTAGCTCTAATGACTAAGATTGTAGAGACCGATCCTTCCTCTTTTGAGGAAGCAGTAGAGAAACCTATTTGGGTTGATGCAATGGTGGAAGAATATGAATTAATCACAAAGAACAGTCTTTGGGAAGTGGTCCCAAAACATACATATAAATCAGTTGTGGGTTCGAGATGGATCTTCAAAGTTAACCATGGAGTAGATGCAACCATAGAGAAGTATAAGTCCATATTTGTTGCCAAATTATTATTTAAATTTGAGGAAATTGACTATGAGAAAACCTTCACTCCTGTAGAAAGGTATTCATCCATTAGATCAATTCTTGCACTAGTTGCATAGATGGGGTGGAAGATCTATTAGATGGACGTAAAAATGGCATTTCTCAATGTTTTTATTAAGGATGAGGTGTATATAAAAGAACTATAAGTTTTTGAGACATTTGATTGGGAGTCTCATGTGTGTAGAATCAAGTGAGCATTGTACAGTCTCAAATAGGCACCTCATGCTTGGTACACCAAGATCGATAGTTGTATCACTGTTTTGGGCTTCACTAAAAGGTTAGCGGATGCAAACCTCTATCATATTTTGGTAGAAGGTAAATTTCTTATGATTTTCTTATATGTTGATGATTTAATATTAATATGTGATGATCAGTTGATTAGCTCTTGCAAGGAGGACCTTGCAAATGAATTTTTAATGAAGGACATGGGTCTCATGCGCTACTTCCTTGGGATGTAAGTATGGCAAGGTAATGGGGAATTGTTTGTGCCTCAAGGAAAATATGTCAATGCGATACTATCTATATTCCACATGGAGATTCCTAAACCCGTGGAGACTCCTCTAGTGACCAAATAGAGGGAGGAGACTTCCACTTCAAATGAAGAGGTGTATGCTACCATTTACTATCAGTTAGTGGGTTCACTGATGTATCTTGTGAAACCATGACCAGGTATGTGCTACACAGTCAACCAGCTGAGCCAAGCTATGGTTAGGACAATCAAATTATATTGGAAGCAACAAAGAGTGTTAAATTATATTGGAAGGCAACAAAGAATGTTTTATGGTACCTTAGAGGCACTACCCAGTATGGATTATGGTACAGAAGAAGAGAGGGAGTGGAGTTGTGTAGCTTCACAGATGTAGATTAGGTAGGGAGTCCAATCAAGTGGAATTTTTAGTGTTGATTCTGCATCAGTTTCTTGGTAAATTAAAAAGAAAATATCTATCGTGCTCAGTTTGATAGAAGTAGAATACATGGCTGCAAGTCAAGAAACATGTGAGGTGATCTAGATGAGAAATATACTTGTGGGATTGTTTGTTCAGATGATATATTCAACTATGATCTATTGTGATAATCAATATTACATTAAGCTCTCTAAGAATATGGTATTTCATGATCAATCCAAGAATAAAGATATTCGATATCATCATTTACAAACTATTTGCAGAGGTGGATAATTTTGCTACAATACATGTTAAGAGAGAAACAAGATATTGAGATTTTAACAAAGGATTTGTCAAGAGGGAAACTCGAGTTCCACATGTGTAGGATAGGGGTAGTTGATAATCCCTTTCATGCTGAGAGGGTGCATTGAGAAGTGCAACAAGAAAGTCTCAATTTGACTTTGCATTGGTTAAATTGATAAAATTTGAATTTCCACACCAATCAGCAACTTTGATGTAGTTAACTTATGAGACATGGCTCTTGTCACTCAGTTATCTCAGTAAATTCAAGTTAGAGGGATTGGATTTTAGTTAAACATGTGTGATTGCTAAATTTTAGTAACCCGGTTGAATTATATCCAATTGAATTCAGTTAAATTAGTTCTAACCGATGGAAGAACTAGTGAAAGGGCAGTTGTATAGTGGGACAATAGTCTAACTCAGTGATCATCCAGTTAATTGATCAATGAGCCTAAAATAACTAGTGCATGTAGAGAATTTGAGTTCTTAGTTGTGGTGGAGATTCGAAGGTAGTTTAACAAGCAATTGTAAAATACTTTGAGTGTACAATTTTTGCATGCAAGTAGATGATCAAACCTTGAGAATTTCATAATAAATTGGATGAAAATCACTAAAACTTAGGTGTTAATTCTCTAGGATTTTGCACAAGGAAATAGGGGCTTAAGAAAAGGCAAAAATTGACTAAGTTTGGGTTAGAGCTTCTCATTGATCGGAGAGATAGGTTATTCACTTGCATGTTGAGATGAGACTGAGCTATAAATTGTAATACATATCTATTCATCTCATTAATGCAAAGAGGCTTGAAGGATTTTTCCCAATTGTGTTTCGTTAGAAAAAATATTGGGCATGTGTGTTATTTATTATTCCATGTCTAAAATTGTTGTTATAAAAGTGGATTGGTTTAGATTAAAATTTCTTGAGTAGTTTCAATTATTCCACCAAATTTTTACACTCCTTATCTCTCTAATATGCTCTAAGCCTTAAGCTAGTGTTATTATTGTAGGCCTTTGGGTTCTCTGTGGTTTACCATTGAAATCGGATGTTTCTCTTCTCTAAGGATGTTCTTTTAGGAGGAATACCCTGGAGCAGTGATACACTGGCTTTTGTATGTGGTTGGACCACCTCACCTTCAGAGAAGGTCCACAATATTTATATCCATGAAACCCTTTTGCTACAAGACCTGTGAAATTATTGTATACAGGGCATGTTAGGGATCTTGAATATCAAAACAATTGAAATGAATTAAATTGATATGTGAAACAAGATTGCTACTTATAGAAAAAAATCAATAAACATGTAATTTACTAGAGAAAAATCCTAAGCCCTGGATAATCATGTGTGATGTAAGCACATATGCCATACAACATAAAACTCATCTTTGTTGTGATGGGCCTTGATACATCATATAGATATATCCCTTCCCACAATTCCTTCAATTCATCTACAAAAGGTGATTAGTAGACATTTATATTATTCACTTGTCTACTACTGGAGACTATGAGAGCTAACATAAAATGTTCATTCTTCATGGAAAACCATCGAGAGATATTACTATTGATCACTACTATAGGACAAACCGAATAGTTGGCTTTTTAGAGAAAATATGGGTTGATTCAATCCATGGCTATTTGAGTCGTAAACTTCATACTTCATCGTTGAATTTTTTGGCCCGTGTATCCTCTATATGCTTCATGGCTATTGAATATGTTGGGATTCACATAACTCTCGACTCACTTTTCTGTGAGGCATGCCATCCCTACAACATAACTAATTGTTTGCCATGAAGGAGCCTTTGAATCCTTGGGATTTAGGCATGTGCCTCAATATCTTATGAGGAGGATCATGTGATTTACCACTTTTTTTATGGTACTTATCATGCCCACATTTCAAAAATATCTCCTTGTCTGCATATTCTCCTCTATATAGAATATAATCATTTGGACATGAATGATATGCTATATACTCAACACCAAACATTTTCAACAATTTCTTTGCATATGTATAGCTACCAGGAAAGACATTATCACTCAGATGAACCTTATCTTTGAATAACCTACAGTTGGTGGGAAATATAAATGTACAATGTCAATATTTAACATTCATAAAGTTGACCATTTTTAATGTTGATTGTGTGACAATATTTCTTAAAATGTCATGGTCAATGACCTCAGTATTGTAATAGATCTAACCTGCAAATATATGAAAATAGAAATATGCCAAAAATAACAAGATCTAAATATAGAAATGCTTCTCTTTATTAATCAAAACCCTTAAGGTAGGGTAACACCATCCAATCACTCCTTAAGGAAAGAGAACACTCCACAAGCCATATGCTTGCCAATACAATAATCCTTCACATATCTCCATGGAGAGTCTCTAACCTCTATATAGTATTCATACATACAATACTCTGGGTCATTACCATGGGTCTTTCAATACCATGTATCTAATACAATGGGCTTATCACATTATTACTAACTACTTGTGGTCGCTTACATGATGCAAGTTAACCACTTTATTTATTAACTATGGCCCATCACATTATTACATTATTCCCTTAGGTACCTCCCTCTATACCTCATAATATTCCCCTAGGTATACTACATTCCACCCCCCTTAAACATGTTTTGTCACCGAAACATAAGAAGAACACAAATAATAAGATCTACTCAAAAGAGTAGTCCATTGGTACCATGCATGTGCATCTAGCCATCCCAAAGATAGGTGATTACTCGATCTAGCTGGTGCCTCGCTCACTTGAGATGGGAGTTGATCCTAGCGGTTCCTCTGTATTGATGTGTTGTGGGTGGATCATCGAACCTCTCTATCTATCGCACAGGGGTTGTTGTCCTTGTTGCTAGTTCATTGTCATCTTGTTGCTTGTTTTGTTGCGGGGTGATGTGGGTAGTGATATGCTGAATCTTTAAACAATGGTGTATCTTTCTTTAATTCACCACCTAATCGAGCCTGATGGGTATCTAGTACATGTTGTGGCACCTGCAATTATTTCTTATCTTCTAGTATTACTTCAATCACAGACTCCTCATTTGATGTATCAGTACCTATAACATTTTCTGCTTCAACATCCTTGGATTCTACTTGCTTATTGATAGAAATATCCTGTAATGTAATTTTCTTCTTTTTATACTAGAGCTTCAAGAATTTCTTCTCCACATTAATATTGATAGTACCAACAAATTCCATCCAAGAGTATCCCAACACAACATCCACATTATCCATATCTGAAGCATAAAAATCTGAATGCAATACATACTTATCCATAGAGATCTTCAAATATTTATAAACTTGTACTTGCACAGTATTAACCTATGTGTGCTCCATTTGTTTGGCTGGGACTTGCAGTCTTTTAGCCAATGAATATTAATAAAATTATGCTTGCTATTAGGATTGATATACACAATTATATTCTCTTTCTGAATACATACATGAACCTGTAATAAGGAGATATCATTAGAAAATAACCCTTTCCATGTTTTATTCTCCTATTTTGTAGCATGAGACCATTGTCCAAAAGGAGTTTTTCAATTTCTTCATCTGAAATTTTGGACAACTTCTTGCTGTCAAGTGAGCTCCACCATATGGCAACCTCATCTTTCAGCCAAAGGCATATGAAACCTGTTTAATATTTCGAAGATATTCTCTTAAGTTGTTTTATGAATTCTTCAATAGTAGGACCATTATCTTTCCCTGTAAAAAAATCATTGCTAGAAGCCATGAAGAGGGTTTTGAAAAAATCATCTACTTTGGAAAAAATTTAAAATGGACAAAACTCGATCAATATGGTTTAGAATCCTTCTTATAACCTATTTTTGGAAATATAACGACCATTATACATCTTCCCATGTGATAGAAATCTCTATCTAAGCACTTTGGAAATTCATATTCACTCTGCAATTGCCCCACCGTAAAAAAATTCTGAAAAAAAAAAGAGTTGATTTTAAGTCAGTGATATCTCCCTCATCCAGACTCCGATTTTGCTGATTTGTTTTTTTTTAAATTGGGTAATTTTTCAAGACAATTTCAGATCTATAATTATTTCTCAAAATTCCCCACAAAAACTTCAAAAATTGATTGGAGATCTGCCGTCCGTGAATTGTCATCAGAAAAAATTCTACAACACAACTGATTTTTAAATCAACAATATCTCCCTCATCTGGACTCTGATTCATCGCTTTTTTTTTTTAATTCGGGTATTTTTTTACAAAGAATCCAGATCTACAATTTTTTTCTACAATTTTCCCCCAGAATTTTCATATATTCTCTGCAAAATTGCCACCACAAAAATTGCTACAAAAGTATTAAAAAAAAAAAAAATCTCTCCACTTTGCCCAAGAAAGTGCTATGATACCACATGTAATGGATCTGACCTACAAATATATGATAAAGAAAATTTACCCATAAATAACAAGAGAGAAATAGATAAAATTCAAATCTTTATTAATATCAGGACCCTTAAGGTAGGGTAACACCATACAGTCACTCCTTAAGGAAGGAGAACACTTCGCAAGCCATATGCTTGCCGATACACTAATCCTTCACATATCTCCATGGGGAGTCTCTAGCCTCTATATAAGCTTCATACATAAAATACCCTTGGTCATTACCATGGGTCTTTCAATACCACGTATTGAATAGAATGGGCTTATCGTACTATTCCTAACTACTTGTGGTCCCTTACTTGATGCGGGTTAACAACTTTATTTATTAACTATGGCCCATCACATTATTACGTTATTCCCTTGGGTACCTCCCTCTCTACCCCATAATATCCACCCTAGGTATAATACAAATATTGTCAAGAAGCATGCATTCGACATGCTAAAATGTTATTTCAAGTTGTATACAAACATTGTTGTCCCTAGATAGGTATACTTTGACTGGACACCAAATCCAAGGAGAGGAGGAGTGGAAGCATATTTTAAGATTTTGAAAAAGGTATTAGTGATATAAGAATCATCCCCTAGATCATCATTTTTGAATTCATCCAACAACATTGTCTCCATGGTAATGGTATCTGGTAAGTAATCATCTATACCAACCTCTCTTTGATTACCTCCATTTCCAACTTGTGATTAAGAACTACTAATGTTGTAGTCATTACTAATTGGTGAATCTAGATGTAGTGGGAACTGAATAGGTGATTGATTCAACCATTCTTGGTATGGTTACTCTCTATGTTTTTCTCCTAATGTAGCCTTCTCTCAATTTTCCATTGAACTGAGGTGAACTTAAAGATGGTAGGTGGGTCGCTCATCATCACTAGAATTATAATTTCAAAAAATATTGAACATTAATACATCAATGATATTAGTAAACACAATGCAATTGGTTTGTTGAAATTACATTATACCAAACAATTATTACCATCATTGACCTAGGATTATGGTTGGAAGATCGCATTTTACAATTGGCAGGATAAAGCAACTGTGCATTCTAATATACCAATTGCTTTCCATATGTTGATCCCAATAAGAGATTCCAACGTTTTTGGACTGGTGGAATATTTGATGCATATGAACTTGATTATGAATCAAGATCTTGCTAATTTAGATACTTTTTTATTCAAATTAACATGGACAAAATAGATCAATTAGATAATCTAAATATAGATAAAATATGAAGTTACTGGAGATGAAAAGGGAGAGATTGATGAATAAATTTGAGCAATATGGAATGGGCTGGAATTTGAAGAATTGACCATTTAATATTATGGTATTTTCTCCCTGTATTTGAGAAAAATTAGCAATAATTTTTTTTGTACATACCTAAAAGTAATTTCAAGAACCATATAACCATAATCTAAATTTCAATATAGTTTTCAAACCATTTTTCAAGAATAAGGTGGCTTTAAGCAGAAAATGTATAATATGAACTACTGTAACTCATGTGGATTTATCCCAAAGGATAATTTGAGATGAATATGTCATTCATCTGAAAATAAAAATTCAAATAACTTTTAAAGCATATCAGCAATCTTGGGCATATTAACCACACTGATGCATTATAATAATAACCACATCAATTCCATGGATTTCGAAATAAAAAATGAATTCTATCATATTGGTGCATTAAAAAAAACTACTGAACCAATAAGTTATCTTAATTGGTGCACAATACTATTAAATGCATCTGTGCTTTTTACTATGAAATGCACCGATGTTCTGAAAAGGTGAACAAAAAAAAATTGACTATTTTTTTCAAATTGAAAAATGAGTGATAATTAGTTTTTCAAAATCTAATTTTATAAAGTTTTATAAATAGTAAGATGCTATTCATGATTTCATTATTTTTCCCAAAAATTCAAAGGAGAAATTTGCAAGATAGACATACTAGTAACATTGTGCAGTAGAAAAATACTTCAGCACAACAAAAATATCTAGAAGATCAAAATTCGAAAGGTATGCAGATTTACTCAAAACCCCAGATAATAAAAATCTTGAATTTCATTATTGATTTTGATAATAATTTTTTTTGCAATTTCTATTAGATTTAATTAAAATTAAAAACAAAATAAAAATCACGCATAATAAAAATTTTACTATCGGTTTTACTAATAATTGTTTTTTCAATCTCTGTTCCTATTTGGATTTATTTAAAAATAAAAATAAAAAAAATCAATACTTACCTTAAACCTTTTCTTCTTCTTGCTTATGTGACAGTAAAATTTCAACTTAGAGTTTAACTCCCTCTACCACTTCATAATTAGGGTTTCTCATTTTAGGAATTTTAGATTTAATGAATTCGTGTTATTATATATAAGGCATTTGACATGTAAGGAAGGGGGGCCACTTATTGAATTGGATCCAAAACCTATCGCCCTTATCCATTTTTTTAAAAACAACTTTTGTTTATCGGTGCACCCTATGTAATATAATGCACCGGTGCACCTATGACAAATAACACTGCTAATTCCAAAAAAATTGCGTTTAATTTTATATGTTTTTGTTTTTTCTATGATGGCGGTGCTTTTATCATTACATATCACACTGTCAAAATTCAAAATTATTTAAAAATAATAGTTTTCACTATCATTCATCAACAATTAAATTCCCTAGTGCATTTACTAAATTAAATGCACCAGTCCATTTATGCACATAAGTGCACCGGTTACCATACCTCTTTTTTTCCATTAAAAGATATTTAATGGCTTCTATATTGAATGGTATAAGTTTTATATTAATAAAAAAATGTTTAAGAAGTGGTAAAGTAACAAAAATATTGATTGGCACAATGATAACACATCCAAAAAAGCATAAAAGGCAAGTTCTTTATAAATTCTTTAAAAAATTAATATGTTTGAACTATATGTAAGTTTAAATAATATGTATTTGTTAGTGTGTATCATGCATAGCCAAAAAATGAGGAATCTTGATAAGATTCATTATGATTTAAGTGCAAAAGAGAATAAAAGTTTGATGGAAAAATTGCAGAAGGGTGAATCAAGTGAATGCAAAAAAACTATTCAATATGAGTTTTTTATTTCTATGTACATTAATAATATACTTAAGAATATTAGAGAACATGTTTCAAAAAATCTATCAATTCAAATACGTTTAATGTTTCTGTAGGGACCAACAATGAAGGAAAATAATGTCGATCTAAGAAAAATAAAATTATAGAACACGTAAATGACGATGAATTGATCCTTAACTCATCTTGAATGGTGCTAGAGATTAATGAAAGGGGGGAAAATTTATACAAAACTATGAGGGATATAGTGGAACAAATGTGCAGACTCACTTTCCACTTACAATACACAAGTCAATCTAGTGATTCCAAGAACCAAGTTATAATTAAACTACATGAAGCATTTCGAGAGAAATGGTCAAGGAGACTTGTTAGACTTGGAATATAAAAAAAGTACCACAACAAAAGAGAATCATTTAAAAAGTAATATTACTAGTTAAAATGATTTTATAGAATTAATATATGTAAATATTACTACAAATCATTCATTTATTAATATCAATTTTGTTATATTTAGTTTTCATTTATCAATATAAAAATAGTTTATTATTTTTTCAGGAGGAATATGAAAATACCAAAGGATCAACCAGATGATATCCGAAACATGCAAGTAGAAATGTCCAAAAATGAGTATAAGGAGATGGTCAATGAAATGGCCGTAATTGCATCACAACGAGAGCCATCTCAACAACAACGTGCTTGAAATATATGTAATCATTGAATTTTTCTATTAGGTACATATAAAAAATGATCTATCATTAAATATTAATTTTCAAGTATTTTCTTGCAGAAAAGAAAACAAAATGGAACCCATTCAACACATAAAATAGGAAGATAAGGAAGAAAACCGTTGATATCAAAGTTTGGGAGTAATTGTTAATATTTCCTTATAACAACTTAAGATTTTGTTTTTGTATATTTTAAGTTATTTTATAGCAACCATCCTTGAATGTCTTCAAATAGGTGTTAACATACAAATAAGAGCCATTGGAAAAATTGATTGACGTTGGGTTAAACATTGGTTGCGAGTATACGTTAGCATACCAAAAATTAATTGAGGAATTTGTAAGTATCTATGATGTTTTACTCCTCTAGTTTTATAATTAATAGAAAAAAAGAATGCTTCATATTAAATCTATGATTTATTATGGGGTGTAAAACTTGCAGGAAACAAAGTATGGAATTGCGCCAATGAAGACTTCTTGAAATAAGGTATGAGATTTGGTTTTGAAAGAATGCATATAGTTCAGGACCAAATTCTTGCTATGGTACATTTCTTTTCAGCTTACATTGATGTATATTATTTATTTCAATTTTCATTATTCTCACCAATGTAGATACACTAATTACACTTTATTTTTATGTTTGTAGATAGAACTTCAAGAGGACAAAAACAATTGATGAAATCAACAAAACATTCGTCCAAATAACCCGTGATGGAAGTAGCTCGAACACTGATAGTAGTTCTAGTGAAGAATGATGATCTATTTGGATATCAATGCAAGTTGTTCTACTTTTTGAAATAATTGTCTATGAAAAACAAACATTTTGGTTAATGTAATAGACACAGTGTCCTAATTAAAAGACAACGGGTTACCAAGAGATATCCCATTTTGTATGAAAAAGAGCCCCTTATTCATTTATGATAAAATACATTTTAATTTATTCTTTTGTGTTGTCTAATGTCACTGCAAAATGTTGCACCACTGGTTAAATATATGGATGATTAAATATTATAATGAAGAAATGTGAAATATGATGACATAAAAAATTAGTCCAAATATCATATACAAATGCACTAATAAAAATTTAATTTATAAGAATATTGTTATAAGATATATGTAATTTTTTTTATGAATAATGGATTTGAAAAATCACAATAATTGCACCGTCACGGGTCGATGTTTCAAAAAAGGACAAAATGGATACCAGGACATCATATATTAATTAGCACCAATCCGAATAAAATTTTTCAACAATGATATTTATAATAATAAAAAATGGTGTCCTGGTGTGTTTGTACATACAAAAGCCTCATGCATTTATAAAATAAATACACACAGGAAAGATATACATTTAATGCACCAGTGTGATTCACCTTTAATGCATCAGTGCATCGTTACATTTGACACTTTAGTGCATTAGATTACATAAAATCCCTAGTACTGCATGATTTTTGTTTCCTGCCCCAATGCCTTTTGTGAAAAGTATAACATCGGGGCTTTTGAAAACACATAAGCACAAGGGAGTTATCCTTTTCAAGCATTGTTGTTGTTTATAAAACTCATCAGTACTGGTGTATTGTTACAGATAGCTACCCAGTGCATTGGAGAAGATAAAAGCACCATGGATGCAATATTTTTTGCCTGCCCTGGTGCCCTTCTTAAAAAGTACATCCCAGGGAGTTATTAAAAGACATAAGCACCAAGGTGGTATAATTTTCAGACACCAGTGTTGTTTTCATTCAATGCCCCAGTGCATGTTATCATAGATTGTATGAGTCTATTCATTTTTGTTATTAAAGGACTGATGATTTTATAAATTTAACGCGTCGGCTCTCCAAATGTTTGTTTCCATTCTCGGTTCTTTTATTTAAATTTACAGCATCAACTCTTTTATATCTGTATCACACAATTGTTATTTGTCCGATAAGTTCACCACTAAGAAAATATCTGCTAAAACCTCCATCTACACTTACCTTTAGAGTTGTGATGAAGTTCTGTTATCAATTCCACTAAAATATACGCTACCAAAAATGAATGTTGTAGCATAGGTTTTTTTTGACATTTTTTTCCAATTTTATAACACTAAAAGCCTTTGTTATAACCTCCGTTAGAAGTTATTTTCCTCGTATTGGGATGAGGTTAGATTTGTCTAGGTCAACATAACCAACAATTAATGGCTAGGTACCCCAATGCAATTATGGTTCTGGCCTCGGGTTCCAATGCCTCCATCAGATGGTCCATGATTGTTTCAATCATCCAATTTCTGACATTATTTGTGGTACCCTCCTTAACTCTTCTTTTATGTCACCAGGGAAGGGTGTCACAACACCACCTCCATCGTTTGATCAATGGATCAGATCTTAGCCATCCATTCGATATGGGGCCCCAGAACTCTAACCCCTATTCAAGCCTCTTTAGTTTTAGGTCTCCACATCATCCCAATGTTTTTATCCTAGAGCTCTCGTTAAGGCCTACTCTTTAACCAGTCAGGTGGGAAACTACGTGATACATCACCTTGACACCTTGGTCTTGGTACTTTCCTCTATTTCACTCCCTTATACCTCCAACTTCGAACCACTGGGAAATGTGGATATTTTTCTGAGGCCCCACTACTAGCCAATGGGATGTCCCTTTGCTTCTAAATTGAAGGCTTAGCTAGCACGATGCCATGTTGTCCCCACACCCTTTCCTCATGGATCCTCCTGAACCACTAGGAATTAACCCACTAGGAAAACATGTTAAGTGGCCCACCTCTTAGCCAATTGCATAACCGTCAAGCTGGAATGGATTCCATCCCATTGCATCTAATGTTATCCCTATCATCCCCCTTTCTATGCAAATTAAACTTTTGAGATATAGACTTCAACCACAACACCTTCCCTTCAAGCAATAGTGATAAATAAGGAGTCTCAATAGATAATCTATGGCTATCCTGTCTAGCTTTTCCAATCCAAATTTTCTTATAGAATTATCTAAATAAAATTATAAACTAATTCCCACCTAATAATTTCACAATGCACTTTGATCATAACTTCAACCTCCAAATATGGATTCATCCATGACTTCATTGTGAGGGTTTTGTGACCGACTCGAACTGCGACAGCATTCCACCGTGGCCACCATCGCTTGCTAAGCACCCACTGGTGCTATCCTCCTTAGATTTTGATAGATCCACTCCAACAAGTTTCCTACCCCTCGGCATTCCTTACTCTTGGACAAGGAATTCCATGAATTTTAGTGCTAGAAAATTTTTGGCTACCCTCTGCTATGGACAGGAAATGAATTAATGAGGGGCTTCCACCTCTCCTACCACACGTCAAGGAACCTCCAATGGTTCTCAAATACCCTGTCTCTTGTAGTGCCCGTCTTAGCTACCCTATGGAGATTGTCAAAGACCTACATGACTACTAAAGATGGAAGGTTGGAGTAGCCTATGCTTCCAAATCAAGGGTTATTATGGTTAAGAGAGGAAATGATCCTCAACATTAACATAATTCCCTATAAACTATAAAAGGATTATAACCAACATATGTATACAGACCCTGTCAACCAGGCATCTCCATTGTAACCATTATTCATAAATAAAAGAGATTCTTGTGTTGAATATTGTCATGGTTTGGTTTAGATCCTTATGGACCCTTTTTAATGCCTTCAAGGCTTTACTGTGTATGTTATTCATTCTGTCATATCAGAGATATATTCATGTATTCCATAAACACACTATTTCAACTAGAAATGCAACATGATCTTGATTATTATGTAAACACTTTGCACATGATACATTTCAAAATCATAATGACAAAATGTGGTAATAAATCATGATTTGCAACACCAATTCGAGTTATAAATTTAACATACATGTTCATTGAACATATAAACATAGATTCAATCCTAAAACTGCAACATATTTTCATTGCCATTGCAAATAAACAAGCATACTTATCTTGTTATATCTAGGTGACTAAGTATGGAATAAGGACTCTCCACCCAACCACAGATAGTTGCAACCAAGCTCACTTACAACTGTCACCGCTAAGCCAGATTCTAGAGATGGGGGGGCTTTATTCAGGGATAAAAGTATCAACTTCCAGTTGAAATAGGGACTCCAGAGGATGTCATTACTTCACCCACTAGCCACTCAGCAGTCAAGTAAAAACACAGGGAATCCAGAGGCCATCTAGCTCCAACAAAAAAATTCCAAGGGAACCCAAAGTGTAAATATCCAACCTTTGAATAAAAACACAGTGGTTCCACCCACTTAGGGGAATCTAGAACCGACTGTAAATCCAAAAAAAATAATCTTTTAGAGTTTCTCCATCTTGGAATCCAAGGAAATAATCCTCCACCCACACCACTAAGGGAATCTAGAGAAAACCCATCTTCTCCCTCTGGCTTTACAGGGACTCCAAATAAATTTCTCCTCACCAAGGAGAAACCATCTATATACCAATATTGCCAACTAAATCAATTTCATTTCCTTCTCTTCTCTTCTCTTCTCTTCTCCTTTGCAACTTTCCTTATTGTTCCTCCTCTTCCTACGCAGTTCCTTGGTGGTGGGAATTATTCCATGAAGTCGAGTTGCCTGCTCCTTATAATCGTTCCTAAAGGAGTTCCAATGCCCTATTTTCTTCTGTTGTTTACTTTTCTACACAAGAATTGACTTACTATCCATATTGTCAGCATTTTCATTCTCCATAAATTCTGCCCTATCTTCCTTGTGAGTCTTCTCCAAGGCAACATGGCCTTGCATACTTATTTTGTAACATAATTTAATTCATGAGAAACTCATTAAATATCACTAACCACCATTTAATAGTTAGCCAAAACCAGTTCATACTGATGTAAAAGAAACCTCATTTATCCCAAGCAAGAAACCTCCTCCTCACCTCTAGAATTTGTGACCCTTGACTTAGTCCCCTTTTTAATTTTTATTTTTTTCTAAAAATGTTTACAATGAATTTTCATGATAGCATCATGGTTGGGGCTATGACATTGAAGCTCCTAACAACTTGACCAATCCAATTTGTGTGTTACCCCTATGAAATCTATTCCTTAGAATCTTGAGCTATTTTAGGGGTGGTTATATGTGAGATAGATCTCATGGTAGTTGGCCTACGGTTGGGAGGAGTGCGATAATCACATCTCTAGTTACCAAGTAAAATCAACTCAATAAGATAGGTATCATGGCCCATACTCATTTTTTTATGAATGTTGAGTTATGTTTTAATTTCTATGACAAGCTCTTATGTATATGCCTTTGTGTAAATTATGCTTGAATTCTTAATTTCTCTCTCTATATTCATCATGGATAACTAGCTGAGGTGTTTATGGTTATTTTATTGTCTTGTATGCTTTGTAGTAAAATTAATAATTAGACTTTGAACCATATGTTGGATATATTGTAAGACTATATCATATATATTTTGTGTTTCTAGAATAAATAATTCGTATTTTATTTATGAAATGGTTGGGTATCCCATACTTTATGATTAATGATATAATGGAAGAAATGACCTATATTTTTAGATTCCCTCTCATTTCTTAATAGTCATGAACTATAAACTTATCCGATTATTTATTTCCTCAGTCGCATCACTATGAGCTTCATTTTAAATTAATTGGTAGTGTGCATTCATTTATTTGGTCAAATTTGAGTGGATTGCATAAATAACCACCATGACTAGGGTGGAGCTTCATGAAAAAATGGGTTATATCTTATTAAAATTGGTTTATGGTCATACCCCTCTTCTAGCCTCAACATTCTAACTGGGTGAATATTATTTCTTGCCCTATTCATGCACTACCAAGTTTTAAAAGCAGAGTTTTAGACATCCATATGGCCAACTAAACTAGGGCCAAAAATAATGCATCATTAATCCCCTAGGAGATTCAATAGGAAACAAAAATAAATAACTTATCTATTGAAAGCCAATACAATTTAGCAAATGATCCTCCAAACACCTTCGACTAACAAAATACTAGAGAATCAATTACCCAAACCTTCCTATATCATCCCTAACCAATGCAAGTGACCTCAATGAGGTGTATTTTCACCCGCAAACAACACTGATATCATGATGAACATCGACCTCGGGTATCATGGGGAATTCCCACCCACAATCCCTTAAGTAAGAGCCCTAGATAATATACCACCATGGTTACTACCTCATAATCAAATGACTGACATGATAAATATGATTAGAACCACACACATAGGTAGGGTAACTAAGCCTGAAAAATCACAAGATATTTTTTAAAGTGAGTTCTACACCTCTCAAAGTAAGCCCCTTGTAACATGCATAATTCAACAAATAGCAATAACTTGAGATTGGGGATGTCAGTCCACAGGTTCTTAATGTAGTCACATGCTTAACTCTTATGCAAGAGGATCTTTCCAAAAATCTTCTAACATGAAAATGGATTTACACTCATTAGTAAATGTAGTTTTAGTTTTAGTTTTATTTCCATGAACAGTGTCCCTCCAAATCCTACTTGAGGGCTCTACCACCCTAGGTTAATGTTGGTTTACTATTATTGGAAACATCTAATAAAATTTACTAAAAATTTATTTCAGCCTATTAATTAATCAATAGTATGGATTATAATTGATATGGTGTGAAAAGAGACTCGATATCAATAAAAATGCAACTATATGAAAGGTGTAATTTCTTTTCTCATTTGATGAAAACTAGCTAAGGAAATGTAAATAATGTCTTTCCTTTTTATAGTGAAAACCAAGCCTTACATTCACTCTCAATAATGTTTTTGATACGCTCTAAATTCATAATACTAATTCATCCACTAAACAACTTATAACACAAAAATAAAAATTCTTAAATAATGCCAATGAAAGAGTACCAACAAGCACTCAAATGCTCACAATTGAGGATTTCTAAAGAAAAATCATGAACTATGGATTATCACACTTGCAAAAACAAGAAGCTCAAACTCAAATAAAGTTTTAATTTGTAGCTTAATCCAGGAACCAAAAAGAACAAACCTACATTGAACTACATGAGAAAATAATTTGGATTTTTTCAAAAACCAAACATTAAAACCAATCACAAATGCTCACTAGACCACCCATATCATGTTTATAATGTCACAAAATCAAATAAACAGTAATTACTACAAGAAACAATTGAACCAAATATGCAATCTTGACACAATCAACCAAAATTACAAAAAAACTAAGAGAACACACACATATAAGGCCAATTCAACCATATCTAGAACATATTTGATTAAATATAGGTAAATGAATACAAACCTAGGGCCCTTTTGGTAGGTCTTGCACTAAGCCCTACTGAAAATTAAATCAACAAGAAGTAGTTGGTGCTAAACAGTGGACAACAAGGGTAGCCAATCACTACAAGGACTATTCCTAGAGAGTGACCATCTACGAAATTTATTATGTAAATCAATTAAAACAAGTTAACAACATCCAAGGCTGAGATTCGAAAGCTGAATTCGATCTTAAAATTCAAGAAAATTAACCTTGTAACAAGCCGAGATAAGGTCCAAATCAGTAGAAAAATACTTACCAATGCGTACAATTTAGAATCAGTATCAAGGACGGAGCAATAAAAAAACTAGGGAAAGTCCCCTATTGGAGTCACTAGTTCTATTAGCTCTAATTTTAATTAGAAACTAAGGATCTATTGCTACAGGTATCTCACCTCTAGATCCATAAAAAAATTCAAATGAATTCTCGAAACCTAATGCAACCATATTCCATTCATCTCATTAATAAAGAAAATAGAGGCATACCTATATCTATCATAGGTTGTTAAAATTTGAAAACCATATAGAAGCTCTAGAGACCCTACTTCATTCTAAATATCCCACTCCAAGCTTCCTGATACAATCCCCTACATGCATACATCATTGAACAAGATGATGTTTTACTTTGTAGAGGGAAAGTTAGCATGCACTAGAAAAATTCAAACCATATTTGTATATATAAGAACATGAGGTATGTAGGAAAAATTTCATGATTTCTTATTTTAATCAAAATGAAAAAACTACATTATACCTTGGTATTCCAATGGGAACTTCCTTGATCCTTCGAACTACCCTACTCTCAACTTACTATAAGATTTCACTCACCACACATGCAAGAAATGTTTTGGCGGAAATCTACCAACATCATGGAGTTATACTCTCTATATATATGTGTGTGTGTGTGTGTGTACATATACATATACATATACATATACATATACATACACATGCACACACACACACACATATATATATTATTTGCGAGATATCCAAACACGTAAGTCCATGAGAAGTTAGGAAAATTCTCTAATAAATTACCCACAACCAACTCAGGAACAAGTGGCTTAATATGATCTCATCAGAAATCACCTATTCTAGATGAAAAAACTTCATTATACCTTGGTTCTTGGAACTACCCTGCCCTCAACTTACTATAATATTTCACCCATCACACATGCAAGAATTGTTTTCGCAGAAATCTACCATCATCGTGGAGTTATACTCTCTATACGACTCCCTTCTTCTCTTAATAGTATCTCTCTCTCTCTCTCTCTCTCTCTCTCTCTCTCTCTCTCTCTCTCTCTCTCTCTCTCTCTCCCCTCTCCCTCTCTCTCTCTCTCTCTCTCTCTCTCTCTCTCTCTCTCTCTCTCTCTCTCCCCCTCCCGCTCTCTCTCTCTCTCTCCTCTCTCTCTCTCTCTCTCTCTCTCTCTCTCTCTCTCCCCTCCCGCTCTCTCTCTCTCTCTCTCTCTCTCTCTCTCTCCTCAACTTACTATAATATTTCACCCATCACACATGCAAGAATTATTTTCACAGAAATCTACCATCATCGTGGAGTTATACTCTCTATATGACTCCCTTCTTCTCTTAATAGTATCTCTCTCTCTCTCTCTCTCTCTCTCTCTCTCTCTCTCTCTCTCTCTCTCTCTCTCTCTCTCCCTCCCTCCCTCCCTCTCTCTCTCTCTCCCTCCCTCCCTCTCTCCTCTCTCTCTCTCTCTCTCTCTCTCTCTCTCTCTCTCTCTCTCTCTCTCTCTCTCTCTCTCTCTCTCTCTCTCTCTCCCCCTCTCGCTCGCTCTCTCTCTCTCTCTCTCTCCCCCTCTTGCTCTCTCTCTCTCTCTCTCTCTCTCTCTCTCTCTCTCTCTCTCTCTCTCTCTCTCGCTCGCTCGCTCTCTCTCTCTCTCTCTCTCTCTCTCCCCCTCTCTCTCACTCGCTCTCTCTCTCTCTCTCTCTCTCTCTCTCTCTCTCTCTCTCTCTTCAACTTACTATAATATTTCACCCATCACACATGCAAGAATTGTTTTCGCAGAAATCTACCATCATCGTGGAGTTATACTCTCTATACGACTCCCTTCTTCTCTTAATAGTATCTATCTCTCTCTCTCTCTCTCTCTCTCTCTCTCTCTCTCTCTCTCTCTCTCTCTCTCTCTCTCTCTCTCTCTCTCTCTCTCCCCCTCTCGCTCGCTCTCTCTCTCTCTCTCTCTCCCCCTCTCGCTCACTCTCTCTCTCTCTCTCTCTCCCCCTCTCACTCGCTCGCTCGCTCTCTCTCTCTCTCTCTCTCTCTCTCTCTATATATATATATATATATATATATCTATATAGATAGATAGATAGATGTATGTATGTATATATATTTATATTATTTGGGAGATTTATAGATACCTAAGTCCATGCGAAGTTAGGAAAATTCTCTAATAAATGACCCCCAACCAACTTAGGAACAAGTGGGTCAATTTGATCTCATTGGGAATTCTCTCTCTCTCTCTCTATATATATATATATAGATAGATAGATAGATATATGTATGTATGTATATATATTTATATTATTTGGGAGATTTATAGATACCTAAGTCCATGCGAAGTTAGGAAAATTCTCTAATAAATGACCCCCAACCAACTTAGGAACAAGTGCGTCAATTTGATCTCATTGGGAATTCTCTCTCTCTCTCTCTCTCTCTATATATATATAGATAGATAGATAGATATATGTATGTATGTATATATATTTATATTATTTGGGAGATTTATAGATACCTAAGTCCATGCGAAGTTAGGAAAATTCTCTAATAAATGACCCCCAACCAACTTAGGAACAAGTGGGTCAATTTGATCTCATTGGGAATGACCTATTCTAGAAATTTGACCTCTATTGTTTCCTTCCTAATTTCATGTAGGGTACCTAGGTGTCATATTTTCCCACTTCAATGGAGTGATGGGTTTCATGATGATATGCTTGTGAAAATAATGGGATGATAAAAGTGCATAGTCAAGAAGGGAGAAGGACGAATTCAAGCCAACAAGTTAAGAGGTTGAGTTAGAGTTCCTATATTTGACATAAGGTGGGAGAAATGGGATATTATATGCCATTAATGATATGGTATTCCAACATGAATAGAAAAATATATATCATATATTTCATGAGATGGTAATCAAGATAAATATCCAAACCCCATAGGGTTTAATACATCTATGCAGTCACCCATAATTACTCAAATAAGAATAATGAAAAAAATTGATATTTAAGGTTTCTTTATTTTTTGCAAATTGTACTAGAAATTTTCAATATAATATTTTAATCTCTCCTCATCCTTGTATTTCATCTTGAAAACTTATTCTTTCATATCCCTTAACTCACAATAATCTTGGCATTTCTTCAAAAATTTGTTTCTCATCTCATCCCAAGTTTTAATAAAACATCCTCTAATCCCCATTAACCAATGGAGTACTACTTATTTTAAGGTGTTTATAAATAATTTCAACTTATATAAATTAGAAAAGTAACCATAAATTCAACAAAGAACATTAAATTTGAAGAGAGAAGTGTATGGGTACTCACTAGTAAATCCATGAAAATTGGGTAGGGAAGATATAATTTCTTCATCTAAACTAGTCCATCTAGATCATGGATAGGAATCTCAAATGTTATTGTATCCTTTTTATTACATCCTTCCACATCTTACCCCATAGTGAGAAATGTATTTATTAAGAGTCCAAGGTATTTGTTTGACCTAGAAAAGAGGTCAAGTTCTTCCCTTGGGTTCTCAAGCTGATCTTGGGTTTCAATATTGTCATGGTCATTAGTATGAATAGTTTCTAAGATACTAAAACCTATAGTTTCCTTGACAAAGTCCTTCAGGGCTTCCTTCACCTCTTGCTTTTCCTACAATTATGTTAGTGACATGGGTGGATCCTACTGCACCATGAGAAGGGCCTTAAGGATTTATAGCTCCTCAAGTCATGCATCCTAAAATGGCATAAATGCACATCATTTGGGTGTAGGTTTTATAGTAAGGTAACTAATGATTCTCCTAGACTACTACTCCCACTCTAGTGTTTTGTTCCCTATACCCATTATAAAAATAAGTAACCTATGTCTTTTGATTCTTCTTCAATAATGACATCAAAAATAATATTGTTCATATATATATTCAATTCAACTAAAAGAAATTGTGGATTTAATCTTATCAAATGAGGATTTTTAGTACTTTTGAGACATTGTGGACTATTTGTGTAGACTATGATTCCTTGTATTGGCTTGCTGGGTTCTGTTATATTCTTTCCATGACTAGCCCACGTACCTAATCAAGGGCTAGAGGGGGGGAGGTCACAGGGGGTTTGAGGGGTACTCGTAACCCCACTTTATGGGGTCTGGGGCAGCGCCTTGGAAAATTTTGATTTTGGACCCTATGTTAGGATGGGCGGACCCACCTATGGTTTTGTGCATGATCTTCGCACATGTTTTTGGATGCGATGGTTTTCGGTCCATGGTATTGGATGTGATGGTTTTTTGGTCCATGGTATTGGATGCTTCGGCATGTATAAATATGTATTATAACATAGAAAGGAAAATAATGAAAAATCAAGCTGGTAGTCCTGGTTTTGGGATCTAGGAGAAAATCTCTGTGTATATGTGTTTTATGTGTTATGCTCTCGCATTGTTTATTTTCTATGTTTTAGAATTCGTATGTAGGTAATTTCTGTATAGGGTTCAAACCTACATTTGGTATAAGAGCAATTTTGGCTTCAAGGGGATGCCTTTGTTGCTGAGGGGTTTTTGCTCGGGCCTGTGGTAGACCTTGCTCAGTGGGAGATCCATGAGATCGATTCTGGTGGTCAAAGAAGATGGCGAGCAGTGGAAAGATAGAGATCGATAAATTTAATGGTTCGAGTTTTGAGTTGTGGAAACTGAAGATGGAGGATCTGTTGGTGGATAAAGATCAGTGGATCGTGGTAGATCCAGGTACTAAACCAATGGGAGTGTCCAATGAAGAATGGAAGAAGTTGGATCGGAAGGAAAAGAGCACAATACGATTGTGTGTCTTAGATTTAGTATTGTTGAATGTATCAGGGGAAGCTACGGCGAAGGCTTTGTGGGAAAAGTTAGGGACTTTGTACCAATCTAAGTCTCTGGTGAATAAATTGTTCCCGTGGAAAAAGCTCTATAACCTGAGGATGAAAGATGGAGACTTGGTGATAGAGCATCTGAACGCATTTAATACTATGGTAAGTCAGTTAGCATCTGTTGATATTAAAATTTCAGATGAGGATAAGTGCATTAGTTTGTTGCATTCTCTACCATATTCGTGGGATAATCTGGTTATTACAATAGGTAGCAATGCAACTACCTTGCAGTTTGATGAAATAGTCTCATCCTTGTTGACGGAGGAGATGAGATGAAAAAATATGGAGAGCCAGAATGGTGATGCTTGGTCCATATGAGGACAGTCCCAGAACAGAAACAAAAATAAGTCATCGAGTGGGAGATCTAAATCTAGAGGGAGATCTAAATCTCCAGGAAAACCTATAAAGGTGGTGTGCTGGAAATGTGGAAAAGAAGGGCACTACAAAATGGATTGTAAATCTAAAGCTCCTGATAAAGGAAAGGGATTTGATGATGCTCCTTTTGTAGAGGCGAAAACCACCTCAGATGAAGGTGGGGATGTGTATTTGGCTTCTTCAAGTACACATGTAGATCATGAGGCATGGTTGATTGACTTAGGTGCATTATTTCACTTCACTCCCCATAGAGAGTGGTTGTGCGAGTATGAGAAATACGATGGTGCTGATGTCTTCTTAGGGGATGACAGGAAGGCTAGAATCGTTGGTTGCAGAAAAGTAAAGTTGAAGTTGTAAGGTGGAAGGGTTAGAACACTTCCGAGTGTTCTACATATTCCTACATTGGCCAGAAATCTGATTTCTGTAAGAAAGATGGATGATGTATGTGTAAAAATAGTGTTTGAGAAGGATACCTGCAAAATGGTTCGGGAACCACTGGTATTGATGTTGGGAGTTCAAATTTGAACTCTGTACAAGCTACAAGGTAGCACTGTTATTGATGGGTGCAATAGTTCTGTGGTTCCTGAAAGAGGAGCAGAAAATCTAGTGGTCCCTAGAGAGAAGACCATGTTGTGGCATCAAAGGCTTGGACATATTGGAGAGAAGGGCCTTCGAATACTTCATGGTAAAGGTATGGTAGAAGGTATGATTAATAGCTCTCTGGATTTTGATTTCTGTGAAAATTGTGTATATGGGAAGCAGAATCGGCTGAGTTTCCCCTCTGGTAGTAAGAGGGTGAAACAGATATTAGAACTTGTGCATAGTGATGTGTTTGGACCTATGAAGGTTCCATCACTAGGTAAGTCTGTGTACTATGTATCATTTATAGATGACTTCTCAAGGAATACATGGATATTTTTCCTTAAGAAGAAATCTGAAGCTTTTGACAGGTTTAAAGAATTTAAGGCTCTCGTGGAAAATCAGACAGAGAAGAAGATAAAGGTGCTGAGGACAGATAATGGTGGAGAGTTTTGCAGCAAGGAATTTGAAGAATTCTGTAAGAAGTGTGGTATAGCACGACAGAATACTACTCCATATACACCTCAGTAAAATGGAGTTGCATAAAGAATGAATAAGATGTTGATGGAAAGGCCAAGAAGCATGCTCAGTGGTGCTAGGTTAGGACAAAAATTCTGGGCAGAGGCGGTGGAGATAGCATGTTACCTAGTCAACAAATCACCTTCATCAGCATTGGAGGATAAAACTCTAGAAGAGGTATGGACTGGTAAGAAACCCTCTCTTTCACATCTGAGGGTATTTGGATGTGATGCATATGTACATGTTCCAAAGGAGAAATGAACCAAGTTGGATAGTAAATCTGAAAAGTGCATTTTTATTGGGTATAAGGACAGTTTAAAGGGTTATAAGCTTTGGAACCCAGTAACAAGGAAGGTTGTGTATAGCCGAGATGTGGTGTTCAAAGAGGTAAAAGATGTTATTAAACATGAAAGTCCAACCAAAGGAACCTGAGAAGATAGAGTTTGAGCTAAAGGAGGAAGAATCAGACTCTACAACAGAGGAGGAATCAAAAGATGAAGTGCCACAAATTCCAGGTGTGAGAAGATCAGTTCGAGAAGGAAGGCAACCAAAAAGGTATATTCCATCTTCTTTCTGTTCAAATTTTTCTTTATCTATTACTGATGATGATCCCAGAACTGTGAAAGAAGCAGTACATTCAGAGGATGGAAAACTCTGGAAAGAGGCCATGGTTGATGAAATGGCATCTTTGCACAAAAATGAGGCTTGGGATCTAGTGGAGTTGCCGGCTGGAAGGAAACCCATTGGCAGCAAATTGGTGTTCAAGAAAAAGACAAATGCAGAAGGAAAGGTGAAGAAATACAAAGCTCGGTTGGTAGCAAAAGGTTATTCCCAAGTGCCGGGAATTGATTTTGGTGATATTTTTTCTCTTATTGCCAAGTAACTTCTATTAGATTACTTTTATCTATTGTTGCTGCTTTTTATTTTGAGGTAGAACAGATGGATGTGAAGAAAAGGAAATATACATGAAGCAACCTGAAGGCTTTGTGGTGAAGGGTAGGCAAGAACTGGTATGCAAGTTAAAAAAGTCTCTGTATGGGTTAAAATAGTCACCAAGGATGTGGTATCAGAAATTTGATACATTTATATGGGGACTTGGCTTCACCAGAAGCAAAGAAGATCACTGTGTGTATTTTAAATTAATTGGTGACCATGTTATTTATCTGGTATTATATGTGGATGATATGTTGCTGGTTGGAAATGACAAAGAAATTATCCAGGATTTGAAGACCCAATTGTCCTCCAAATTCGACATGAAAGATCTTGGTGTTGCAAACTATATTTTGGGCATGGAAATTAAAAGAGATCGGGAAAAGAGGAAGCTTTGGTTAAACCAAAGGAAGTATGTTGAGACAATATTGCAGAGGTTTAATATGTAGGATCGTAAATCGGTGAAGGTTCCTATTCCTGTAGGTGTGAGGTTATTTGTCGAACAGTGTCCCAAGACACAAGAAGAGGAAGAGGACATGTCTGGTGTTCCATATGCAAGTGCAGTCGATAGCTTGATGTATGCAATGGTCTGTACTAGACCAGACATTGCACATGCAGTGGGAGTTTTGAGCAGGTTTATGTCAAAACTAGGGAAGGAGCACTGGACAACAGTGAAGCGAGTTTTCAGGTATTTGCATGGCACTAGTGATTATGTTTCGTGCTACCAAGGAAGACTAGGATTGGATATAATGTTGTATATTCATGGATTTGTTGATGCAGACTGGGCTGGAGATCTGGATCAGAGAAGATCTACAAGTGGGTATGTGTTTAACCTATTTGGAGGTGTAGTCAGTTGGATGAGTAAGAAACAACCTATAGTGGCACTATCAACTACAGAGGCAGAATACATGGCAGCCACTCATGCAAGCAAGGAAGCAGTTTGGTTGCAGAGATTGTGTTCAAGTATGGGGTTAGTACAGGGAGCTATAAGGATAGACTGTGACAACCAAAGTGCAATTTTCTTGGCAAAGAACCCTACATATCATTCAAAGACAAAGCATATTGATGTTCAGTATCACTTTGTGAGGGATATAATAGAAGACAAAAGGTGTTGCTGGTAAAGGTGGACACTTTGAAGAATATTGTAGATGCATTGACAAAATCTATGAGCTCTGATAAGTTGTCTTGGTGTAGAGAAACAATGGGCATTGTCGGGCTGGATAAATGACTAAGCTCTGTTGTGGCCCCTTGTGGAAAGAAAACAACAAGTGGGAGAATGTTGGGTTGTGTTATATTCTTTCCACGACTAGCCCACATACTTAACCGGGGGTTAGAGGGGGGGAGGTCATAGGGGGTTTGAGGGGTACCTGTAACCCCACTTTATGGGGTCCGGGGTAGCGCCTTGGAAAATTTTGGTTTTGGAACCTATGTTAGGATGAGTAGACCCACCTGTGGTTTTGTGCATGATTTTCACACATGTTTTTGGACGCGATGGTTTTCAGTCCATGGTATTGGACGCGATGGTTTTTTGGTCCATGGTATTGGATGCTTCCACATGTATAAATATGTATTATAACATTGAAAGGAAAATAATGAAAAATCAAGCTGGTAGTCCCGGTTTTGGGATCCAGGGGAAAATCTCTGTGTATATGTTTTTTATGTGCTATTCTCTCGCATTGTTTATTTTCTATGTTTTAGAATTCTTATGCAGGTAATTTCTGTACATGGTTAAAACCTACATGGCTATCAAAGTGTGTTCAACTATAGTATGACTAATTCTAGAAATGAGGCTTTCCTAATTATATACTAGAGAATGTTAAATACAATGTTGTAGGTGAAATTCTATTCTATTATTATAAATCAATGACACTACTATCAAGCTCCTTGTATTGATAACTTTGATCTTAAATCAAGTTTAGGGCTAGTCCCGAAACTCATATATATCTATATCTATATATATATATATATAACAATATCTATAGGAGTCATCGAATGGGTGACCTCCCAAGAAGTCTTGGTTACTATGTGCAAGCCCCAAAGGTGATGATTGATGTTGTGTGAGTTTTTTTGCTACTATCAATCCCACTTCTTCACCCTTGTGAGCATCACTCAATGCAATGAGTGCTCTGTGTACTATTCAAAATCATGAGAAATTTGGTCAGCTGAAAACAACACTCATGGATATGGACATAGTTTAATGACTTACTCTACATAGTTAGTTAATCTTGAAAATTATATCTAATATTTAATATATCAAGTTATCATGAACAAGACTAGAAAAGTGATTAATATATTAATTGATAAAGGAAATATATTATAAATTCTAAGTTAATAAATAAAAAAACAAGAAATAATTATATGCTTTAAATGGACAATTGCAAACAAAGGAATACATCACACATAGGAAAACATATATATACATCAAGGATGGAAGCTTAGTACTTATGGAGTTCTCTATGACTCCCTACAACTAGGATGCCTAAAAGCATTGATTAAATTCAGTTAAAATATTCTTTAAACTTGTCACAAACTCAATATTTGATTAACAAAGTGATTTAATGTTTTATAATTTTATTTAGTAGTAAAAATGCATGTTTAGATCAAATTTCAACTTGTCACAAACTCAATATTTGATTAACAAAGTGATTTAAGAGAGAGAGAGAGAGAGAGAGAGAGAGAGAGAGAGAGAGAGAGAGAGAGAGAGAGAGAGAGAGAGATTCCCTTTTTAGAATAAAAAAATAAATATATGAGTTTAAAACTAGTAGCAAAGAATATTGAATAAACACCCCTATCTTCTTATTATATTTTCTAGTGTTAAGAGGTTCAATTGGCTACCATAACCCAATCCACATTTTCTAGACACAATTTAGTTGTATCTAGTTCAAGTACAAATTGAAAATTGCATCAATATGCAGAGATCAACAAACGAGTATCTAGACTCCTTGTATAGTTATTACAACCAATGTACATGATTATTATGGAGTAAACAAATGGTTATAACTATCTAAAATATATTTCAAAGCTTCCTAGTATTAGTTCAAACACTGTAGGTCACATACCTCTTTATTAACCTAATCTCTAGACCATGGATTAATTGATAACAAGGATCCATTTATTCTATTCCCAAAAATTAAGTCCCACACTTATTCACATCCTCCAATACACTATTATAAATCCTAAACAAAATCAATAAAGAGAAGTCCATCACAACTAATAAGCAAACTACCAATAATTATCCATTTTATAATCAATAAGTGGTCTTTTGTAGGGTAAAACAAGGCCTTTAATAGGTTAAAATTGTACCATATGGGAATCCCATCACTAACATCCTAGTAACTTTTCATTTTTGGGACCTATCATTTCAAAACTATAACCTTAATTGGTAGTGAGGAATCAATTCCAATCATGTAAGTACATATGGAAATATCTGTCCAAGACATGGAAGGAGAAAGAAGAGCTAAACGGTGCCATAAATTTATGAAAGGTATTATTCAATATGGCAAACCCCTTCAACTCTACATAGAAAGATAAGAACTCAAGATGAAAATGAGGCCTTGGAAAAGCTTTAGAATGATGCATCTAGAGGAAGAAAGAATATCTAGATAGAAGAAGCTAAAAGAAGATGAATAATAGGACAAGTGAAAAGAAGGGGAGGAAAATAAATGAGTAGAAGAAGAAGAAAGAAAAATAAAAGAGGAAGAAGAGGTAAAAAGAAGAGAGGAGGACCTAAAGGTGGAAACAAATTCTTAGGAATAGCAATAGATCAAAGTTGAGAGAACAATGCATGTTAATGTAGTAAAAACATCATTCCCAACTATCACAAGAGGAGACCTCCCTCTACACGAAATGGGAATCACTTTTACGAAGTCTCCAAATTTATCCTATAAGTTGTAGAACTTCTTCAAATGAACCACTGATTTAGGAATAACATTTTTAGGTTTTGGTTTAAGCTCTAGAGAAGACACATTAATTGTTTACTATGTTGATGCTCATTAGTGATGTACCCTTTGTAAGTATCCTTGTATGTAAGGAATTTTATAAATTTTTCATCATCATTAAAGGCCCTCCAATTTGTGTTATTTTCCAGAGCCAAGGGGCTCAAAATCAATTCAACATAAAATCTATCAAGATAGATAAAATATTGAAGTAATTTAGAATAAATGTTTACAATAAAGTAAGAATAAACATTGTAATAATGAGGTACTAAAATAATGTTAAATGTATCAAAATTATGGATAAAGTTCCATGCATCATGCTAATACTTTTCAATTTGATTAGACATATAATGTCTAGAATTTTTTACATGTTTTAATATAATTTCATAATCACCAATAACTTTCAATTTTTTAATTTTAAAATCATTTTCATTTCTAAGACTTTATATGAGTCCCTCATACTTCGCAACATGCAATGAAAATCCAATATGTATTCTATCATAGTTTTAGTTTCTTTAGGATATTGGAGGACACATTTCATTCTCTATTTTAATGTACATGTATAATACTTATACTTCCTCATTTACCTTCTTTAGTTTATGATATTTTTCTTCTTATTTTTTTATTCACACACGAATTAGATAACTAAAGATGGGATTCTACCTATGTAGAATCTTGATAAATCACAGAAGTGTATTTTTTTGTAGTATGAGTGAAAGTAGAGAAGTTATTGTCCTCTTGTGGTGATATTTCTCTTTTATTTTCAACAGTGAAAGGTGACTCCTCCTAATTGGTATACATAGCCTCTATATAATCATATAAAACTTGTTGGTGCTCACTAAACTCAAGTATTGATGCAGTTTGAGGAGTAGATAACTTGGTTCTTAGTCTTTTTGTAACTAATTTTGAAAACACTTATTTCTCTTTTTGGTTATTTTGTTTATTATTTTTACTGAGCCTTTTGGTCATAGCTCTAGTGAGTATCCTCTCATATGTAATCGTTTCCTTTATATGCTCTATATTTTGTTTTCTAGTTATTCTTCTTGGCTCCTCTAGTTGTATAGATATTTATTGTATCTCTTCTTTAGAATTTTCAGTTGTATATGTTGTAGTAGTGTCTATGGAAACTCCTTCAAAAAAATTAAATGTTTCCAATATACTACTCTTTTGAAGCTTTTGCACTATGATCATTTTTATTATTTCATGATGGTAAATAATTACATCCTAATTTTTGGGATAATTTTAAATGTATTTTTCCATATTGGTTAGTATTCCTAACAATTAGTAAGGAATATGGATAATGATATATAAACTATGGTGGATATTCCAATAGATAGTTCATCACAATATATCTGTTAAATTATAATCTAAAATCTACAGTATGAGAGTTTACCTCTCTTTAAATTTCTAGATATCTAAATCACTATGAATTTAATATGCATGAAAATTATAATTATGCATAAAATATAGAATAGTGAAATAAAAAATCACAAACCATGATTGACCCAAGATATAACCTAAGAAACCCTTTCAAGCAAAAATCCAACTGGAAGGTGAGGTTCTTTTTCTCTCTTTCTCTGAATAGAAAGTGTCTATAAGTATAAATAAGTAAGGAATATGGAATGTGTGCTACTAAAATGAAAAAATATCCTATATACACTATCTCCCTATCCCTATTTAATAATATACTCATCTATGGAACAAATTCACTTGAAAATAATGTAACCACTTTTCCTCCTAGTTGCCCAGTAATAACGCAACCCCATAGCCTACTAGTGGTTAAGTTTGACTTCTTCAACTCTTAACTTAAGTTAAAACACTGACTCTTCTTGATTACTCTTCATTATTGTCACATGGATAGACCGTTTTCCATGAGTATGGGGCTAACATAGCATCCTATCAAACTATGGTGGCTAAAACAATAAGGTCAAAATTTGAGTGGCATAAATTTTGCATTCAAACTTAGATTGAGGTGATTCTTGTGTTGTTGTAAATGTATCTATGTGTAAAATATGAAAATTATGTGTGGATCTTAAGAGATAGATTCCTCCCCCCCCCCCCCCCAAAAAAAAAAAAACACTATTTGATGCCTCAAAATGCTCCTAGAAGGTTTCTGAGCGGAATTTGCCAAATTGGGTCTCGCCGATAAAAATGGCCATGTAAGATGATTGCCCCACTTTTTTTCCTTTAAAAAGATTGTTATGGATGAAAAACAATACCATTATCCAATGTGGATTACACCTACCCATTTTGGAAGGATTTTGTCCCTAAAATTATATTAAATGAGGTGAGGAAAATGTTTCTCCATCTTTTCTGGAGTGTACCATTTTGTGTTTCCAAGAAGTTGTCCTTTCAACATAATCTACCAAATGTCATGTTTCCCTCATCTTGTAGTTTTTGACCCCTTCTGTAAAATCAAATATTGTGTCAACTCTGCCTGAGCATATGGTGTGAAATCCTCTACATAAGGTATGGCCTATTACTCTTATAGATCTAGCATGGAAGGCTCATAGACATTTAGATTATTTACATTCACAATTGAGTAAATGGGCATGTAAGGGGGTGGACTGATTCTATATGCATTATCTCCCACATTCTCCAGTATCTTAAAGGGACTGTACCATAGAGCCTCTATTTTCTTACTAGGATCCTGTAACCTCTCCTTGTTCAACCATAACCATACTTTGTCTCCCACCTTGAACTACTTATCTATTATGTGCTGATCATGCATGGCCTTGCATCTTTCTTGTGACTTCTACAATGTCTCGTGTACTTATATATGTATTATCCTAATATTTTCTAGAAATAATTATGCCCTTATTGCATCCCATGTAAGGAACTCCATCTCTCTTCCTTAATACCCATATGAAATATCCGAAGTTAAAGGCGGAAAATACCCAAAGTTTCAAATAGGGACTCACCTGTAGAAGTGTGGACTACTCTAATATAGGAGTGTGGTATATATATATATATATATATATATATATATATCACAGGTCTTAGGGTTCTTATAACTGTAACCCCTCAAAATATACACCAATTTTTTGTTGACTATTTTTATATACCAATCTATTTGTAGATGGAATGTTATCGACATCTTCAACTTTGTGTCCATCTTCTCCCAAAATGTAGTCGAGAATGCACTAAGAAATCTTGTGTCCCTATCTGAAATTATGCTCCTTGGTATCCCAAAGTGCACCCAAACCCATCCAAAGAACAAGTTTGTTTCTTCCTTCCAATTGATGTTCTTTTTATAGGTAGTCATGTCCCTTCTTAAATATTGGTAAACCTAACACAAATTCCATGGAAATGTTTTCAGAGGGATGAGTGTGTACATGTAATGGATGATATAGGACCTATTTCTTATTAATAGGCTTGCTTGTACAACAAGGAATGCATCCTCTTATGAACCTAGATATTTGTTCTTGCATCTTGGGACAATACACATATTTTTGCAAGTTGGGAACTATTTTCCCTACACCAGAGTGTGTTAAACCTTGGAAGGAGATTTATACCTTAGCGAAAGTTGTGAATAAGTGGAAGCACTATCTAATGGGAAATGAGACAATAATCCACACATCATCAACCACTAGAGTACCCACAGACACATAGTAAGCTATAAAAAACTAGGCACTACAAGTGGATGGGGTTTCTAAAATAGTTTCATTTAGTGATCAAGTACAATATGGGAAGCACAAACATGTTGGTTGAAATTCTTTCAAGGAAAACCACATAAAATATCAAAGCATTGGGAAATTTGATTCACATGGAGCCATTCACCAATGATTGATACAAAGAGGCATATTAAGAGGATGATGACTTCAAGGGAATGTTTCAATAGATGTAGAGATAGAATCATGTGCATGATCGTGACAGCATCACTGACTACCATCTCTAGGATGGATTACTATAAAATCTATTAAATTTATGTGTTCCTAAAGGTGAGTGATTGCAGTTCATTAGAGAGGTTTTCAGAGGTAGGGTACTTAAAAACTTCTCCATGAAATAATTTAGAATGGTAGGATATAGGCCTTCCTCCCTGCATGAAGACTTATCGCATAGCATATGCGCTTGCATCTATCTCCACTTGAAATGGTTTTTGCAAGTTCGGTAATGTAAGAATTGGTGCTTGACTGATATTCTTGTTTAGATATTTAAAGGGCCTTTGCTAACCCTTTCCCCACTAGAAACTCTTGTCACTTTCTATTATGGCATGGAGTGGTGTTACTACCACTCAAAATAAGGCTATGAATTTCCTTACGTATTATGCTTCCCAAATGAAACTCTTATCATTAGAAACTTTAGTCGGAACCAGTAGCTTCATGATGGCATCCATCGTGGTAGGATATGTTTTCAAATCTCTTCCAATTATCACATACCCCAAATACACCAAAGGTTGTTGTCAAAATTCATAGTTCTTTAGATTTACTAGAAGTTTGTGCTTCTTTGAAGTCTCCATCACTTGCATCAAATCTGAGATGTGCTCCTCCTAGGTAGAAAAGTATACCACTATATCAACCAAATAGGAAATAAAAAATGAATATATAAAAGGATGAAATACAACATTCATTAACCTCATAAATGTAGTTGGTGCATCTGATAGGCCGAATGACATGACTAACCACTCATACAAACCTTGCCTAATTTTGAAGGTAGTCTTCTAAGTATATTCTTCTTTGACTTGAACCTAATGATATCTGAACTATAAGTCCATATTGGTGAAGTATTTCACATGCTACAACTAATCCAACACATCATTTATCGTAGGTAGGGTGTACCTATTTTTTATCATGATCTTGTTCAATTCCCTATAATTGATACACATATGCCAAGTCCCATCCTATTTTGGCACTATGATGATTGGTGAACCACATGGTGATGTACTCAGATCAGTAACACACTATTCCAGAGTTTTTGCAACTTCTTATTCACCTCACTTTCTTCTATAACATACTATATTTGCATCCCAATGTTTGGAAATCAAGATTCCACCAATAGTTTTATATCATGCTTCACTTCCCTCTTCAGTGGTAACCCTTTGGGATCTTGAAACACATCCTTGTACACCTATAGAAACTCTTCTAGTTTTTGTTTTTGTTTCTTAGTACACTTCTCCAAGGATTCCTTTCATAGTACTAATTCTTCCACAAATAAATTCTATCTCCAAAATACTAAAACAAACTTCATGCTAGAACTCATCAATTTCCTAATTTGGTTGGCACTTATCAGCAAATGTTTTGAATTAATTTATCTGCATTGATGGTAAACAATTTTCCATCCTTGACTAGGAAATATAGGTTGGCTCTCCACATGAATAATGCATCCAACATGTAGACATAGGAGCTTCCAAACACCACCCCACATACATCAAGAGGAACTACATCTAGTTCTACGTCATTTATAAAACAAACATTGATAACAAATCTAATTTCACACTATTTTGTTATCTTTAACTCTCTAGATTTATCTACCCATCCCAATTTGGTAACTAGCTCTATTGCAATGATATTTTCTACATATCCTAAGTCAAATAGAGTATCAATTTTTTTCTTCTTGACCTGTATCTTTATACGGAATAGTTTGGTCATTTATTTATCTTCCTCTTGTTGAAGGCTAGTATTGTGGCATGAAAACAAATCTCAATTTATGTATTTATAAAAATATATAATGGGGACCCTTATGCTTTCAAAAACTTTCATGTCATGCTTAACCTTTTTGAGCTATTTACTTTTGGGTCAAAACCTTTACAATAATTTGATTCCATATATATATATATATATATAAGCCTTAATATGTGGTCTATATGTTCCATTCCTTTATTCTAACATCATTCAATCTGCACATCCCTAGTGAATCCACTAAAGTTACATCACAAATATACCCAGATCGCACAACCAAGAAATACAAATCCCTATGTTAAGTGTAAAGAGCTCTTTCTTCAATTGATGGAAATATTGTCATCGCATCCATAGGTCCCCAACCATGATCCTCCAAAATAAATTTTCAAAGCTAGCCAGGGTTGTGAAGTTGAAGTTGTTCAGTCCTCCAACAACTCCATGAAACATTCCCATTGGTAAATGAAAATATTCATGTTGCATCCCTGACTCATTCTCTTTTCAACATTTGTTTTGTTTAGAGTAGTCAAACCATGCATTACATATGTCCCATGTTTACCGACTTCTAGTTCTTCCCATCCTATAAAATGTGACATCGTAATCTTCTTTGGGCCCCTAACCCATTATCATAATTAAACTTCATGCATAGCTAGGGTTGTGAGACTAAGATAGGGTTTATCACTAATAATCCAATGTAATTGATAATTAATCAAATAATTATGGATAATCTTAGTATTAAAATTCCTTCATGTGAAGCTCTCATTGAAATGCTAGTATTTTCATTTTGATAACACACCACTTTATAAAGTAGAATCAAGTTGTTTCGTAAGCAATTATCATTAAACTAATAAGTGCATGTTCGGATTCATCAAAGAACAATTATTACTCTTCAGGATCTCATTGGTTTTCTTGCTTATCAATTCCATTTTTCTTACAAGTATCGCATAGAGAATCTTCTTTAGAAGCTCATATCATGTGGATAAATGCTAAAAAAATTACAAAATCCCAAGTAAATGGAGGCAAAGTCCTCATAGATGGAGGAATTGGCTGATAAGAACCCAAGAATAGCGATATTCTCTCATAGTACATTCATATTTGAATCCAACACCCTATCATGGAAGGATTTATACAAATTTTTTAAAGAATAAGGCCAAGATGAGTTTGTATAAGATTAGGACAAGATCGGAGGAATTGATATCAATTTGCATGACAAATATATTTCATCTCTCCATAGAATAGTGGCTAGAGCTAAAATTATTTCCTACATAGACATGGTTCAATGAGCACTAGAACATGATGACCTACCAATAAGGACCATATCTAACCAGAGGGGTGATAATTTTGATTCCTTTAGACTAAATGACATTCACAATATGTATCATCTCCATAAAACCAAAATTATTTATAATGTTGAATTCCTTAATAAGTTTCTTGAGGATGAATGTGCTCAATATGAGTTGGATATGCATCAATTAATAAGTTAATGGTGGGAGAAAGAAAGAAACATTAAGGAAGAAACCTCCGAACTATATCTTATAGCCCCTTGCAATCAAGGACCCGAGTATGTTGCAATGATGCTATGTAGGTTATTTGGAGAGAAAGATTCTACTCATTTCAAACTAGATTAGGTATGAATCGTGCATAGAACCCTTACCAGGTATGTCTTAAATTATGGAAAATTTTTATCACATAACATTTATAGGAAAATTGAGACCTATAGGAAAGTTGGGTCTCACTTAGGGATGCCTCCTTCTATATGTACGCTTATATCTTGGACACCATTTGCCTTTTCACTCCATTTACTCAATTATGTTTTCACTATACCCAGGAGATGCAATAGCCTATCCATATATACCACTTAATAATAAGGGAGGATAATGTTGGAGAAAATTTCTATTAGATTTTTCAATTTGTAATGGACCCACTGTATCAACATCTTTTTAGTTGCCTCCTAGGTTTTACCAATAATCGAAATAGAGTATTGGGCTAGTTGTGGATTGATATGTTGAAGAAACGTTCTCTTATATTTGGGTCTATGGGTTTTAGTCCCCTCCTCACGCCCTTCCCTTGTATGCATCGGTTAGGCTAATTTGTATGGAAGTGGCTTATCAAAAAAAAAAAACATATTAATATAATTATCTAAATAACGCAAGCATATTTGGCCATATTCCCATATAGGTTGGCCCATATTGTATTTCTAATATTTTTCATGGTGCAAAATAATCTGCAACCCTCTCTTTTCTTAAGTTGTCTTGTATTGATTTTAAGGCTCATGGCCCCTTTAAGATTTTATCCAAGCATTGTGTACAAGTTTACATTAGAAAGTATGTATATGAATACTCCCCTTTTGATGACATATTCAAAAGAGAAGATACTTATTTAGAATTCTAGCAGAGGATCAAAGAACTCCCTAGGAGTCACTATCTAAGTTTCTAAATTTTCAAATAAATCAAAGAATATTTCTTCGTACCATCTTGCAAAACCAAGGTATATATCAGTCCAACTTGAAGTTTGTAGTTTCTTTACTGATCTAATTATCCAAAATATTCCTAAAGAAAAATATTTATGAAGTTTCGTAATAGGTGTCTTCTAATTCTAAGGAAATTGTAAAGGGATTTCTAGTCATTGTTGAGCAAGTTGTAGAGGAATTGGTAGAAGAAATACTAAATAAATCAGTTGTTGACAAATCCACCATTGTGGTTGAGAAGGTAATATTACAAGATGAGTGGCTACATTTTGAAAATATGCAAGTAGATAAGGCACAAGAATATTTTCTTCATCATAAAAATGATTACATATAATTGCTCCTATCATTAAAACTCCAATATGTCTACACAATTCTAGAATTTCCCCCTTAGGAGTTTTGTCCAAAACTCTTCTTATTTCAACTCCAAGTGACACACCTTAATATAACATCATTGTTTCTTATCTATATCCAAATAATTTTGAGGAAATAGCCCCTTTGGACTACTTCTTAAGTATAAATAGAAGAGTCATTATCAAGGGGAAGTAGACAAATAGGAAAGAAGATAAACTAAAGGAACTACAGACCCCACACACCATAGTCTAGGATGGTTCTAAGCATAATTATGAATAAATGGCTAGGAATTAGTTGATACAATGGGTGATTTCGGCTCAACTAATTTGTTCTTTTTCAATAATTTGATGGAAATACTTAAGCTTAAGAGTGAAAAAATTGTTCACTTACAACAACAATTGAGAATAAAAGAGGACATATGCCAAGAAAAAGAAAGGCTAAAGTCCTTTAATGATTAATAATGACAACGAAAACAATAGTTCAATAATCAAATTGATAAGATTCAACATGACATTATAATTTATGATAAAAGAAAGGATGTGTTGGGTAGCGGAGGCCCCGCGTAACAGTTTTGGGATCCAAAGTCCACAATTTTGGGGAAAAAGTATGGTAAAGACTCCATGAAGTGCGCAGAGCACGAATTGTAATGAGTCAAGTCAAAGGGTTGTCTGCCAGAGAATAATGTAAAATAATAAGAAGTGAGTCAACCTACCCATGGTCCGCGGACCATCGGAATGTATAAATAGAGCAAGGCCCTATGGATAGAAGTTAGTTTTGGAGAAGTATTTGTCTTGGATCTTGGTGTTACGGTTGTGTGAAGATAGTATTATCTGCATCTGTAAGTCCGAGTCAAGGGTGTTGGTAGATAGATAGAGTTTTTGTAGCTTTGTACGCAGAGGCCTGGTAGAGTCTGTAGCTGTGTGCATGGACCACTGCAGCTGAGTGTGCAAGGCATATCTAGTTGTATTGGTGAAAGATTTTAATAAATATAAGTGGTTTCTAAAGTATCGCAGATCTATTGTGTTCTGATTTATGCACATGTTATATGAGTTTATATCTTTTTATAAATGGGCGCACTGGGTTTTATTGTTAAATGTTTGCTTAAATACTATAATCAGAAGATCAGATATATAATAACATCATTAAGAAGGACATACTCCTGCGCGGATCTTCGCGGAAGACTGATAATAATCCAGAGTAGTGCGAGGCCATAGAATGGTTTGCAACCCCTCTAGACCACATCAAGACATCCCAAGGGTGTGGAAACCTCGTTCCAGCACCCTCCCCTACTACCTTGAGTGAGACCTCAATCCATGCTCTGTGGACTATTGCCGAAAGGGCGAGTAGCCGTAGGATTTTTTTGGCTAATAACTCTTCTAGACCTAGGTCAGGGCCCAATAAGCCAACAAATGGTTCCGTTGCTAGGACTGAGATCTGCCTAAGGGATGTCTGATGTCAGAACATTGGAACCCTACAAAGAAAGAGCTTGAAGATTGGTTAGATCAGAAACTTCATGAGTTCATGGTAAAAGAAAACAGAAATCCACGGATATCTGAGGAAAGGTGGTTAGATCACTATATATACATAGAAATCCACGAAATCTTCTTTGCATCGTTCTCGATAGAAATGTATGAGTGGATTGCAAGGCTAGCTGACAATCTGGGAAGGTGCAAACTTGATCACCCAATAATGTGGACTCCAGAGCTGGTGCCAGGCTAGAAGCATATGAGGATAAGATCACGAGGAAGGTAGATCATTGGCTGGATCGGGTAATAGGAGGGTTCATCAATGAGTTCACGATAGACACCACTATAAGTTACAACAAAGCGAAAAGGTGTTTCCTCCAAGGACCGCAGGGTAAGTACATCAAATCCTTGAATACTTGGGCTAAAATGTTGTTATGTGAGAAATGGGTTATGTGAATCCATTGATGTCTAGGGTAATGCGAAGCGGAAGAGGATACTAAGGGATCAAAGGATTAGAAAACAGTCCCCTGATTTCACAGTCAAGAGAAAATGAAGAGGAGCTCGCTAGGTTCTCCCCAAGAAGGGCAGTCCAGTTGATAAACCAGTGCATTCCACTATTACCACATCCACCCACACCATCGCCCACTTCACCTATGTCAAGCCTGCCTTCATCAACCACCTCTCCACCTACCCCACCCCCACCACCTCCAAGGGTTGGAATGGTGAATGTGATCAAGTTTCCTGTATTTAGGGGCATAGGAAAAGAGTTGCCAGATCAATACTGTTTCATGGCAAAGGCAGTATGGGAAGCCCAAGGCATTACGAGTGATAACCTTAAAGGACCCACTTTGGTGAGCGCACTGCAGGATCGCGCACTGACGTCGTATATAAAATACTCTAGTGATCACCCGAATGCGAGAAGAGATGCGATTTAGGATGCGCTGAACAAAGAATTTAGCCAACCAAAACCGAAAACGCAGTCGATCATCGGGTTCAAGGAGATCGCGATGATGCTTGGTGAAACCCCGTGGGATCTGGACTAGAGATTGAAAAGTACAATCCATGAGGTGAACACGACGCCAAAGGATTTGTAGCACTGCGCATGGTTCGTGGCGTCATTGACACCAAATCTAAGGACGGTGTTATCCCAGCAAAAGATCTCAACCCAAGCTGAAGCACTGGAGACAACGATGAGGTTGCATGAGACTCCAATACAGGATCCAATGTTGGGAGTTCAGCAAATCCACATGCAACTACAAAATCTATGCTTGGAAATGAAAAGCTTAAAACAAGAAAGGGCACCCCGACCGGAGGAACGTACAGAAGTAGGATGCATCAAATGCAAAGGTCAAGGGCACAACAAAGACCACTGCCCCATATTCACGAATTATTTTGCGAGAGGGGGGTCGATGCCATTAAGGCTGGAGGTACAAGCAAGACCAAGTGTGGCACCTGCCCTATGGTGTGTGATTTGTCAAGTAGGAGGAAAGCACACAACAGACAACTACCACTTGTCGTAGAAGTATACCCAGACTTCGCAGCAGTTGTACTGCAACTTCTATAAGTTAGTAGGTCACAACGAGCGAAGTTGTCGAAGCTACAAGCTAATGATGGAGAGGACCCCAGCCTATCGAATGAAAACTGAGGCACGGGATTTCAACCCAACCACGGGGCCCCATGGGGGATTCGAAGGACGCGGACAAGGAAGAGGAATGGGGTCTAGAGGGGGCCACAGGCAGCTAATCTATTATAATTGTGGCGGGTCAGGGAATTACGCTCATGGTTGTACTAACCCTATGAGAATCTCATGTCCATACTGTGAGCAATTTGACCATGAAATGGTAGACTGTCCGATGCTAATTGCCTAGATGCATGAAAAGGGGTATTATAGACCACTCCAACTCAAAATTTCCAGATGATGAAGTCAGAACTGCACGAAGAGGACCCCAGCATAAACATGGTACTGAGTGACACAGCTACAGGGGGAGATGCATGGAAACAGTTTGTAGAAGATGAGAGGGGTCATGATGCCCCTACAAGGGAACCTGACTTTGAGATGGAATAGATGAAGAAGACGGCTAAGGAAGCTTAGAAGAGCTTCACGAAAGTCTCTACTCCAGGTAGAAGGGATCTAATTGAGCCGGGAATGGATCCCTCTATGCTTACCACCTTTTTAGAGACATGTATGAAGTTGCTGCGCAATAATGGAGCTGTTAAAGGACTGCAAGAGCTAATCACTAAGTGCGAAGGGTCAGGGGAGTGTAGCATAGTCCGGAAACTAGCAAAACATGCTCTATGCACCGAATGGGAGATGCGAATAATGGTGAAAATCAGCTAGTACGAGATGGACTAGGTCATTCTGGATTTAGGGTCGGATGAAAACATGTTGCCTAAGCAAACGTGGGAACACATGGGTAGGCCTACACTATAGTGGTCTTCGATTCAACTACGGATGGCCAACCAGCAGAATATCTTACCGATGGGAAGATTGCAAGGGGTGACAGTGGACATCGAAGGCGTCAGTATGCAAACAGACTTTGAGGTGATAGAAATTGTTGATGACAACAATCCCTACCCTGCGTTGCTAGGGATAGATTGGGCCACGGACATGAATGGGGTCATTAACTTAAAGAGACGAAAGATGACATTCGAGAAATAGTCTCTACGTGTAGTAGTTCCATTGGACCCCGCTGAAGGCATGCGCTACACTGAACCTGTGCACAAGGAGGACAGCGATGATGAACTGGACTGCATCTACTAGATAAAAACACAAAACCAGGACACGGTGAATCCAACAATGGTCGAGAGAATCTCATGGGAATGCGACAGTTTTTGCACCTCAAATTTTGATGAAGAAACTAAGCGATGGAAGAACTAATTGCAAGAGGTCACGACATTAAACTGTAATATGATGATTAGATCACTGCGACACGTAACATCCCAAGCAAGGGAACTGCCAACTGATGAGGGCACCGTGCGCATGGAGGAAGCTATAGATCACTGTGAAGAGATGCGACTGGAATGGACATGGCATGGTGCGCAACTAGGGGCGCTGCACGCAACAACTACACTAGGGTGGAATACACATCAAGAGACTTGGAGGGCTGGGCATGGATATAGAAGATGGATGCATGTATGAGTTAAAGGACAAAACATCCACCAACCGCAGGGGGTGCAGATACATGTTGTGTGAACGCCCACCCGACCAAGAATTAAAACTTTGAGTTTGCCATGACAGCAGGAGAAGTGACACATTCCAGTTGTTCGTGCCAATGCAATCGGGACAATAGGGGGAAGCATGCGTAGCATTCGCACAAGAAGACAAGCCCATGAGAACCTGCACATGACAAGGGTTCGATGGAATTATCAGACCAACAGAAAACAAAGGAGGGCAAAGGTGATGAGATGGGATGAAACCGAGCAGACTGAAGCAACTTCCACGATCATAACATTTAAGAAGGTTAGGGATGAAGCAATTCAAGGGTTGCTTGAATTCATTCGGCATGGCAGCAGAAGGCTTCGTGAAATTAATGAAGAATGGGCATGGCTAGAGAGGAAAAGCGCAATGCTGGATGAGGAGATTAGCAAAATACAAATGGTAGTCACACAAATAGGCAGCGCGAATGTGCGAATAAGGAGCCTGGACCTGGATAGCCCTCCTATGATACTAGAACACGCTATAACCCTGCTATCATGGTTGCCACCACACCCTACTCAACAAGGGAGCACGGAACGTGTGGCGTGACTTGCTTCAAAGGTACGCGAAGGGTGCCTGCAGCTCGGGCTAGCAGGGAGACGAAAGGCTCGCACGTGGCATCCGACCACCTGACTGTCTGTAGGAGGCCCAGTCTTAGTGCTCCATGCAGTTGGAAGAGGGTGTGAGACTATAAAGAAGTCTGTAGACAGGTTGCACAATTCGGACGTGGCACACAGGGATAGTAGGAAGCAAAGAACGTTTTTGCGTACCAGGGACTATGCCACCACGTGGGACAGATGGAAGGTGACCATTGCAGTTACTACTCATGATAATATGTCCCATTTAAGACACCGAGGAGTGGATGACGGACAATTAAGGAATAGGGGTAACCACCAAGATCGCATTAATGATCGACAAATAGGGCGAAAGGCCGAATTTGAATTCAAAATCGTATATAACAAGCAAGTGAAGGGGCACACAACAAAGCTTGGTCTTTCAAAGAATAGGACACCCTAGGTTCAAACTGAGCAGAGCAAGATGAATGAAAAATTGATGAAAGAAAACCCATGGTTTCAGGAATTGCTAAAGGAAATACAAGATTTAATACACAGGTCGATAACCTCCACCAAGGAGGTTCCACAGAATCCTACACCACAGGCAACCAAAATCCCTAAATCACCCAAGACGTCGCAGACCAAGAAGGACCCCCAGATACCAGGACCAGTAAGGATGTTGCTGCAAAATCCACGATTTAGAAAGCTCACAGTGGAAGAAAATAGCAAATCTGTTACTATTGAAAGCAACGAGGAGGACAAGGGACCTCTGACCTATTTTTGAAGAAATAGCACCAGATGAAGAAGGTGAAGAAGATATCCAACCAGTAAGATGACCCAAGTATGTTCCTCCAAGAAAAGGGAAGGCTAAGGTCCCTACAAATTTGGATGACGTTGACAACATACTCATCACCCCGTCCCTTCCTAAAGAGGTACCGCTTGAAGGATCGGTGACCGGCCACGTCGCGACTATGAAGTTTGAAGACTGGGACCTTGCAGATACTGATAAGTTTCCCCATTTGGCAACCAATGAACTAATGAAACAAAGTGTGGAGGGAACTATTACGACACTTCAGCCAAGGAAGTGGCTGCGAAAGGTGGAGGAAGCTGGGTTACTCTGTCTCCTGTCCATTCCACATTTTCAATGGCCCCCCATCACAATATTGGCCATCCAAAAATTGCTCTGTTTAGTACATGATGGATACTTATGGATAACAAACCCATTCCCATCACGGTTGAACTTATTCACAAAATCATGCAGCTTCCCTGTGAAGGTAGGGACCCCATGGAAATAGTTGCTATGAGTGGCTATGTGATGATGACGGAAACCTTGAAAAAGAAATACAATTTGGAGAATAAGCAGCGAGGGTATGCTATTGATAGTATTCTAAACAAAGGGGTTCGTGTTGCTACCCAATTGTTGGCAGGAAAAGTGATGTGGAAATTTCATGCCAATGAAGTCCCACCAACAGTCGTCGCGCTAGCGGAGCAATGCACGGAAAGGGAACGATTCAATTGGGCGTAGTTTGTCCGCGATGATTTCCTGACCAATTGAAGGGAGGTCCAAGAGGAGTGTAAGACTTTCCACTATGCATGGTTGTTGTTATCCATCATGTTGTTTACAAGTGAACTACCCGAAGACAGCCAGTTCCCTTCCTTGGACCAGGATTGGCTAGAAGCTGCCAAATATGCGTCGCTCTAGGCGATGAGGGACACTGCAAGAATCTGGGGCATCAAGATTTTCTGGATACTAATGGAAGCAAATGTCCGACAATGGATCAACCAACAACCCTGTCTGTCTGACGAGACATATGACAGTGTAAAGAACATCGTCGAGTTTAAGGCAGACATGCACTATGTATACATTCAGGCGCACAAGGACCCAGACTAGACGTGGTCCACACTCCCCTTCATTGCCATTGACAAGGCTGTCTTTGCGGTATTGGATACCTGGCCACCAGAGTCGCATGGACCTGACGCAGTGGGGCGTGATGAGACCACCATCCAAAAACAGAAGGCTTAAGCTAAGCATGTCACACAACAAAAGAGGAACAAACAACATGCTGTAGAAATACAAGTAGCCCAGGAGGCAGCACTGGCTTCTTCAGGTAAAACACCCGTAGAAGGGGCTGCAATGACCAAGGACACAAGCGATCTAAAGGTGCCCACAGGGACCACCACGGATATAGGGACAGAAGGAATGCCTCCAACCACCACGGGTGCACCCTTAAAATGGTCACAGCTGACAGAACAGACAAAGTCGCGAAAGAAGGCCAAGGTGTCCAAATGGGATGGAGAACTGACCACATTGACTGAGGGCGACCTAGGTGACATAGGGGACATAGTTCACGAAGCCACCCAAGAAGCAATCGACAAGGCCATGTCAGAGCAACAGATTATGTTGGGAGCACTCTGCACGTAGAAACAAGAACTTGGGACACGGGCCTCGTAGCCGGGTACCATCACTACTCGTGAAGTTACGGGTATGTAAGCGACTGAGCAGCTACTAAAGGCCCAAATGGCTAATACTATTGTGATCCCAGCAGGAGTGTTGATAACAAAAAATGCGCGGACACAACTGTGGTGGGCTGGCTTACGGGGCTTGGATTAAATTTGGCTACCCTCCCACGTGAAATCTTGTACCAGCTCCAGGACAACACAACAATGGAGCTCCGTGCCAGGGAAGGATGCGTGGAGTAGGTACTCAGTGAACAGAGAATTAATTTAGAACATTTGAGCCTCCAACAGGACGAAGCAGTCACACAGAGTCAGCAGTTGGAGCAACTGGTATGGGAAGCATGTTCGTGTGCCCTTGAGTTGGAGATTATGGCCGAGTTGCCTGTTGGCATACAAATCCACAAGCTAGCTAGTGGGTTCTGCGAAACAAAGGAGGAGGCCATGAGGATTCAGTTGGCTCTTATCTTGCAGATCGCAAAGCTGAAACTCAAAGCACAACCTTCTACACCACTAGAGGTTTCTGAACAATGCAGAGGCATCATTTAATCCGAACGAGAAACAAGAACATGTGCTATGTAGGAGTGCTCCGATGTGTTGTATCAATCACTTATTACGCTCACATCCTTACACAAGGATCCCACCTTAGAATAGTTGGAAACAGAGGCACGGGAGCTACAACAAGCCTATGATAATTTCTGGGGGACCACGCAAACGGTTGCTATTACTCAGCATTTGGCTAAAATGAGGGAGGCTCAAGCTCTTAAGATATTGGCCGACGCCGCTCGACAGAAAGCAATAGTGATTAAAGAATGGCTCTAGCATTGGCTCAATAAAGTATTCGCGGTTTCCACCACCATCGAGCGAAAGGTGGCCCACATGCAGGCAAAATATGCAACCAGAGAGGCGACTAAAGCAAATACTTATGCATTGTTGGCTCGTGTAGAACAAGTACAACAGATGGCATATGAATTTGTTGCAAGTGCAAACAAAGCACAGAAGTTGTTGCATGACCTTCACAAAAAGGTTTTTGTACCATCTGAGTGACTCGGGAGTAGTCACGTTGATTGTTTTGGGGGCCTGTTGGGTAGCGAAAGTCCCACGTAAAGGTTTTGGGACCCAAAGTCCACAATTTTGGGGAAAAATTATGGTAAAGACTCCACGAAGTGCGTGGAGCACAAATTGTAATGAGTCAAGTCAAAGGGTTGTCCGCTGAAGAATAATGTAAAATAATAAGAAGTGAGTCGGCTTGCCCATGGTCCATGGACCATGGGAATTTATAAATAGAGCAAGGCCCTATGGATAGAAGTCAGTTTTGGAGAAGTTTTTGTCTTGGATCTTGGTGTTATGGTTGTGTGAAGACAGTATTATCTGTGTCTGTAACTCTGAGTCAAGGGTGTTGGTAGATAAATAGAGGCTCTGTAGCTGTGTGCATAGAGGCCTGGTAGAGTCCTCAGCTGTGTCCGCGAACCCCTGCAGCTGAGTGCGCAGGGCAGATCTGGTTGTATTGGTGAAGGACTTTAATAAAGATAAGTGGTTTCTGAAGTTGTTATAGCTCCAAACCTCACTCTTGATTTTTTTGATGCTGCACTCATGGCCTAGGGTAACCCCTCCTTCCAAACCTGGTCCAAAATTTAAAAAACAGTGTTTTATTCCCTATACGTGACATTTCCCTGAGCTAAACATGTGTGTATACAGGTCTGTGTATATCCAACCCACGTATATGTCTTAAAACACTTAAAAAGATAAATCTCCTTAATTTCGGGCAGAGATCATGGGTTTTACCTGCTAATTACCTATTAGTGCCCATGGCCCAACTGTTCCCAATGAATTCCCAACTAAAAAACTACTTTGGGAGAAGTATAAAAAGGCTTCAATGGGAAGGCCTAAGGGAGGAGAGAAGAGAGAGAAAGGTTACTATGCTGAGATTTCCCTGACTAGGTCTGAAGATCCTAGTGCCTCCTGCACTTCCCCCATTTACAAGAAACCCTTGTTTCCTTATGTGATGATGTCTATCTACTACTTGAGATATCATGGAGTAAGTCATGGAAGGAGTTTGTTAAAGGCTTGAGATTGGATGAATCCAAAGGATGGTTCCACTTGGAGCAAAAGGAACTCCAAGAGGGTTTGGACCCTGGCAGGATCTTCTCAAACAGAAGTATCACAGATCTATTGTGTTTTGATTTATGCATCTGTTATATGAGTTTATATCTTTTTATAATTGCATGCACTAGGTTTTATTGTTAAATTTTTTCTTAAAGACTGTAATCAGAAGATCAGATATATAATAATATCATTAAGAAGGAAGTACACTCACGCAGATCTTCACAGAAGCCCAATAATAATCCAAAGTAGCACGAGGCCACAGAACGGTTCGTAACCCCTCCAGACCACATCAAGACATCCCAAGGATGCGAAACCTAGTTCCAGCACCCTCCCCTGCTACCTCGGGTGAGACCTCAGTCTTCACCCCACGAACTGTTGCCGAAAGGGCCGGTAGCTACGAGATTTGTTTGGCTAATAACTCTTCTGAACCTAGGTCAGGGCCCAATAATCCAATAGGATGCTCAAATGAGTGAGCTATAGATGCAAATCAAGAGTGTGAGTGGTAGCTTAATAAACATTTAATTGTTTAAGAAAGAAGCTCAACAAGTAATGATCAACTCCTCAATGTTAACATTAAGTTTTATGGGAATTTAATCTTGGTACAAAGCTAGCACAAAATAATTGACATGGTCCTACATGAAATCACTGAAAAAATATCTTCAAGAAAAGAGCCAGAGGAAAGTATATTATAGTTGGTTTCTTAGTGGGTCACAACCAGCATTCAAATTTGAAGGTTTGCTATTAATTTTATTTGGAAGCATACATATTCATCTGACCATTCAAATATGAAAGGTTATAAAAAAAGTTGTGCCTCCATTGAAAAGTCTATATTAAATAAACCCTTCATAAAAAACTTTCCAAAATGAAATAATGTCCTTTTAAATCTTTTAAATCTTAAAAATTTAAAGAGTGAATACATTAAAATGCTATTCACACTATCCTTTAGAAGCCAAAGAATATGCACAATACATGTTACTTGGAAGAAGGAAATGTCGAGGGGAGATTTTATAGCTTGTGAAAGAAATCAAAGTAATTGTCACAGTGGTCCATGGGGTCTTGGATAGACTATGATTGGGTGTTCTATTAAGGCACTCATTGATGTGAAGTGACTAGTTGAATTCTTTGCCTCGATCGAGATGATATATTGGATATGATGGAGACGTAGCTTACAAAAAAAAATAGATTGGTCACAATGGAATTTGTAGCCCAAGGTAAACATGATAATGAAACAATGAGGCAGAAAAAAATCAACCTTTACTACATATTACTTAATTGGAGGATAACAATTCATGAAAATTACCTTCTGACTAATGACCTTTGTTATGGAGGAGTAGTGAGAAGAATTTGAAAAGGGACCAAAGCTACAAGGACTAATCGCCTCATTGGAAATAGTTAGAGTTATTTCCTAAACACCTCCCATATTTGAATCGATAAAAACTAGATGAATGATCCTAGTGTTGACGGAAAATTTTGAACTGTTAATGACCCAGGTTCAACCTAAGTTTGCAACAAAGGAAGACATTGTAGTATATCTCTTCATTGAAGTTTTCACTCCATTTTGCAAAGTAACATCTCACCCAAGGTGAGTCAGAACCAATATAAAGTGAAGGGATTCTAGATAAATATCATAATGTAATTCAAATCAAGATCAACTATCATCTATGCAACTATGTGAGGAAGGAAACATGTAGTTCTTACAAATGAAGTCATAACAATACTTATACAAACAAAAGTAAAAAATTAAAGGGGCCCATTCATTCATCACATCAACACAAGATCAACACATAATCTCCAAAACTCCATTTTATTATTAACTTCAGTCATTACATGAGAGATCAGATAGATTTGTGGGACCCTATTACTCAAAATATTACATCAACATCTAAAAAGCATATGCTAGATGTTCTGCACAAACAGAAATATCTATGGCATAGAATTCACTGATACAATGACTCATTTTTTATGGAGAATTTTTGTTGTATTATCTCCTTTATGCTTTCCTTTTTAGGAACACTCGCTTGATATGGTATTCTTCGGTAGCTTTTTGATCTTGCGTAGATTTGGTCCCTTTTTCCAAAAATCCTTGAACCATTTCCCCTTTTCATGTTGATTTCTTCAAACTGATTCCACTTTTTGGCTTCTGCAGTGTACTTCCCTATTTTTTGGCTATGCAAGTTCTAATAATTTATTTCTCTGCCAATTTTATACTCCCAGTGATCTATTTTCGATCACTTTTTTCATTTTCCTTCTGAAACTATTGTTTACTACATTTTCCAAAAGCAAAGGACCCAGAAATCCCCGACCATAATCTATTGACTCATTCTTAAGTCTATGCACTGCTAATACATCCAACTCTTGGTTTTCTTGTGCTTCATTGGATGGAATTGTTTCTCCTTCAAATGAAGGACCAATTCTGGTACTGACTGCATCACATTGTCCTTGAAACTGGTGTATACGAAAATGACATCATTCCATGTGTTCAATATTGTGGAAACCTATCTTGCAAACAATGTATTCGCTTCAGTGGTGAACTTAGTGGGTTGCAACTAAAGGAGCTATTGTAGTTGTTCATCCACAATGGCTATAAGGGCACTCAATATAAGACAATGGCATAGTGATTATGGATAGAGACCGCAGAGTACTCGCTTGGTGACTTGGGAAACATCCTCTAGTTGGTTAACCTAGTCCTCAGGTGTATTTTCTTGCACCCAATGTGTTTTCTTCTGATCTAGCTCTGAGTTATTCATTGGCCACAAGAAAATCTATTTAAGCTTCTCCCAGAGTGGATAAACAGGTTGATTTTTCTTAGTGAAGACACTGCTCTAGTCACATACCTCACAGAAAATGTCTTGGGAGTCCTGCATAAGTTGAGGAATCGTGTCCTTTAGGGTTGATGTGACAGGGATCTACCAAGAAATTTTCTCATGATACTGGGAAGATGGATCTGGAACTACCTGGGAAAGCGTAGTTACACTAATCTCCAATTCTTAGTGTTGGAATTATGGTACAGGTGTTTTCCTCGATGACAACTCACATATACGATAACCAGATGTATCCACGGGTTAGTTTAGAAATGAAAGTAACAGAGTAATGGCACAGAAGAACAGGATGATGGGACAAAGGATTACATATCAAAATCAAGAAATTGACGAAATAGAATGTTTTAAGTTGTATACATTGTTTAACCTAGTCCAAGTCACGTATAGATGCAGGTTCACATAACAAAAGTCGCGTATATGTATTCATGCAGTTTCATAGAAGGAAAAGTTCATATGAGAAGAAAAATTATGGTTAAAGAATACCAAGGGTCGATACCATGGTATTAGCCCACAATATTAAGAAGAATAATGGTTACTTGATCCCATGTAAGAATACCATAGGTTCTAAGTGTTGTTTTGGTCCATGGTATTGAAAAAGGCTCTAAGTATATAAGGAGGAGAAAATAAAGGGGCTAGATGTGCAATTTGTCAGAAAATTATATATTACAGAGCAATGGAACACATAAAATATATTGTAGAAATATAAACATAGAAAATGCATAAAACAAGAGAGACATAGATATACATGGTTCACCCAATTTGGGCTACCTCCACGGAGAAACAACCAGTCCTTCCTTTTATATTATCCAGCAAAATGAAGAGATACAAAATATCCCCTGGCGACACACATTTATGGGTAGCGTTGCTACCACATTACGAACTAGGGTCTAATGTGACGACCTCTGAATAAAGAAGATAATCAGGCTCCACACCCAACACAAGTGAAAGGATTTTTCATGAATACTTCTATCTGAAGTATAATTTGAGTTGTAACGGCTATGGTTATGATATAGATCTGAAACATCTTGTGCACCCCTAGATACAATGTTGGATCAGGATCTTGTGACCTAAAATGACTTATCATTGTATGATCTGATAATGGATAGGCTAGATCTGAGTGCTAATGCATGTTTTATCCTTTAAATACTATGATCTAGGTATATCTGAAGTCTTGAAAAGCTATGAAGTTATAAGTCATTATTTGCATATCTATACGCAGGTTCACCTCAGTGAAGGTGTGTATACAGATAGATTCGACACTTCCAATCAGTGTTGTGTTTTATTATTGTTTTCCAATGATGTCTTCATTAGATATGAAGTTAAACTAATTATATAAGAATAATGAGTATGGCTTACTGATTGATTGAGTAACAAGAGTGATCTTTTCTTCTATCGGTTTAGAACTTTGTAATATGACAGTAGATCTTTAGAATGTCTTTAGTTAGTATAATTTTATGTTTAGAAGTTTTATGGTTCAGTATCTTTAGAGGTATACACAGGTTGGGTTACATAAAGTAGCGTATACATGTAGGTTGTCCTCATTGAAGTAGTGTATACATTCTGACATAATATTTTTGAGGTTGCAGTTGGTTCTGGTTGTTGATGTAGTGTTCTGGGTTCAACTTTGTGTTTTGGTGACATTGATCTGACTATTCAGATTGATTGATTGTGTTTTTCTTTATATTTGATGGGTTTTAGTGATTGGTTGATGCAGTTGTGTTTGATGGTTGTATTGCAGTGGTGATTGATTTTGAGCTTCAATGTTACTGATGGGTCCAGTCTAAAAATTTGATGAAACATGGCCTACATATTGTGTTGATGTGTACCAAGAGTATCCAGTCTGAAAGTTTATGAAACGTGGTCCCTGAAGAAAGAGTGAAGCTGGTAGCCTTCTGTAGGCCACTGCCTATGTACTAGTAATCATATCAGCCAGTACAAGAGTTAGGGTTTTGGAGCTCCCTTCCAGTAAACTAGAAAATGAGTGAAGGCTGGAGCATTCAGTAGGTAGATTCTTGTGTATTGGAAAGAATATGCACCAGTACAAAACTTGTAAACACTTTTTAATAAGAAGATTGAATACTGAGACGACAACGATGGCTTTTCTCACATTGGGTTTCCACTTGAAAAGCCATGGTGTTCATGTGCATTCCGTATGTGTGTTGATTTATTTTGTTCTTACTACATCTGTTCACTGCCTAGTAAATGCATCACCCTCTGATTTAAGTTCAAAAGGAAATGAATTAGTTGTTTTACAAGTTTATACATTGGTTTAATTCATTATAGTGGTGGAGATACATTGTTTGGTTTCTGTAAAATCGCGTATAACGTTTGAAAAAGAAAATTATTATTGTGAAATTTTAAATAATGATTCGCACTACCCCCCCACCCTCTCAGTAGTTTTCCCAACAATTGGTATCAGAACAGGTCCTTCAAAAGAAGCTTGATATCTTAAAGGAAGATCTCTTAAGATGAGAAATCAAGAAGGAATGGCATCTATCAGACCACCAATATTCAATGGAAGTAACTTAGCATATTTGAAGATAAGAACCAGAGCCTATCTTCAGTCACTTGGAGCTGCTGTTTGGACATTTGTGGAAGGAGTATACTAATATCCAATACCAGTCCCCATAGATCCAACAAAAAAGAAACCATATGAAACCAATGCCAAAGTTGTCAATGAATTATTAGGAACTCTATCAGAATCAAAATTCGTCAAAGTCATGTAGCTCAACATAGCCAAAGAAATATGGGACACAATTGTTCAGAGCTGCGAAGGAGACTTCCAGTTAAAATGTGCTAAAATCCAAACTCTCATAATTTAATATAAAACTCTCAATATGCATAGTGATGACATTATTGCTGGTTACTTTTTACGAGTACATGAGATTGTAAATCGTATGAACAATTTGTGTGAAGAAATAAAGGAGGCTACTATAGTAGAGAAAATTTTAAGATCTCTATCTTCTAAATTTGAGTCAAAAGTATCTGCCATTGAAGAAAAGTAGGATCTACAATATATTACTATTGTTCAACTTCATGGAATTTTAACTGCCTTTGAAATGAGGAAAGGAGGTCCATCAAAAATCAGAGAAGTCGCTTTCAAAGCCTCTGCAAAGGGAAAATAAAAGGAAGATCTCAAGGAATCAAGATATATATCAGAAGAAGACGAGGTAAAATTTGTGAAGAAACTTCAACTGGGTTTCGGAAGATTCAGAGGTAAGATTCCATTCAAATGTTTTTCTTGTAGTAGAGTTGGTCATTATGCTGCTAAATGTCCTCATAAAGATAACCATGACAAAGGAAAGGATTCTGCAAAAGGTAATAGGAAACAATTTATTAATAGAAGAAGTTATTATACTCATGAAGATAGTGATGGCATGTCTAATAGTGATGAAGGTGAATCTGATCAAGATATTAAACTAATCATGGCTTATGAAAATGATAAGTTTATGGATGCCTTAGAAGAATAAGATTTTCTTGAAGAAATCACTCAAATCAAAATCTGCTTGGAAGAAAAGAATATAGTCATAGACACTTTGACACATCAACTCATGGAAAGGGAAAAGCACAATGAAAAATTAGAGTGTGAAGTAGTGAGTCTAAGAAAGGAACTTGAGAAGACAAAATCTTTGAATCTTAGATTTGCTAAAGGATCAAAAACCTTAGATGAAATCATCAAGGTTTAGCATTCTCCTCTTATAAATATTGGTCTTGGATACACTAGATAAATATCGCAACCAAAAAAGTCTTCAGCCATCACCAGAAGCTCTCTTAATGCAACAAAAACCAATCAACGATGCGTCAATCCTTAGCAAAAGCCTAAAAGTACTCCGTAGGTGAATCATGCTCATTTTACTCTAAGGGTGAACATCAATAGAAGCACTAACCAAAATGTGAACAATACCAAAATATTTTATGATCCCAAACTTATTCTTTAATGGAAAATGCTTTTCATGCCACAACTTTGGTCATAAGGTTGCTTAATGTGTTGCTTACAAAACTATCATGACTAAAGAAGCAAGAAAACAAAGGAGCGTGAGAAGAATCAAGAGCTCTTATAATAAATTTTCACCTCTTGAAGATGAAATTGAATGTTCATTTTGCAATAACTTTGGTCTTGACGACTGTGAATGCAGGAGAAAATTTTGGCCAACATATCAAAAGGAGCAAACATCATAAAACTCCAAGGAATGGAAAAAGAAGGAACTACAAACAGAAAGATGTGGATGTCTTTGTTTATAGAAGGACAAGAAAATTAGTGATACATTGATAGCAGATGCTGAAAACACATGACATGTGATAAATATAAACTCATTTCATACTATGCTTTAGAAAAGGAAAAGAATGTCTCTTTTGGAAATGACACATTGGTTGTCATTAAGGGTAAACGTTATGTTTATCTAAAAGAAAAGGTTAAAGCTAGAAATGTTATGTATGTTGATGGATTAAATCATAACTTATTGAGTGTTAGTCAAATGTGTGATCAAGGAAATGGATTTGTGTTTCGATCAAAATAATGTGTGGTTCATGAGCTTGACACGGGAAAAACCATAATCAAAGGCACAAGAACTCTACTCAATCTATATATACTAAAAGGATGTCAAGAACAATGTTATCTAAGAAAAATAGAAGAGAATTGGTTATGGCACAGAAGATTGGGGCATCTAAAATTTTATCAAATAAGAAAATCATGCAAGATCAAGGCTATTCGTGATCTTCCAGATATCATCATCCCAGAAAGTACCATCTGCAAACCATGTCAATTCGGTAAGAAAACTAGAGTTCAATTCAATGCCAAAGAAGGATCAACATGTAAGCTTCTTGAAATCATTCATATTGATTTGCGTGGACCAACAAGGAAAAGTTCACCTCGTGGAGAAGAATACAACATTTTATTCATTGATGAGTTTTCGAGAATGTGATGGATTGGGTTACTAAAACATCAAGATGAAGCATTTTAAAAGTTTAAGGTCTTCAAAGATTTAGTTGAAAATGAATTAGATCTAAAAATAAAATGTTTGAAATCTGATCGGGGAGGAGAATTCATATCAGATGAATCCTTGACTTTTGTGAACAACATGGAATAAAGAGACAGTTCTTTGTTACCAGAACTCCTCAACAAAATGGCGTGGTGGAAAGAATGAATAGAACAATTCAACAAATGGCTCGAGCTATGCTTGATGAGTCTGGAACTTCTAACACCTTCTAGGGTGAAGCTCCACATACTGCAGTAAATATTCTCAGCAAATCTCATGTACATGTAAATAGTGATAAAACTCCATATGAACTTTGGTATGGTAAGCTCCCCCCTATAAAACACTTCAGAGTTTTTGGAAGCAAATGTTTCATCAAAAATAATAATGAAAAACTTGGTAAGTTTGAACCCATAGCAAACAAATGAATATTTCTTGGTTATTCATCTAGAAGTAAAGGATACAAATGTTATAATAAGAGACTTCAAAAAATTGTTGAATGCATTGATGTTGTAATCAATGAAGCATGCATAAATCCGAAACAGGTGACATCAGCAAAAGAAGATGATAATAATGAAGATGGCGAATTCTTTCGCATATAAAATCGAAATGATATAGAGGAAGAAACCAATGAATCATCAGAAGAAGATACATTTGCCAGGGAAAAGGATCCATCCAGGTATGTCCAAAAGAATCATCCAGAATCTCAAATTCTAGGAGAAAAGGGGTCTATAGTACAAACAGGAAGAACTCTTGTAGGATATTCTAGTTATCTAGCCTTATTATCCTCCATAGAACCAAAAAAATTAAATGAAGCTAGAAAATATTAATGTTGGGTTAACACCATGGATAAAGAACTTGACCAAATTGAAAATAATGATACTTGGGAATTAGTTCCTAGACCTCATGATAAAAATGTTATAGGGACAAAATGGATATTAAAGAATAAGTTGAATGAAAATGGAGAGATAATTAGGAATAAAGCAAGGTTTGTTTGAAAAGGGTATGCACAACAAGAAGGTATAGACTTTGAAGAAACATTTTCACCTGTAGTTAGACCTGAAGCCATAAGAAAGTTTCTTGCTCTTTCAAGTTTTTGAAAATTCAAAGTTTATCAACTGGATGTAAATTCTACATTTCTTAATGGAGATATAGAAGAAGAAGTATACGTTCAACAACCATAAAGATTCATTCTGGGAAATGATGCAAATATTGTATGCAAAATCAAAAAGGCTTTATATGGACTAAAACAAGCTCCGAGGGCATGGTATTATCATCTCGACAAATATCTTCAACAACAAGGATTCACAAAATGGTCTGCAGACAACAACTTATATAGAAATATTGAGAATGATAAACTTCTAATTATTTTTGTTTATGTTGATGATATCATCTTTGGCAGTAATGAAGAATCTATGAGTCAAAAATTTGCTTCTGTTATGCAGCAATAATTTGAAATGTCTTTACCTGGAGAACTAACCTATTTTCTTGGTCTACAAGTGCAACAAAAAAAATATGACATCTTTCTCTCACAAACTAAATATCTCAAGTAGATTTTGAAGAAGTACGAAATGGAGGATTCCAAACCAGTATGTACTCCAATAGTAACAGGATGTAGTCTCAGTTGTAGTGATGATTCTCCTACAGTGAATCAACCAGAGTACAAATCTATGATTGGAATTCTAATTTATCTAATAGCTACCAGACCAGATAGCATGGATCCAGTAGGAATTGTTGGAAGATTCCAAGCCAGTCCGAAGTAATCACATCTTCCAGTAGTAATGCAAATATTCAAATATCTCCAAGGAACTCAAGACTTTTCTCTATGGTATCCTAAAGATACATATTTCACCCTTCACGCATATACAGATGTGGCTTGGGTTGGAAATCTTGATGACCAAAATATCACTAGTGGAGGTGCATTTTATATGGGATCACGATTGGTATCTTGGTTCAACAAGAAACAAAGTTCAATTGCCTTATCTACAGTGGAAGAAGAATATGTGGTTGTTGCATCTTGCTATACACAACTTCTTTGGATAATGCAAACATTACAAGATATTCAAATTAAATGTTCTCCACCCATCCCCATCCGATGTGACAATGCAAGTGTGATTATTATTTCAAAAAATCCTATTATGCACTCCACGACCAAGCACATGCGCATTAAGTACCAATTTCTATGAGAACAAGTGCTTGAAAAAAAGATTAAATTAGAGTATGTTCCCTCCAAAGATCAGGTTGCTAATATCTTTAGCAAACCTCTTCCTAGAGAAGCATTTGAATATATCAGACAAAAACTGGGAGTTGTTTCTACCTCATGTTACTGTTAAAAGTAGTTTGCTTAGATCTAGAGGATTGTTTGCTATACACAGATTTCATGAAGCAAAGTCGTGTATATACACGAGTTTCTATGCCGACAGTAGTGTATGTGTTTTTTTGATAGAAAAAAAGTGGCTAAGACTCAAAATCAGTTTCTGACATGCCTGTTCAGTCTGATGTTGATCAATATAGTCTACTGATATGTTTTTCTCATTGATGTTTATTTGATTGATGAAGATGCTTTGATGAATGAATTGTTGATAGTGTCCATGTAGCACAACTTCAAGGGGAGCATTAGCCTTCAAAATATTATGCATAGGTTGGCATCATGGTTAATGAATTCAGCTATGGTCTTAGTTATTAATTTCATTTGATGAAAACGTCATTAAAGACCTATAGTATAATGATATGTCTCTTTCTATCATAGTCTATTATGGATGAATCCTTTTGGCCACATGATGTAATTTGTACCCCCATTATGTGTTAGAAAATTATATATTACGGAGCAATGGAACACATAAAATATTACAGAAATATAAACATAGAAAACGCATAAAACAAGAGAGACACAGATATATGTGGTTCACCCAGTTTGGGCTATGTCCACGGAGAAAAAACCAGTCCTTCCTTTTATATTATCTAGCAAACTGAAGAGATACAACCTATAGCAGATCCGTTGTAACACCCTCTTTGCTCTCAATCTCCTCTCTCTTCCATATACATAGACGCAATACAATTCCCTCATATATAATGAGGGGTTGCCTTCTAGGGCAAGAAAACCCTAAATTAAACATAACTACTACCGTCAAATCATCCACCTAATGAATGGCCCAGATTGACTAGAAATTACTAGACTTTTACAAGGCAATTTTACATCTATTTTTTTTTAGCTTCGGGGGCGCTGCCCCTGAACCCCCGCAGGGGGGACAAGTCCCCCCCACATGGAGCGGTGTACAGTCTTCCCGGGGTATACATCCGGCTAAAACCTTTGAATACAGAAGATAATTAGGCTCCACACCCAACAATATCCCACTTGGAAACTGATTATAACAACTCTGCCACTGCTTCATTTGCTAGAAAATAACTCCACTTTGGACCTGGTTGTTTCTCATCTTCTTCATCATACTTGAAGACCAATTGAAACTGAGCAGATTCTTAGTTTCTCCCTGATTACAACTTTTGTTAACATATCTACAGGATTTTGGCTAGTGTGAATCTTTTCTGGCTTCAACTGTCCATCTTCCAATGTTGACTATATGAAATGGTACTTGAGTTGTATATGTTTAGTCTTGGAATGAAATGCAGAGTTCTTTGCAAGATGTATGGCACTCTAGCTGTCACTGTATAACCTGCCCAACTCCTGCTTCTTGTCCAATTCATCCAGAAACCTTTGTAACCAAATCATTTTTTTACTAGCCTCTGTAGCAGCAACATACTCTGCTTCTATTGTTGAAAGTGCAACAACACTTTGGATTTTCGAAACCCAACTGATAGCTGTTCCACCTACAGTAAACACATACCTTGTTGTGCTCCTCCTGTTATCTCTATTACCTGCCATATCTACATCAACATATCCTTGTAGAGCAATGTTTGAACCACCAAAGCATAATGCTTGATTTTTGGTACCTCTCAAATACCTGAGAATCCACTTCACTGACATTCAATGTTCTTTTCCTGGATTGTTCATGTACCTGCTTACAACTCCCACTGCATGTGCAATATCAAGCCTTGTGCAGACCATTGCATACATTAAGCTTCCAACTGCTGATGCATATGGAACTTTAGACATATGAGCCATTTCTTCCTGAGTCTTGGGACATGCCTCCTTACTTAATTTGAAATGGCTGGCCAAAGGTATACGAATTGGTTTTTCATTCTGCATATTAAACCTTTTCAACACCTTTTCTATGTACTCACTTTGAGACAATGTTAATTTGTGATTCTTCCTGTCTCTAGTTATTCTCATACCAAGGATTTGTTTTGTAGCACCCAAATCCTTCATTGCAAATGAGTTTTCCAATTTCCTTTTGAGCACATTTATTTCCTGCATGTTAGAACTTGTAACAAGCATGTCATCTACTTACAATAACAATATAATATAGCTGCCATCATTTTGCCTTTTGAGATAAACACAATGATCAGAGTGACATCTAGTATAAGCTTGTTCAGACAGAAACTTGTCAAATTTTAGATACCACTGCCTTGGAGCCTGTTTTTAGCCATACAAGCTCTTCTTCAACCTGCACACTAGTTTCTCCTTCCCTTTTACCTCATATCCTTGTGGCTGCTACATATATATCTCTTCCTCTAAATCCCCATGGAGAAAGGTTGTCTTTACATCTAACTGCTGAAGATGCAAATCTTCAGTTGCTACTAGACTTAAAATAGTTCTGATTGAAGTCATTTTAACAATAGGAGAAAATATTTCATCAAAATCAATACCTTTCTTCTGTGCAAACCCCTTCACCACAAGTCTAGCTTTGTACCTCTGTTTTCCTCCATCTTCTTCCTTCAGCCTGTAAACCCATTTATTTTGCAATGTTGTTTTACCTGCAGGCAACCTGACTAAGTCCCAAGTCTGGTTATGTGCTAAGGAGTCCATCTCTTCTTTCATGGCTTGCTCCCACTTCTTCCTAGTTTCTACCTGCACTGCTTCCTCATAACATTTTGGTTCACCAGAATCAGTCAACAATACATAATATAATGAAGGAGAGTATCGTTCAGGGGCTCTACTTATCCTGGTAGATCTTCTAACACCACTTTCAGGTGTTTGAAGTGCTTGTTTCTGTTGTGGTTGTTGTTCTGGTTGTTGATCATTATGATTTTCAGTCACCATCACTTTTCCTGTGATATCATCAAGCACTGTGTATTCTCTTTTTTCTTTTTCTTGTTTCTTTTCCTGCAACTGATTCTTATCCAAGACCTTTTCATTGAATATTACATCTCTGCTCCTAATGATTTTGTGATTTTCATAATCATATAAGCGATAACCAAAATCATTAACACCATATCCAATAAAGGTACATTTCTTTGATTTTGCCTCAAGCTTTGTTCTATTTTCTTTTTTAATGTGGACAAAGGCTTCACAACCAAAAGTCTTTAAAAATGAGTAGTTTACCTTTTTACCTGTCCATGCCTCCTCTGGAATACCATCATCCAAGGAACTTGAAGGCCCTCCGTTTATTAGATAAATAGCAGTATATACAACATCTATGCAAAAATTTAAAGGCAATCCTGCATGCAATCTCATGCACCTTGCACGCTCCATGCTTTTCCTGTTCATCCTTTCTGACACACCATTTTCTTGTGGTGTTCCTGGAACTATCTTCTCTCTGCAAATTCCATTCTTTGAACAGTACCTATCAAAATCTTTGTTGCAATATTCACCTCCATTATCTGATCTGAGACACTTCAACCTTTTCCCTGTCTCATTTTCAACCAAAGCTTTCCATTTCTTGAAAGTATCAAATACATCAGATTTATTTTGAATACAATAAATCCAGGTTTTTTTGGTTGCATCATCAATAAAAGTAACATAATAATGAGAGCCACCAAGAGATGATACCTGAGCAGGTCCCCATACATCTGTATGCACAAGCTCTAATTTTTCTCTCTTCTTTTCTTTCCCAACTCTAAGGAATCTGACTCTCTTATGTTTTCCATAAACACAATTCTCACAGAATTTTAAATCAACATGCTTCAAACCTGGTAATAAATTTCTTGAGTGAAGAATCTGCATCCCCTTCTCACTCCTGTGCTTGAGCCTATGATGCCACAATGTTGTATCTTCTCCTGTAGAGGTTAAAGCATTAACAAAATTAGAAATACCATTGCATAAATACAATGTACCAACCTTTTCTCCTTTCGCTATTACCAGGGATCCTTTAGTGACCTTCCAGGTTTTATTTGTGAAAGTAGTTACGCAACCTTCACCTCCCAACTGCCCTGTTGAAATTAGATTTTTCTTCAGATCTAGAACATGCCTTACCTTCTTCAATAGCCATTGATTTCCATTTTACTGTTTTATGAAAACTATACCCATTCCAATGATTTTACAGGGTTTATCATAACCCAATCGAACTTGTCCAAAATCTCCTTGAGCATAATCATGAAAATGTTTCTTATTAGGTGTGGCATGGAATGAGGCCCCTGAATCTATCACCCAAGCATCAATAATATTTTCTAATGAAATAATCAAAGCATCTTGCAACACATCACCTGTTACATTCGCTTCATGATTAGTTTCTTGCTGCGCATCTCCTTCTTTTCCCTTTCGAGACTTGCAGTCTTTCTTCAGGTGTCCTTTCTTCCCACATTTCCAACACACTATCCCCATTCTGTACTTGGATCTGCCTTCTCTTGACTTACTGCAATATCCTGGGCTCTTTCCTCTTTCCATTTTTCTTTCCCTACTCTCTGCAGTCAAAGCATTACCTGATGTCTCACCAGAGCTTTTCCATCGCATTTCCCCGCTAAGGATTGCACCAACAACATCATCAAACTTTAAAGTACTAGATCCAGAGACAGAGTTGCTAATGGCCATAACTAAACCATTCCAACTTTCTGGAAATGAGCATAGAAATAATAGAGCCCTAACTTCATCATAAAAATTAACCCCTACAGAACTTAACTGAATTGTAACTGTATTAAAATCATTTAAATGATCTGCAACAGATCCACCTTCTAACATCTTCATATTAAATAAATGCTTCATGAGAAATACCTTATTTGAGGCTGAGGGTTTTTCATACAATTTGGCCAATGCCAAAATTAAACCCTGTGTTGTCGTTTCCTTTGAAATATTAAACGCTACCGACGCCGCTAGGCACACTCGTATCGTTCCAATTTCCTTTCTGTCTAGAATATCCCATTCTATGTCTATCATACTCGTCGACTTCTTTGTCTTTCCACTCAATGGTAGGTACAGATCTCTCTGATACAGATAATCTTCCATCTACATCTTCCATAGCTGGTAGTTTTGGCCGTTGAATTTTTAAACCCTAAACCTACCATCTTCTGCCATTACTCCCACTCGAACTAGGAACCCTTCTCTCCTGCAAGTTTATCAACCAAATAGACCTTCAGCTCTGATACCAGTTGTTAGAAATTTATATATTACAGAGAAATGGAACGAATAAAATATTGCAGAAATATAAACACAGAAAACGCATAAAACAAGAGAGACACAGATATACGTGGTTCACCCAGTTTGGGCTATGTCCACCGAGAAACAACTAGTCCTCCCTTTTATATTATCCAGCAAACTGAAGAGATACAACCTATAGCAGATTCGCTGTAACACCCTCTTTGCTCTCAATCTCCTCTCTCTTCCTCACTCAGAATACAAATATACATAGACGCAATACGATTCCCTCATATATAGTGAGGGATTTCCTTCTAAGGCAAAAAAACCCTAAATTAAACATAACTTCTACCGTCAGATCATCCGCCTAATGAACAGCCCAGATTGACTAGAAATTACTAGACTTTTACAAGGAAATTTTACATCTATTTTTTTTTTAGCTTCGGGGGCGCTGCCCCTAAATCCCTGCTAGGGGACCACTGGCCCCCGGACCCCCACAGGCCCCCCCTGCCACCCGCGTGGAGGGGTGTATAGTCTTCCTGGGGTATACATCCGGCTGAAACCTTTGAATACAGAAGATAATTAGGCTCCACACCCAACACTATGCTTGGGAAGTATGATGTAATAATTGCAATTTTCAGTCATGTATGAACATTTGATGTATCCCCACTTAGTTGGATGATTGATGTATGTATGAGTCATTGGTGATAAGAAGGTGATACTCACATAGTTGAGATATAGAGTCATGTTATTCTTTTGAAAAATATTTTTTTAGACTCTGCATGTGCTTAGGGGGAGCATGTATTATATAGTGCATCTTAGCATGTACTAAGGGGGATAATATCTTGGTCCACCTTTTTCCCTTGATGTCAAAGGGGGAGAGTATCTTGGTGTTGTTTGATATAGACAACAAGTTCTATAGCTTGAAGTGAAAAAAACCAATATGGTTTCCATCAATTCCAAAGCGGGAGATTGTTGACATTATGGTATAGCTGTTGTCCTTGATGGAAACTCACATATATGATAACCAGATGTATCCACAAGTCAGTTCAGAAATTAAAGTGATGTATGATGGAAAAGCACATTGTAACACATCAATTCAGAGGTAACAAAGTAATGGAACATAAGAACAGGATGATGGGATAAAGGATTATATACTAGAATCAAGAAATTGAGGAAAGAGAATGTTTTAAGTTGTATACGTTTTTTAACCTAGTCCAAGTCAAGTATACACGCGAGTTCACAAAATAGTAGGGGCATATACATATGCAAGCAGTTTCACATAAGGAAAAGCACACATGGGATGGAAAATTAAGGTTAAAGAATACCAAGGGTCCATGCCATGGTATTAGCCCACAATATTAAGTGGAATAATGATTACTTGATCCTTTCTAAGAATACCATAGGTTCTAAGTGTTGTTTTCATCCATGGTATTGACAAAGGCTCTAAGAATATAAAGAGGAGAAAATCAAAGGGCTACATGTGCAAGTGAAAGGATTTTTCATGAATACTTCTATCTAAAGTATAATTTGAGTTGTAAGGGCTAAGGTTATGTCATAGATCTGAAACATCTTGTGCACCCTTGGATACAGTGTTGGATCAGGATCATGAGACCTGAAATTACTTATCATTGTATGATCTAATAATGGATAGGCTAGATCTGAGTGCTAACACATGTTTTATCCTTTAAATACTATCATCTGGGTATATCTAAATTCTTGAAAAGCTGCGAAGTTATAAGTCATTATTTGTAGATCTATACGCAGGTTCGCCTCAGTGAAGGGGCGTATACATGTGGATTCGGCACTTCCAAGTAGTGTATGTAGAGAAAGGGCTTGTTGTTCAGAAATGACTAATCTATTTGATCAGTGCTGATGTTTTACTGTTGTTTGTCAATGTTGTCATCATTAGTTCTGAAGTTAAACTAATTGTATAAGAATATTGAGTCTAGTTGACTGATTGATTGACTAATAAGAGTGATCTTTGCTGCTATCTATTTAGAACTCTGTAATATGACAGTAGATCTTCAGAATGTCTTTGGTTAGTACATTTTTTGGTTTATAAGTTTTATGATTCAGTATCTTTAGAGGTATAGGCAGATTGGGTTACATAAATTAGGGTATACATGCAGGTTGTCCTCATTGAAGTAGCATATACATTCTGACATATGATTTTTGAGGTTGTAGTTGGTTTTGGTTGTTGATGCAATGTTCTGGGTTCAGCTTTGTGTTCTAGTGACAGTGATCTGACTGTTTAGATTGATTGATTGTGTTTTTCTTCAGAGTTGATGGGTTTTAGTGATTGGTTGATGCAATTTTATTTGATGGTTGTATTGTAGTGGTGATTGATTTTGAGCTTCAATGTTACCGATGGGTCCAGTCTGAAAATTTGATGAAACATGGCCTACATATTGTGCTAATGTGTACTAGGAGTGTCCAGTCTAAAAATTTATGAAATGTGGTCCCTAGAGAAAGAGTGAAGGTGGTAGCCTTCTGGAGGCCAATGCCTATGTGCTGGTAATCATATCAGGCAGTACAAGAGATAGTGGGTTGGATCTCCCTTCCATTAGGAGTTGGAAAATGAGTGAAGGTTGTATCCTTCAGTAGGTATATGCCTGCGTATTGGAAAGAGTCTACACCGGCATAAAACTTGTAAACACTTTTTAATAACAATATTGAAGACTGAGATGACAATAGTGGTGGCTTTTTCCCACATTGGGTTTCCACCTGAAAAATCTTGGTGTTCATGTGTGTTTCTTATGTGTGTTGATTTATTCTGTTCTTACTACATTTTTTTAATGCTTAGTAAATAAATCACACTCTGATTTAAGTTCAACAGAAAATGAATTATCTATTTTACAAGTTTATACATTGGTTTCATTCACTATAGTCACAGGCATATGCTGTTTAGTTTCTGTAAAATCGCGTATATAGTTTGAAAAAGAAAATTATTATTGTGAATGTTTAAATATTGATTCACCCCCCCCCCCCCCCACCCCCCAATATATTTCCCAACACTTGGTTCTATGCAACTAATTTGATACATGCCTCTTCAACATATGCACAACATTCAGCAGGGGAACAAGGGGAAATATTCTTTGGATGCTCATCAACATATGTAGCAACAGTCAGCCACATCATCTATAATTTGGTCCCTAACTCTGATAACTGTTGCTCCAACTGAGCCTTTTCCTTATGGATTTGATCATTCTCTCTTGTAACTATAGTGATTTATTGTTGATGTTGATTACATTCTGCTAAGAGGTCGATACACCAGGATTTCATCTATGTGAGGCAACCTTCAATTTGTGAAGCAGAAGCATGAATACACTGGAAGAGTTATGGGGTAGACCATGTACTAAGGGAATCTACCAAAATTGTATCTAATGTTGAGAAACTTACCTATAGAGTTTTTCCACTAGAAAATAATTTCTCTGCTTGGCCCTCCCTAGGGAGAAGATTCTCACTTGTAGTCATGCTCCTTGGATATCTCTTGATGAAGCTACAATAGAACTGGTGGTGCAACAAATGGAATGATATCATGTTTCTAGGTTGAAAGAGAAATGAATGGTTCATAATGTTGAGGCTCAATTAAAAAATTTCTTAAATCTAGATCTGCGGGAATTCAGTGACATGATGCCCTTCAACTTGGTAGTGTGTGCACCAAACCTGAGGTTGCATGTGTCATGCAAGAGCAAGATTATTTAGTCATTTATTAAGATTGAATATTTGATTCTAAAGTCCCATAATAGTATGTTCAGATGAGGGAGCACCCAATTTATAGTCCTGTGGATATCCTGCAATTGCTTCAATCTACATTTCTTGTTCAAAGTATCCTGCAATGTAGCAATCTTTTGTTAAGATAGCAGAATCCCAGTCATAGATAACAAATATTTAATAAATAAATTCCTCTGATGATGAGGATCAATGGGATACAATAGTTTATTGATAGCATCTTCGAACCCTTGCATGCACTTCCAAGTGGATTCTCCTTCTCTTTGACAAATATCAAATAATTTTGTCAAGCCTTGATGATTCGGCTCAAGTAACTTGAAATCTTGAAGAAATTACTGTTTGAAAACATCCATAGTTGCATTATAACTCTCATCAATCCACTTAATAAACCATTGAAGTTCTTGATCCCATAGGGTAGTTTGGAAATCACCCAATTTAATGGCATATGGAGTATGTCGAGTCCTCTAGAAAACTTCCCAAATATGCCAATGATGTTCAACATATTCACCACTTCGTCCTGAAAATTATGGATATTGGGTAAGAGTCCCGACCATATTTTTAGCCATGATTATTTGTCCCAGCTAAACTATTATAAATCTTTTGGAATCCAGCTGAAAAGTATTGACTGAATTGGACTGAACACCACTACTAGTACCACTTACTCCACTAGAGCTACTAACACTATACCTAGATTGTACTTGCTAATATTTGATATATTTACTTAACTTAGAAATGAAATGATGAAAGTTTTGATACAATACCAAGGGAAGGTTACGAAGAGGAGTTGTAGTGGTATGTTGTGGGTTTTTTCTACTGGGGACTTACTCATCTTCAAATAATAACGATCTCATCCCAAAATGCATGTCATCATCTCTAGAGTATGCTCCATTGACATTGTTATTGGCTACATAGGTGGATCTGGTGCATGCAATCCTTCTGACTCTGAGTGGGGTCTATCAATCCCTATTGAATTACCCTCAAAACTATTGTTGGTGTCTTCTACTTTTCTAGACCAAATTCTGTCATGCTTTCCACTTCTATGCAACTCAGGACTATCCATGCTATACTTCAATGATGATGAACCTATCGCTGCTTTTCCTATCCTCTGCAACTCTCTCCTCCTACACCTTATCTCTTTCAAATTCATTTCTTTCCACTCATCATCTATTATTTACCTTCCAATTCTCTAAAATATCATGCCTTGCACATGTCGTCAGGATCCATCACAACAGCTCCTCATTCCCTTAACTGGAAAAAATTCCTCCCACTAGGTCCCACCCCTAGCACCTAGGGTTTTAAGAAGCCATTGGATCTTCTTGGAATGATAAAAAATATTCTTCAACCATCAATACCTTGATCCACAAGGGAATTTCTTTCAACAATCTTCCCCGTAACTCAAAGATTAAAACTGCTTCTACTCCATGGAGGCTTCACTCAATGAAGCTATAACATATCATGTGTGTTCAAGGCATAGTAAATAGTACCCTTAATTTGACTACATATTGGAAAATACCTCTAAGAATCACATTATTTAACCCCCTACCAATACAAACCAAATATGGCTTCCCAATTAAAACACCCCTACTTTCTCTAGATATTGTAGGTGTCCATTTTTTCATTAACATTATTTATACCCCTTTATATTTTTTCATTAACTTTGATATCTATTTTTTATACTTGCCAATATAAAAACCCTCTACCCCCTATATATCCCCCAATATATATCCCCTAATATAAACCCACGTGGTAGAGTATTTCTCCCCCAGTGAATCACCTGTGTTATGCTCTATGAAAGGACTAATGATCTTCGACTGCAAATTCAATAATATAACCTGCTATTGTCGTATTTACCCAAAAATCAACATCCCTTGTCAGATCTCTATCCAAATAGTGGAGGTCAACCATATTAATGGTCGACTAGTCTCTGTGTATTTCAGGCCAACTTCCAACACCTACCTTGATTCACAATCATTTTATCCAATCCTATAGCTTATCAAGAAATTCACACCAAAATATTTCATATTGATCACAAGCAGGTTCAACATACTTAACTTTTGACCAAACCCATTCTAGATTCTTCTCCCATAGTTGAGATTTTTTCAAAATATTCTCATGCCATCAATTCTGAATACCCTTAGCAAAGATTATAGATACCATGATCTAGATCCCTTTTTGAGCTTAAGGTCTCAGCAACAACACCATTTATTGGTGGAAATTTTTGAATAATTAATAACCCATGTTCACCCTAAGTTTCCAACAAAGGAATTCTTCATAATCTAGCTCTTTGCCGACATTTTCACTCCCTTTTGTAAAGGAGCGTCTCACCCGAGGCAAGAGAGAACCAAAAAAATGTTAAGGGATTTTAGATAAATAGTAGAATGTAATTCACATTAAGATCATCTATCATCTATGCAACTATGCTAGGACAAAAACATGCAGCTGTTACAAAAGAATTCATAACAGTACTTATACAAATAAAAATTAAAATTTGAAGGGGCCCATTCATTCATCACATCATCACAAGATTATCACATAATCTCCAAAACTCCATTTTATTATTAGCTTCAGTCATTACATCAGAGATTGGACCAATTTGTGGGACTTTGTTACTCAAAATATCACATCAACCTCTAAAAACAATATGCTAGATATTTTGCACAAACACAAAGATCTGCAACACAAAATTCATTGATACAAAGAATCCATCTATATGGAGAATTTCTATGGAATTTGATCATCTATACTTTTAGTTATAGGCACGCTTGCTTGATCTAGTCTTGTTCAATAGCTTCTTGATGCCACGTATATTTTGTCCCTTTTCCCCAAAATCCTGGAACTGTGTCCCTTTTTCCTGTTGATTTCTTCAAACTTGATTCCACTTTCTTTCTTTTGTGATGCACTTCCCTGATTTTCAATTGCACAATTTCCAATACTTTATTTCTCTATCGCTTTTATACTTACAATAATCTATTTTCGATTTCTTTTTCCATTTGCCTTCCGCAACTGATATTTACTTCATTTTCCAAAAACAAAGGACCTAACACCCGGTCAGCATTGAAAATTGAGCACGTCCTAACCCTTCCTTAGGCTTCTAGCACATCCCAGAAGGGCTAAAAAAATATTCCCTTCAAAAAAAATAATATCGAAATCACTCGCTAATCATGAAATATAAAATAAATATCTATATTTCAAAGAAGGGTACTATTTTTAATAACTTGTGAATATTTTTTTAAGTTGTTTAAATTTAATCATATTTCTATACTGAAAATAACTAATAATAGAATAGTAGCTCCTCTTATTTACTTCCTTCTCATCTCACACATTCGTTCTTAATGCGATTCCATCTACCCACCTACCATCGATAGTAGGGTACATAGGAAGACTTCAGACAAAGACCTCAAATGTAAGCATGGTTGCAAGGGGTTGAGATATATGTTAAAAAAGCGTACCCAAAATATTATGTCTTGATCATTATATATGTAGTTCAATAATTATATTTTTTGATGTGGTTTTGGGTGCCAAACATTAAACTTATAGAACTAGATGGAAAACATTAAGTCGCATATAATAAACCATGTTGGACCATATACTTGATTGCAATACACAAATATATGTGTGTGTGTGTGTATAGATATGTATATAGATATGTATATGTATATATATATATATATATATATATATATATATATATATATATATATATATATATATATATATATATATGTATGTATGTATGTATGTATGTATGTATGTATGTATGTATGTATGTATGCCCTACAAAAAAAGAATATCAAAATCACTAACTAATCGTGAAAGATAAAATAAATATCTATATTTCAAAAGAAGGGTACTATTTTTAATAACTTGTGAATATTTTTTTAAGTTGTTTAAATTTAATCATATTTCTATACTGAAAATAACTAATAATAGAATAGTAGCTCCTATTATTTACTTCCTCCTCATCTCACACATTCGTTCTTAATGCGATTCCATCTGCCCACCTACCATCGATAGTAGGGCACATGGGAATACTTCAGACAAAGACCTCAAATGTAAGCATGGTTGTAGGGGGAGACATATATGTTAAAAAAGCGTACCAAAAATATTATGTCTTAATCATTATATATGTAGTTCAATAATTATATTTTTTGATGTGGTTTTGGGTGCCAAACATTAAACTTCTAGAACCAGATGGAAAACATTAAGTCTCATACAATAAACCATGTTGGACCATATACTTGATTGCAATACACAAATATATGTGTGTGTGTGTGTGTGTGCGTATCCAAAACATGAATGTGAGCTTTTCCATCTCGATTTGATACATTCGGTCTTCCTTTAATATTTGTACTTTGTCATAAGAATAATATGGCTAGCAATTTCATGGCGAGGAATAAAAAAATATTGGTTGCTAACTTCTCACGTCACTCATATTATTTTGCAATTGTGATCCCAAAGGCTAGATTAAGGAGGCCACTGTCACTATATTTTTTTTTTTTTCTAAGTATGATTAGTCTATTAACAAAAAGGAGATAAAATTACAGCGATACTGAAGTCTAATACATTGCCCTGAAGAGAGGCAAAGGTGTCAAGATAGACATGGAATGTGATTGCTCCAGTACAGGGAGCTCAGTATTGAACCATTTTCTAGGTTTAAAAAATACAAAAAAGAGCTGAAATTCTAGTTCACCATCTGAACAAAAACATGCCCAATAGTAAGGGCCGCCTGTCAAACTATCATGACATGAAAAAACAAGCTAAACATCAGGAGTTTCTTCAATAATCCGGCACCAACCTATATCATAAATGATTCCTTCAGGAGCCGCTGCTGTGTTGGATGGACTAGGGTCATCCAGTGCCACATCCATGTTCGGAGCGCTGCTTGCTAGTGCCTCAGGAACTTGCAAAGTCTCTCTGCCAATCTCCAACTAGATATTCGATGTCGGAACAGAAACAGATCTAGGCCCTCCCGATGAGCACTCGGTTTGCCCTCTTGGGATTCTTCCTGGAAAACCACTGAAATATGCTCCGTGATTCTTGGTCGATTCAGCGTGCTGCAGAAGGTGAAGATCGTAGAGCCATATGTGGGACGCCCTCTTCCGCTTCGCGTGCGCGGGTAATGCCCAATAGAGAAGTCGCTAGAAGGGGAGGTCGACTCAGTGGATGGGCTGGAAGGCACCCTCCTAAGCTGACCCCGACGAGACCTCATACGATGGTGACGACGAGGCATCGGGATGACCAAAGTAGTGGTAAGAGAGCGAGGCGGTGTAGCGATGAAGACTGAGCTAGCGGAGTGCGTGACCACAAGGACCAGGCTAGCGGATAACAGGAACACTACAATTCACAGGCCTGGTGCCCGAGAAAGAAACCAAAATGAGGACGAAGGCAGCTCTGTCATGCGACCAGAGCTTGGAAATAGAGTCGCCTCTCCGTTTATGCCACCATATTCATCAGGGAGGATGAGACTCACATAAACTATGCCAAACTCAGAACTCTAACTAGGTTTTGGAGAATTTTGTGACTGAGTCACTAGGATTTGCACCCCCGCTGGCTCATAATTGAGCTTTAAAACATCAATCTCCTTTAGGTCTTAAGAATCATCCAATTTAATTGCCACAGTAAATGTAGCCAAGGTTTGAATCGAGCCAGCGTGTACGAGCACATGAACCATGGTGCCAGACAGGGATGCTGGATCAGAGCCGATGAACAACGAGCAAGTGAACTCTGCATATACCAAATTCCCAGACCCTTCATTTATTTGCCTATTGATTATGTTGTACCATCTAGGCAAGTGTCGTGCCTCCTGGCACCACCTCTGTCCCATCCTGAGTGTTAGCTGTCTAAGCACCCGCATCCGGGGTATCTGCATCCTGTTGGACTAGAGTTTTGCATTCCTGTTTTTTATCATGATTTTGGATTATGTCCAGAGTTCCAGTGATCAGAGTGTATCCATTTTCCACCCCTAGGTTGGCTAGAAGATCAGTGACCTTGTTGCCTTCCCATTTCACATGGTTGCAGGTGAGGGCCCGATGAGTGTGGAACAGTTGTTCGATTGCATTCAATCTGTCTTCGAGTCTCCAGCTGTTGGCTATTTTCTGCGCATGAGCCCCGTTGAGAAGTTGATTGACCATGGTGATGAGTAATAGGGAGTCACCTTCGATTTCCAGTGGTTGAAAGCCATGTCGTTGAGATAGGAGGAGGCCTTGCCAGAGTCCCTCCAGTTCAGCCGAGTTGTTGGTGTCCCAACCAATGTTTCCATAGTATATTAGGAGGGGCAAGCCCTGATGATCTCTGAAAATACCTCTGAATCCAGCTTTCCTAGGGTTTCCCTTTGAAGCCCCGTCAAAGTTGAGTTTGAAAGTGTGCTTTGGAGGGGGGGTCCATGGGTGCTTATTTTTGCCCTTGCCTTCTGGCTGCCTGAGATTGTGAGTACTTTGTGGGAGTTGAATGTTCCAGTTTTCCCATATGGCTTTCTCTTTTGCATTGGAGGGGAAATCCTCTGGGGTCCAGATTTGGAGCGCCAGGGTTTCTTTTAGATTGATGCAGAAGTTGCTCCAAAGGATTTCTGAAGGAGTGCTTTGATCTTTGAATATGCGTTTGTTCCGTTCCTTCCAAGTTGTCCATAGAAGGAGTCTGGGAATCAGACTCCATAGGTGGTTTAGGAGCTTGCTTTTATATGGATGCTGAGGCCAATGACGAATGGAATGGATGATATCTTCAGATCCTTTACATCTTTTTTGGCATCGGAAGCTGACTTTCTCCCACATTTGATTGGCAAGAGTACAAGAGTCCAAGAGATGTTGTAGCGTTTCTTCCTGAGAATTACAATTGGGACACCTAGAGGGCCCATGATAGGTTTTTTTCCTGAGATTGTCCAATGTAAGAATTTTCATGTGCCCAACAAGCCAGAGAAAGAGAGAGACTTTGGGCCAAGTACCCTATGTCCATATTCTATCCCAGATCGGATCCAGAGGTGCTGTATCTTTGCTCACAATGTTGTAGGCCTCTTTGGTGGTGAACGTGCCTCTGGGGGTGTATCCCCATCTTAATATGTCTCTGCCTTCTGAAAATTTGATGCGGCGATTTAGTAACTCCCTTTCCAAGTTCTCCTTAATCTGGTCATCTGCGTTCCTGATCAACCTGTCAATCCGCTTCCATTGTCTGTATCCCTGTTCTATTTCCGGAATCCATTGTTGCTTGACGGTTGCCTTTTACTGCTCTTCCCAGTCTTAGCAAGGAGGCTGACTGAGGAGGCTGCTAAGATTTGGAAGTTGATTCCATGCCTCCGTCCAGAATCTGGCAGTGCTGTCGTTTTTTATTTCCCAAAAACTATTTTGTTGGATCAGCAGATAATGTTGTTTCACATTGTTCCATATTAGTGAACCATTGTCATGCGGAATGAATCTTATGAGCTCCTCTGATGGTCTATGGTTAGCATATTTCGCTATCCATATTGCTGCCCATGGCTTAGTGGGATCAGAGAGCCATTTCCACCATATTTTTGCTCCCATGATTGCGTTGCTTTGACTGGGGTCTTGCAGCCCTATTCCCCCTTGTTCTTTTGGCTTGCAAACAATGGTCCATTTTACTAAGGCCCACTTGCGATTTGTACCTGTTGCGCCCCAGAGAAAATTGTGTTGAAGAGCTTTGATTTTTTGAGGATGCATTTAGGCGCTGCCAAGATTGAGAAGAGGCAGAGAGCCATTGCCTGAAGCACTATTTTGATCAACACTAATCTACTGGCAATGTTCAGGGTCCTATGCGTCCATAAGGAGAGGTGAGATTCCAGTTTTTCAAGGAGCAAGCGCCATGAGGCGTGCTTGATGGCGGAGTCTGTGAGGGGGGCTCCAAGGTATTTGGAAGGAAGGGAGGCTATGGAGAAGCCCAGGATACGAGCAATGGCAAATTGAGTAACAGGGGGAGTATGATAGAAGAAGATTTGCGATTTGGACGTGTTTACATTCATGCCTGAAGCTTCAGAGAAGTCATTCAGAAGGGATTTGTAAAGGGAGGCTTCTTGAACAGAGGGGTACCCAAAAAGAATATTGTCATCAACGAACTGTTGATGAGTGATGGCTGAGGAGTTGTGGATGGATAAACCTTTGAGGCGATGGGAGATGAGGGCTTGCTTGATATGGCGTCCCAAACCTTCTGCCATTAGAACAAAAAGAAAGGGGGAGAGGGGGTCCCCCTGTCTTATACCTCTGGAGGGACTGAAAGGATGAGAGGGGATGCCATTAATGAGAATGGAGAAGAAAGTAGATGAGATTAGACTCAGAACCCAACGAGTCCAAGTAGGGGAGAAACCAAAGGCAGTTAACATTTCTTGCATGTAAGACCAACTCAACTTATCAAAGGCTTTGGAAAGATCAATCTTAAGAATCATACCTGCCTGTTTGGAGTGCTTGAGGGAGTGTATGATTTCATGTGTGAGAATGATGCCATCCAAGATTTGTCTTCCTTATACGTATCCAGCTTGTTCAGGCAATATGAGCAGGGGCAGGAACGGCTTCAACCTGTTGGCAATGACTTTAGATATCACCGTGTAAATGACATTACAAAACAAAATTGGTCAAAATTTATCCGGAGTGCTAATGTTCTCTTCTTTCGGTATGAGGGCGATGAAAGTTGAGTTTAGGGAAGGCAGAAGCCAATGAAAGGACTGTGATTCTTCCACCACTTGCCATACTTCTTCTTTTATGAGGTCCCAGAAGGTGTGGAAGAAAGTAGGGGTGAATCCATCCGGACCAGGGGCTTTTCCCTTCTTGAGCTGTTTCATTGCCATGTCCACCTCCTGAGGCATGACTGGTCACAAAAGGAGTTGGTTGTGTTCTTCTGTGACAATTTTCGGCATATTTTGGGTGATCGTTTCTATGGAAGGAAGTCTATCAATCTGGGGTTCCTGATGGACTTCCTGGAAGTGATTGATGAACTCCTGTTCAATCTCTGCATGATTTTCCACTCTTTCCCCTCCTGGTTTTTGAATGAAAGAGATTGTATTGTGCATTCTTCTTTGAATTGTTGTTCTGTGGAAGTATTTGGTGTTCCTTTCTCCTTCTTTCAGCCATCTAATCCTTGATTTTTTCTTCCATAGGATTTCTTCCTGTTGTCTTCTCTCCTCCAGTTGATTGTGAATGTGCTTCTCTTGCTCCAAAAACCCATCCTTATATCCCTCTATTATAATTTGTTGCTGTAGATCTTTCATAGCTTTGTTTAGATCTTGTTGAGCCTGGAATATGTTGCCGAAAATCTCTTGATTCCATTGTTTGATTCGGGATTTCAGGAATTTGAGTTTCTGTTGAAACTGGAACATTTTGGAACCTTGAGGCACCTGGAAATTGTTCCAAGTTGAATTGATGAAGTCTTTGAAAGCAGGGTGTGTAAGCCAGAATGCTTCGAATCGGAATGGACGCCTGATCGAATTTCCTGGTCTTTGCCATTGAATGGCGATGGGCCAATGGTCAGAGCCTGCGAATGGAAGAATTGAAGCCGTGATGTCGCCCCCCAGATGCACAGCATTGTCAGAGATGAGAAATCTGTCTAGTTTGGAAGCAATGTGGTGCTTGCCCGCCCTGCGATTGCTCCATGTGTGCATTCCATTGCAAAATTGAAGATCGATTAGCAGGTTATTTTGGATGAATTCTTTAAAGTGTTGATTTTCCAGGTCCAGCTTGGCGCGTCCTCCCCGCTTTTCCTCCAATTTGGTGATCATGTTATAATCGCCGCCCATGATCCACAGTGGATGGTTTCTATTGAGATTTAGCATTTGCATTGTATCTAGAAGAGCAATTTTTTTCCCTGTCTCTTGTAGGAAGTAAACAATTGTTAGATGACCGTGAATGTTGGTGCCAATTATATGAAAGGTAGCCTGAATGATATGATGGGAAGCATGAAAATCTGAAAGCGTTATAGCTTGTGTGTTCCAAGCAATAGCCAGTCCTCCGGAGGCCCCCAAAGCATCCACCACTACTGATTGACAACCCGGCCAAGCTCTGGAAAGAATGTTGCCCAAAGTGTTGTTGTTGCATTTCGTTTCCTGCAAGAAGAAAATTTGGGGCTGCTCCTATTTTATCATGTTTTTTATCATCCTGAGTTTCCCGGGGCTGTTGAGACCTCTTATGTTCCATGAGGTGAGCTTCATGGTTCACTATTGGTGGTGGATATGTAGTACTTAGTCAGCTTAGCATATCTGCCTGAGTCTACCAAGATTTTACCTGTTGCTATAGTTCTTTGAAGATCCATCTTTCTTCCGCGTTTTTTGGAGTCTTTAGGAAGGAAGCTGTTATAGACATTTTTGGGCACTGCAACCCCAATCATAAATTTCCATAAACCAAGGGCTCTTAAGTCCCTAAAAGTGTTGTTCCAACCTCTAAAAGAACAAGGTCAACTGATTACATCTTCTCCCAGAAGTTCTCCATGAAAAACTACTCAGAACTGGTCAAAACTGGACCATCTCACCTGCTCCATGGTCAAAGTGCGCTGCATCCCACCTAAATACACACGGGAGGTGCGATGCATATTGAAAAGCCCTTCTATGGGGTGCGATGGGTGAGTGTGGACAAATGGAAGGGTCAATCTGCAAGGTGGAGGATCATGGAATCTTCCAGAAACTTCTCCTGTGACACCTTCCTCTCTGCATTCGCCCAGGGATGAGTAAGAGATCATCAATCTCCAAGTGGAATCAAGAACTATCAGAGAGAGGACACTAATCAAATCTCAAAAGCTGACTCACCCCCCTTGTAAACATCTATATATGGATCCCTCATCCCAGAGATCTAGGGGCTGGAATTTTGTATCTTGTAAGGAAGTGTTGCTGGTTTCTCGATGCAACATCATAGTGTTGGGTGATCTAAGCTTTTCATGAGGTGAAGAAGGGCTTTCTTGATGAGAGGATGATGTTGGGTCAGAACAATTGGTTGTAATCCTCTTCGCTATTCTTGATTATTAATAAAGCTATTCAAGTTTTCCTCCACATTCTTGTATAATTAATGATATATGCATTTGTGTGGTCAATATATATCTGGTCCTATATTGTTTATGATAATAGATCTATGTTCTTGGATAGTGTTATGCTACTTTGATTCTACAGGTGCTCTTTGAAGCTGGGTAGACGAGGAAGCGAGTGGCAAAGATCTATTAGAAGGGAGAGGAATCAAGCAAGGAACCAAGCGCAAGATAGAGGTTGGTCTCCTTTATTCCCCTCTTATCTATTTCTCATAAAGGAAAATGAAAGTGGTTTTAGTTTGTTTGTTTCTAAGGTAGCTACCAGCCTTAGTGGGACTAGAAGCTCTGCATAGACACTAGATTTCCCCATAAAAAAATGGCGACTCCACTGGGCAACGAATAGATTGTTTATTTGTCTATATTTGTTTACTTTATAAACTTATAGACAGAGCCTGAAGTCAAGCCAGCTAGCCTTCGAATTGCATTTGCTATGAAAGTGAAAAGTAGATCAATGTTGCTTCAGTCTATCTCCGGGTTTTGTTTATGAACTGAACAATCGATTTACAAGCTCTCTAATTTCCCTTGTGGTGGCTCTAGTAACCTCTTTAGATCTACCCCTGTGATTGATTTACTGGTTACCACTTGCTCGGCCTAAATCCCTGAACTGAGCTGCAAACTATGACCCGGAACCCAATTGAAGTCTCGTCCCTGGACCATCGCACTATCTCTTCTTTGGATTCTAGATGCATCGCACTTCCCGGGTGTAGTAGGTGCGTTGCATCTCTTTTTCCTTGTGTTACAGGTGCGCTGATCAGACAAGGTCCCTTCTGCTCTTAGATTTTGGTTTCTGTGTTCACTCTTTTCAGATCTATTCAGGAGTTTTGCTGTCTGTAGTCAGTATACCTCTGTTGAAACCCCCTTCCTTTTCCGCCTCCATTTTGCAATGAACTGTAAATGTTTTTATGTATTGTGATGCATTTTTACTTCTCTTTACAAAGAAGTAGCGTAATTGAACCGTCGTTTCTTGATTTGAAAGTGTCGCAAGTGTCGTTTTCAGTCATACAAGAGAATCTGATTGTTCTTGATAGTCGATTACACTGTTACTCTTGTATTTGATTTGAATTAGTAGTTTTTCAAGTGTTGAAAGCGAGTTTTCAATTCCAAATCGCAAAGTGTCATCATTGTCTTCATTTTTCCTTGAAAAGAAACTTGTTAGTAATGTCGCTTTGAAAAATAATTCAGATTTGTGCTTAGCTTTCTTTTTATCATTCACACATTAAGAAGGCTGAAAACAAATACATGCATGTGCGTTTGCATTTATACTGTTTGTTGGTTTGATTTAGGACAGTGCATATAGTGTGTGCTCTCTGCTCTATGTTGAAAGAATATCATCTCTCTTTCCTTAGTAGCTAGGATTTTCATTGCAAAAAGAAGATTAAACGATTGTTTATCATCTTAGATTGCATTTTAGGAATTGTACATCTACATCATGCAGTGAACCTGAAAGGAAAATTTCTTAAGCAAGATCAACTGTAAAATAAATTTAATGAACCTAAAAGCGCTTTGGAACCTAACGCACAACATTTAGAAGTCTAGGCTAGAGACGTATTCCGGCGTCGTAAAGCCTGGTAACTGTTGTTTTCATTGATGGTTGGGTGATTCCTCCACTTTGAGATGATAAGTGCCAATACAGACTTGTGCTCCCACGTACCATCGAGTATATATTGGGAGACCACAATAGGCTTTATCCTTTATCCATAGGAAGCCGTGTCTGCCGCCCTATCGGTCGCAATGCACTGAACACAGCATTCGGGAAGATTGACTGCCGTACCGTAAAAATTATTCTGGAGTTTTGCGATTGGTTTGGTAATCCCTCTGTCTAGATTTCCAGAGTAATCTCTTTCATTCCTTTTCAGACTCCTTAAAGGAAAAGGTCCATCTGAGAACTTGTCACTTCAGGCTCATTAAAAATCGAAGGCGACTAGAGTGATCTTTTGTTTTTTCTCAACTCTTAAAAATTGAAAAAGAAAGTTGTGTCAAAGCGTCTAAAATTTATTTTAATCGGAATAAATATCACCTTTCCTACATTGGTCTTAGGTTGAGAAAAATGGAGTCCACCAACCAAGGAGTTCCCCTTGGGGGAAATCCTAGTCCCTTCTCCTCTTCGGGAGATGTTGGTGCGCCCCATATGGCCACATTGTCGCTTTCAGGATTGACAATCGGCTTGCCCTTATGGCTCTTCTCAACCTCTGTCGTTCAGAACACCTTGATTCCTGAACAATCAAGTCAGCAACTAAACGATACCAGAGTTACCCCCCAACCTTCTACTTCGTCCAATTCTTCCTCTCCTCCTTCCTCTTTGCTTGATGAAGCTGGTAAAGCCAAAAATCAAGTAACCGAGAAGAAGAAGGAGAAGAAGAAGAAGGAGCCAAAGGCAAAAAGGGGCGACCAGGCATCGTCTAGCGAAAATCCACACACTGCACCATCCAGGCCTAAATCGCCATGTGTCATTTGCAAAGGAGACCACTATCATCGAGATTGTCCTTTCATCCCTCGAATCTTAAGGGACTGGTCTCCTCGTTTGCGCAATCCAGTGTCATCAACCTCTGATGATCATGTTGAAAGTACACCATCAACTAGTGAAAGTGAAGCCCCTGGACAAAAAGGAAGATGTAAATTTCCTTGTAAACTGTGTGAAGGCAATCACGTCGTCCATCGTTGTCCCTTCTTAGGCGAGGCTAAAAGAGTTTTGGACAACCATCCGGTTTCACCGTTACGACTTCCTCCTAGGTATAAGAAGCTCTTGCCGACTCCGTCACTAGTTGAAAATCCGGCTGACACGCCCTTGTGGTTGGCCAAAGAATCTGTCATTGAAGATAAACCATTTGAATCCACACCAGACGAAAGTCAAAAGGTCGAGGCGGCAGTTGACCCGGTCTTGCCTTCAGAGGATCCATCTTCAGATGATACAGTCACCGAAGAGAACAAGAACGACACCATTCAAATTCTCTTCATAAGCACAAACTCCGATGAACATGGGGGCAGTCTACCCATTCCTTTACCGCAGGAAGGAAGTTTGTCAGAGTCATATCCGGCCGTCTATTCGGTCCCACCTCCAAGCAACTTGGTTGTTTCCTTCGATTGGAATCTGCTAGGCAGACCCCATTTACCAGCTAGTGTACCATTTCGAATCATTGGCCAAATATATAGAATGGTCATGGTTGGTACCATCATAGATGAAGGGGCTTCTGTGAGTATCCATTCCTCAACTGCTTGGAAAGCGCTTGGTTCGCCATCGCTTTGCCTGAGATGAGAAATCTAACAGGCTTTGACAAAGGAACCAGTCGACCGTTAGGGATCCTTCCCAATGTGCCGATAACATTGAGAAGGAAAATCGTTCACATGAACGTAATGGTAGTCCAAGGACCCCTGGATTATAATCTACTCCTTAGATGCGACTATATTTATTGCATGGGAGCCATTGTCTCCTCACTCTTTAGAGTAATGTGTTTTCCGCATGAAGGAAGAGTGGTCAAGCTCATAGACCAACTTTCATTCCCCGGTTCACACATAGCAAATAGTCATATACTAACCCTGAATGGTCTTTTCACGCAAGGAATGTCTCATCAATCCCCAGTCCGTCCTCCTGATGAGCATGAGTGATTCGGAGGATATGACTGAAACCTAGGGGGCATGCACCCTGGCCTGTTTCAACAGGAAAACCTTGGGTATAAGGTAGATTTCTGCGGAGGATATATGACTGGCTGATACACCCGTCCATTTAGGAAAATGGGGTTATATCGAAATAAGATACCTCTGTTATAAGGTAGGCCTTTCCCGATAAAACAAATGTTTTTTCTGCAAATTGAGGGGTAACCTGGGAACTCTACTTCACTATGCCTGGGGTCATGCAAACCTTTTGGCATGCAAGCGAAGAGCGACCATTTATTTTTTAAATTTTTAGGTCCTCTAACCCTTTAAACTTGTAGGATTGGTCGTTTCCTAACTTGCATAAAGAAAGGATGTGGGGCAAAGCTTTGAAAAAATGTTGTTTTTATATGAGACATCCTTATTATACGACTGGATCGAGCAGTTTTAACGCGAAATTCAAGCTCGTTAAAAAATAAACATAAGCAATGAGAAAATGTTCCCCCAGAGTTCAAGCTCATTAAAAATGAACCATTTTCCGGTAAATAACCTTTGTGAATGTATTATCATCAGCCTTTGAAGCCTTGGTCGTGTTCTCATCATCACCTCCACTCTGTATTGGCCGATCATTCACCTCCATTTGATTGTTTACCCTTTTGAGGAACAGTTGCGAAGAGTGATCCTGTTAGCCATCCTTGTGACACTGCCATGATTGGGAAAATTCCAAACCTTACCTGGAATCAGCTGCAACCCAAATTTATCACTCGTTCCTCAAAAAACGAGTCTCCTTTAAGCTCTTTTCAACTGACTTGTAAAATATGAAAATATTGCTGAGCAATTGGCCTCTCCAGCTCGTTAAAGGGACTGGAAGTGCTATCCCTCCTTTAGATTTTAATCTTTTTGGACTTGAGGGATCATCACACAAAAAGATCGAGCGCTTGTTTTGTTCGGCTCGTTAAAAGTACTGAAAATTCATCCCTTTTGTATTGTTTTATACTTTTTCGGACTCAAGGGATTATATGACGAAAAAGGATTATTGGAGTTTTCTTTACGTCCCTTTTTCAGACTCTCTAAAATTGAAAAGGGCCGAGTTATCCTTGTCGTTAAACTCGTTAAAGCCGAATAGTGACAAACTTGTCCATACAGACAAGAACGAGTTTCACTATCGCTTGGCTCGTTAAAACATAGCGATGGGTTTGCCCGAAGGGCAAATTATAGAACAAGCATACATTATCCTCCTCAATCTTGACAAAAATAAAGAGGTACTGGTCAGCAATGACTGGGGAAAAATTGGGAAGAAAACTTGAAGAAACTTTATTGGTAGCAAGTCACTCTTGAACATGACACTTTCACTCTGCATCCGAGTCGGGTTGGGTTGTTCCGTTCACTGGTCATATCACCATGGGTCCATCACACCATCCATATTTGGGGTTAACGCTACCAATCCATCATGTCAGTGTCACCGATATGTTCAAGAGAAGTCACTCAGAGAATTCACCTGTGTCTCACCCACTGCAATACATTTACGCTCCATTCGTTCATGACCGCCACCCTGAACCTTATATCACTAGATCGTTTTCACCTCCATTAAAATCATTTGCTCCGTTCCGTGTCATTGATGTGGGATTCACTAAGGCCCTCCTATGACGGATCGCTTCTTGTCGACATCAGCTCATTATTCAAGAAGTCGATCTAGGAACAACCCTTTTAGTACTTTGAAGCTTGCATGCCTCAATGGCAAGTTTCTCACTTCCGGCGACAGGATGACATCAATGGCCTTCGACCGAAAGATTTTGTGTGGTGTTCGATGCCAAGTCCCTCATTCACACCACGTGAATTGTGCTGTAGTACCTTGAGGGTCATCATCATTATCGGTGATTCCTCTCGCGCATGTTAACAACTTACATCATTGGCTGGTAATCAGGAGATGTCTTTCCATGTTCGACTCTAGAACATCTCTCACATGGATCGACTTGTACTTTGAGTGAAGATCGAACGAGATTGAAGACCCCAGATCTAGTTTCATCCATCCGGGCTGCGATATATATTCAAGAAAATAAAGACATCAAATGTACATCATTACTGCACAGATAATCATCCAATCCAAGGGATGATGGCTCTACCAGAATCATCAGTCTACACTCAGACGATTGTCTGTTTTATGTACATGAAAATGAATTAAAGTTGAGCATGGGAATGCCCGCCTGAACTAGATCATGAAAATATTATGAAGATAATGTATTGTACTGTATCTTATTACAGGTCGCCTTCCAGCTTGAAAAAACTTCAGATCCTCATGATAAAGCATTTCACCCGACATCAACAGATTAACGACCTCATGCTTTAGGGGGCAACTGTTATAGACATTTTTGGCACTGCAACCCCAATCATAAATGTCCATAAACCAAGCGCTCTTAAGTCCCTAAAAGTGTTGTTCCAACCTCTAAAAGAACAAGGTCAACTGATTACATCTTCTCCCAGAAGTTCTCCATGAAAAACTACTCAGAACTGGTCAAAACTGGACCATCTCACCTGCTCCATGGTCAAAGTGCGCTGCATCCCACCTAAATACACACAGGAGGTACGATGCATACTGAAAATCCCTTCTATGGGTGTGATGGGCAAGAGTGGACAAATGGCAGGGTTAATCTGCAAGGTGGAGGATCATGGAATCTTCCAGAAACTTCTCCTGTGACACTTGCCTCTCTGCATTCGCCCAGGGATGAGTAAGAGATCATCAATCTCCAAGTGGAATCAAGAACTATCAGAGAGAGGACACTAATCAAATCTCAAAAGCTAACTCACCCCCTTTCAAACATCTATATATGGATCCCTCATCCCAGAGATCCAGGGGCTAGAATTTTGTATCCTATAAGGAAGTGCTGCTGGTTTCTTGGTGCAACATCATAGTGTTGGGTGATCTAAGCTTTTCATGAGGTGAAGAAAGGCTTTCTTGCTGAGAGGATCATGTTGGGTCAGAACAATTGGTTGTAATCCTCTTTGCTATTCTTGATTATTAATAAAGCTATTCAATTTTTCCTCCACATTCTTGTATAATTAATGATATATGCATTTGTGTGGTCAATATATATCTGGTCCTACATTGTTTATGATAATAGATCTATGTTCTTCGATAGTGTTATTCTGCTTTGATTCTACAGGTGCTCTTTGAAGCTGGGTAGACGAGGAAGCGAGTGGCAAAGATCTATCAGAAGGGAGAGGAATCAAGCAAGGAACCAAGCACAAGATAGAGGTTGGTCTCCTTTATTCCCCTCTTATCTATTTCTCATAAAGGAAAACGAAAGTGGTTTTAGTTTGTTTGTTTCTAAGGTAGCTACCAGCCTTAGTGGGACTAGCAGCTCTACATAGACACTAGATTTCCCGATAACATAATCTTCCATCCCACTGACTGCCTGGTTGTATGCCTAGTTGATTTTGCTGGTAAGCCCTTGAGATAATGACTTCCAGTGTACTGATCTGGTGCTCTTGTATCTTGTCGTAGTCTTTCTTTTTACAAGCTTGCTCAAGCTCAAAGATGTCAAGTCCTCGCAGATCTATGCTTTCTGGCTCTTCATCCATGTGTTGCGTCTGACTGCTTTCTGCGGATGTGAGAGTTAGGGGCGGGAGTTGGCTGGGGAGTCCATCAACATCCATCTCAATAATTTTTCGATCAAGATCCTTGCAAGCTGTCTCAGGAGTTTTAGGAATCTCTTTTCGAGGCAGGGGTTTGGGCGAGGAACTCGACGGTGGAAGGGATGAGGATGGGATGATCAACTGGAGGTTTGGCTGAGAGATCTGGGGATTATCTTCAGAAGATTTGGCTAGAACCTCAAAGCTGTTGCTTGTAGAGGGGATGGAGGTTTCGTTCAGCATGGGTTTCTTCCCAATGGAGGGTCTTTTGTGCGATCTCTTGCGATGGATAACTTTGGTGAATCCATCCTGAGCCATTTTGTCTGAGGGGTCAGCTGCTTGGGGCTTGACATTTAGAGGGCAATCTCGGAACAGATGCCCGTGGGCATGACACTTGCGACAACGGAAGGGAACATGTTCATAATCCAAAGGCTGTATCCATTCATAGTCATCATGGAAGAGACTTACCGAGTCCGGGAGGGCTTGATCCAGGTGCATGAAGACACAAATACGTGCATATGATGTGTATCTACTCAGCTTCATTTCTTCAGCTATTTTTACAAACTCCCCCAGCCCCTTGCCTATTTCTCTTAGCGATTCTTCATCCCAGTGTTCTAATGGGAGCAAGTACATCCTAATCCATACTGGTGCCCAAATGAGATCCTCCTTGTTAGGGTTAAATCTCTCTACCCAGGACCTTAAGTACAAACCAGCTGAGTTGAAGAAATAGGGACCTTCATCCATGATCCTGTTCCGATCTTCAATGCAGAAGAATATTGCTGTGAAGAACCCTTTTGGTCCTAGCTTCAGGGAGATGTGTCCCTTGGGTTTCCATTTGGCAGAGATCCATCTTTGCAGAGCTTTTTCAGTCAGCCACAATCCAATAAATTTTCCAATGAGCACATGGTCGTGCATGTACTGGATGCATTCATTGATTCTATGGCTGGGAAGTTCTATTTTGGGTCTTTCAGCGGCTATGGGCTTGCATGTCGCTGAGGTGACATTGGGCGGTATCTGTTGCCCTTGCTGTTCTTCTCATTCTGCACTGCATTTGTCTGTCTGTTCTGTAGGGGCTTTTGTCGTCTCTTGCATAGGGGTATCTTTATCATTAGAATCTTGATATGGATCCCTTGGCTTTGTCGTATTCTCCGGTGGCGACTCCTTTACAAGTGACGGGGAGGGCTTTGAAACTCCCCCCCAATGGTAATCCATTGCCAATTTGGCTTTGCTAGCTTTCTTTTGCTACAGTATGGAGGGCAAATGGAGGGCGTCGGCGGAGATGGTTAAACTTCTCCATTGCAGGGTATTACAGAAACCCTAGGTCGTAGAGCGTAGCAAAGCCTTCACCTAAAAGTGCACCCCATTGTCACTATCTTTACAACATATGGTGAGAATTTTTAAATTCTAGGGTTCCTACCATTGAAATAATTCATTTATTTTTTTCCTACAATTGAAAGCCATATTAGGACATTCTAGGATGAGGAATTAATTTTTTCATCCAATGAGTATTCCTGCTTGAAATTTGAGTAAATCCTTAGGGAGATAAGCTGAAAATACAAGTTGAAAAAATATTTTTATTATTTTATTATTTTTTAGTTTTTTTACTTGTTTATCCCAAAAATGGTGAATCATCCCCCATGGTTGACATCATCATCTTGAATCCTATTAGTTCTTATTAAGTTTATTTTGGTTGTACATTTTTCTTAGGAGGCACATTTTAGACCTCAAAATTCCCCTAATGATTCTTCAAATTCATGGTATTTAGATTTAATTTATTATTTATCTCATGGTTCTAATCCACCACATTTAGCTTTTAAAAAAAGGTCGAATTTGAGATTGATATTAAACTCCAACCAATATTAATTAATAAATGGAGTGGTGATTGGAAAAAATTATGATTTGATTTTACCTAGATGTTTAGAAGAATCAAAAGTCAACACAATGTTGCATGATTTGCATGATGGACCTGTAAGAGGAAAGTATGGTGGAAATACCACCACCCATAAAATTATACACACAGGTTATTACTGGCCTGCTTTGTTTAAATACACAAATACATATGTTTGTAAATGTCAGGTCTCTTAAGTAGCCATAGGAAGGGGCAAAACATTAGCCTTACCACTGCACCATCTTACTATTGAATAACCATTTTAGTAGTAGGGTATCGATAGTATAGGTGAAATCACCCCAAGTTAGTGTGAGTATCATAGGTACATTTTCAAAATAACTGATTATTTTACTAGATGGGTGGAATCCATACCTTTACAAAAATGTTCCTTCAGAACATGTAATATCTTTTATTGAGCAGTTTATAATCACAAGGTTTTGCATCTCAAGAACTTTGGTCTTTGGTAAAGCTACTTATTATTTTTCTTAAAACTCACTAAATTTTCTATAAGAAAATGTATTAAACTAAAATATTATGCTAATTATTTCCCTCAGGGAAATAATTTAGCAGAATCAACAAACACGAACCTTTTAAAGTTCATTAAGAAACCAAATATTGATAATTACAAGAATTGTCATAAATCTCTGGCAAATGCATTACAGGAAGACAAAGTAACATATATAGCCTCAATAGGAAATTCACCTTACTTATTTTCCTATGGCAAGGAAGCCATTATTCCACCTAATGTGCCTTTACCTTCATTATTTTAGTCTAGTCAATCTAGAATGAACCTTACTCTAACATGCAACAATGTACAGGAGAACTACTTAAATTAGAAGAAGTCAGAGATAAAGGCAAATGAACTCTTTCACATCATTAAAATATTATTACAAAATGGATTGATAATCATTCAGTGGGTAATAAAACTTTCAAAGTTGGAGATTTAGTTTTGAAATGGAACAATGCCCACGAGGAAAAAGGAAAATGTGCAAAATTAAAAAAATTGTAGTTAGGTCCATTTGATATCTCCCAAAAGATTATCCCATCCACTTTCCTATTACAATATTTAAATAGGGAAATGTTAGCCTCACTCTTTTAGATATCAATAATAAATCCAATTATTAAATTAAATAAATAAAATCATGAGAATTCCTCAAACCAAGGATTCTAGTTTGGATGACAGATTCTCTCCAACTAGCTCTCCTAAATTAGTGTGTAAGTTGAGAAATTGTCTCAACCAAGTGAGTCTAAGATAGATGCACTATCTTAAGACCACTTTCTCATGTATTTAAATGTATTATTAAATTATTTGAATGAAAGAGAGAATTACATGAGCATGAGAGACCACACGATGGCTCTTTGCCTTTTCCGCCATTTTATTATTTGTGAGTTAATTTGTTTTACATATGGTTTTATGGATTTGTGATATGGTTGTGTGATTCTTCTTCATGTGGTATCAGAGCCTTGAAAGATCTATGGAGCAATCAATTCCCTCTTGGACCAGCCAATTCCTTAATATGAGCAATCAAATTCCTCATGCCCAAATCATTGTGCGCACTCACCAGAAACACCTGGTTGAGCTTGGGGGCCCCTGCAACATGAGCCCTGGTTCGAACCCACCTGTCCAAGCGCACAAGGGAAATCTGTGGTGGTAGGAGATTGATCTTGGTCACCACCAAAATAAAATGAAGTTCCTCACCCTTGCCAGCTTCAATTGCATTCGACATCATCTTCGCTGCACGTCACGGGAACAAATCGTCGAAGTCCATGGCATCAACCACCATCACCACCATGGTCCAGTTGTTCCTGCTCAACTTAATCAACCGGATTCCCATGCTAGACTTGAAATCGGGCAGCAAATTCTCAACTCGTTGGTCCTTCACTTGACCGTAATGTCTGAGTGACCTTCAAATTTTCCATTATATTTAATTTTATTTGGTTGAATAGTTACAGTAATTGTGGAATTCATGGAGGGAGGAAATAATTATAATTGAAAGGGACATCCTTGAGGCTTTCTTTTGGAATTTTTGTGAATGTAAGGTTCCTCTTGTAGGGATGATTCGTACTACAGTTCTTTAAAGTTCCTCTATCAGTGATGATCGATACCAGAGTTCTTTACGGGGCATTTTATAGTCATTTTGTTTTGTCTCCAAGAACTTCACATATACTCCAAGTAAAAGTGAGAGGTGAATGAGACTCTGGTACATAATTATTACATGATTTTCATGGTCACTGTGACAAATCAGTCACTCTTTATCAATCTTTGATAAATTAATTTCAAAATGTGACGCAGCTGACTGCAAATATCTAGCAAAAATGATATGATCTCTGATTTCAGGATCTTTAGCGAAAGCGGACATAGCATCTGCAACCTTTCCAACTCATCTAGATTTGTTCCATTTAGTGCTCTTTCCTTTGACACAGGAAGTACACGTGCCTCCACTTGTGCCTATGTGAACACCTTTACATTTTAGGCCAGTCGGTGCACTAGCCGGATTCGAAATCGGGACGAAATAGAAGTTGTCTTCTCATTACCTCGTAGGTGTCGAAGAAGTCAACAAACATCCAATTAACGACTCATTTGTGTTTGGTTTTATGCATTGTCCCGTGCTGCAGACAAGCAATGTGAAATGTCAAACTTGGGTAATTTTGTATACTTGTAGTTGTGAGCTTGATTTCATCGGTGACAAGATGTCAATACTCTATCATGACCCCTTGTGGCTATAGTATTGTAGCATTTCTCCCTGTCAATTCACTATTTTAAAAGGGGTAGCATGTAAAATGATTGTTAAAAGGGTGATTAAGAGTATTTAAAATACCTTTTTCTGTGGAGAGATAAGCTTCTTTATTTTTTGTAAATTTGGAGTGATACAAGTCAATTGAAAGTCATTATTGTGATCCAAAGAAAGGTTAAGTCAGTTTTTGAAGACAAATTGATGCTAGAGAGTTCTCAGTTTGTGCTTGGGAAGCCTCACTGAAGCCATTGTCACGATGATGTATCTTGAAGGTTAATAGCAACATATTTTTTTTTGTGGTGTTTGTGTCCTAAATCCGCCTGAAATTGAATAAGGGGACCTTAGGTACATGGTGTATAATGAATGCATGTGCATGAATTATGTTTAAATTATCTCTTTGTATTATGCTTAAAACAACAATATGTACATAAGTACACAAGCACAAAGCGTCACATCATCGACTTGATAAAAGTAATATTCTGCAACAACATTTCACATCATGTACTCAAAGAAATCAAGTTAAGGATGCTACATAATCAAGTTGTCAAAGACGATTCTACATCAACATCCATTCAAGTTAATGTAGTTGTCATCTACATCAACAACAATTGGAGAAATTCAACAACAATTTTTTGGCAATTGCACTTGCACCAATTTTTAATAAGCTCAATACAAAACTATAACTTACAAATCATAATTTGTAAGTTGGATTGTAATCAAAGTCAAATTAAGTTGAATTGTAAGGGTGCATTCTCAGTTGAAACCGACACCCATGCTTTGAATTGATAGGGAATAAATTAAACTAGGTGAATACATTAAGTCAAGTAAGTCTTCAATTGAGTCATCTAGATTGAACTTGTCATTTGTCTCTTGGGTGTATTTTCCACAATGTTCGACACCCTTTATTATTTAAAAATCATCACATTCAATGAGTACATTCAAGAAAGCACAAAGTGTCAGTAATCACTCAAGCAAGTTCAAGCAAGTCATCTAGCAAGCAATCATCATCAAACAAGTGTATTCTATTCTTCAAGTGAGCAATAACCAATAAATCAAGCGAGCATGTCATTCACATAATCAAAGCAAGTGAGCATGTCAAGTAACCAAATCAAGTGCGACAGTTCAACGCACAACAAGTGAGAATGTGTAAAGTTCATTACAACATTCATAAAGTTCCTTTCAAGCAAAGTGATTTTCATCAAGAGAGCCTCAAGTCAACAATTCAAGAAAGTGTTTAAAGCATCAGCAATCAGCAAACAGTACAAGCGAGCCTGTCATTTCAGTGATCAACTCAAGTGTGCAATTTTCAATCGCGTCTTCTACACCAAGAGAGCCTAATTTCAAAGTAAGCAAGTCAACATGGTGACACACATTCAGCTATCTCAAGTTCTTCACAATTTAATGTTATCATCAGCTGATGACATGGTGCACATCAACAAAACCACTCTTGCTGACATTCAAGTGCATCTTCAACATGCACATGAAACAATTGAGTTCCTTCAACTGGAGTCGCAACTGCAGAGAAATGAGTTGCAAGAGAAGCATGTTGCTTCCAAGTCTTTGACCAATCCAGAGACAGTTGATCATTCGACTTCATTCATCCAACCAACTTCAAGTGTTGAAGTTGTTCCAGTTCAACTTTCTTCCAAACCCATCATCAAGCCATGGGAAGAAATTCAAAGTCATCGAAATCGACACAGCTTAGGATATGTCAAAGATAACGAAACTTACATATCCCTGATTATTCAAAGCCCATTCAATTCGTCAGTGCTGGATTACTTGAACAAATCACCTTAGCAAGTTCTCAATAACTTACAGAATGACGTCAATGCACACAAATTGAAGTTGCAAACAAATAGAAATGAACACACACTCAAGTTGCAGACAAACCAACATGTTATCATTGTCAAAGAACCAGTCATTTGGAAGATCAGTGTTTTGATCTCCATCCTTGTCACCATTGTGGCAAGCATAATCATTCATCAGAGAAATGCTGCAAACAAGACCAACCTGCCATTTTAAAGATCGATTATTCATGGATTGGTCCATGGGAATGGTCATCCACAACCAGAAGATTGTACAAGTTTTACAATCGGATTCATTCACACATATTGCAGCCAACATTCAAATGACGATGGTACTCTCGTGCAGTTGAACGGAGGAGTACAACAATGAAACTCTCCTACACCTGAAGGAGGGGAGTTTTGATATCAAATGCAGAGGATTGTCTCTCCTTTCAGCTGACAAAATGGGGGAAATGTCAATGGAATTGACAAGTGGTTTTCAAACTGAAAGTCTCGACAACATCAGTGAAGTAGCCAGTGGACATGTTCTTCAGCCAGTGGGTGATCATCATCAACAAATACACTAGTGGGCATTCATCAAATTGTGCCAATGGACACCATATGTTGTTTTCAAGCAAAGGATAGTTGTATCCTTTTGCAGCTTGGCACGTGATGGAGTTGTCAAGCAAGATTCAGAGATGAATCAGACATGCAGCTGATTCATGTTCTCTTAATATCTGAGTTTTTTTAGCATCCAACTTTGGTGGTTTTTTTAGGAAAATGATTTTTGAGGATTGACTTGAGAACTTGGAAGATGGTTCCTTGTTAGCTTTGGATTTATCATTGGGGGGGGAATGTTAGCCTCACTCTCTTAAAAATCAATAATAAATCCAATTATTAAATTAAATAAATAAAATCATGAGAATTCGTCAAACCAAGGATTCTAGTTTGGATGAGAGATTCTCTCAATTAGCTCTCCTAAATTAGTGTGTAAGTTGATAAATTGTCTCAACCAAGTGAGTCTAAGATAGATGCACTATCTAAAACCACTTGCTCATGTATTTAAATGTATTATTAAATTATTTGAATGAAAGAGAGAATTACATGAGCATGAGAGACCACATGATGGCTCATTTCCTTTTCCGCCAGTTTATTGTTTGTGAGTTAATTTGTTGTACATATGGTTTTATGGCTTTGTGATATGGCTGTGTGATTCTTCTTTAGGAAAATGAAAATCTCCCTGTCAATAGGAAAAACTTGAAAAAATAGTTTTCTTGAAGTTCAAATGAACTCCTTCTTGTAAATATGTAAATATTTTTATTTCCTTTCGATCTCTTTTTATGTGTGATTAATGTTTTTGACAACCATCAATACTTAGCATCACGTTGAAACTACAATTATCTTTATCATATATCTTTATAAATAATTTTTATGTATTAAAATGTAACGTGAATTCCAAAATTTATAATGACTACGATATAATCATGAAAAATATAACTTTTATTACTACTTTATTATTACATAAGGGACATTCTCATGGAAAGTACATTGAAATAAATTCCTTCCTCAGATCCCTCTCCATTCCATACTAAAAACAAATAACTATTAGGAATAGAAAATATTAAGATGAAAGGGTTGAATTGTGCGCACCATCATATTACATTACATAAAAATAACTTCTATATCACCCCTCTTTCTTTTCCTCTAGAATTGCAAAAAGAAATATCAAATATTCTCTTATACAAAAGGAAACTTTTAAATTATGTCATAGGAGGTTGCAAACACCTAAAAGTGTAGGAAGTGTATGCAAACCCATCAGGGCTCATTGGTAGCGGGGAAATTTCTATGTAATACCAAAGAAAATTCATGAAATTTATGGATGCCCGTTAGTATAAATGTAGTGTTAAGTTATAGAAATATGAGTTAAATTGATTCCATTAAAATAATAGCATGAAAAGATTGATTTACAAGTCATATTAACAATCTAATTCCTAGCCAATTACTTTTCATCAATAACTAATGAAATTCCCTTTCATTTTTTTTGGAAGGATGGACGAGGAAAGTTACAAGTACTAAATTATTCTTCTTAACATTTAGTGGTCATTCATAAAAACAAAACTCTGGATTATATCAAAAATTTGCAAAGAATGAATCTTATAAAATCTAATATTTTCTTATTCTTATGGTGACTCATTGAGAGAGATAATTAATCCTCCCATTGTGGCACCAATTGTTGTCGCATGACAATAACCCCCATTTATGTATTTATAAAAATAAGTAGTGGGTTCCCTTATGCTTTCAAAAAATTTCACGTCATATTAAACCTTTTTGAGTTATTTACTTTTGGGTCAACAAGTTTATAGAAATTCAGTTCATTGTGTATAATTAATAATAATAAGATTTAATAATCCTTGTATATTCCCCATGCCTTTATTATGATGTCATCGGATCCCCATGTCCCTAGGTGAATCCACTAAACTTACATTGCAAAAATATTTTTTGTCGTGTTGTTGGGAACTGCAAAGCCATTTGTTAAGTGCATCGAACCCTTCCATCATTTAATGGAAATATTTACAACGTGTACCTAGGTCCCTTGGAAATCTCATCTAAAATAAATTTTCAAAACTATTCTAGATAATGAAGCTACATCTATGGAGACCTTTGTTAATTCCGTGAAAGCTTCCTATTGGTAGACAATGATATTCCCATCATGTCCCCAGCTCATTTTGTTTTCAGCCTTTGGTTAATTTTAGATTTATTTCACCATGCATTACACATGTCCCACATTTACATACTTCCACATACTCATAGTCCCCAGTCCTGGACCATTCTCATAATTGAACTTCATGGACAACCGGGGCCACAAGACCATGTATGATGGTTAATAATTAATTAAGCCAATGTAATGAAAAATTAATGAAATAATTATGGTTAATATCATAACTAAAAAATGCATCCTCGTAGCTCTCATTGGAATTCCAATATTTTCATGTTGTTAACGAACCGCTCTATAAAGTAGAATCAAGTTGTTTCTCACACAATTTCCATTTAACTCACAAGTGCAGCTTCATTAAAGAACAATTATTTCTCTTAGATATTTTGTAGGATTTCTCACTTATCACTTCCATTATGCTTATAGGTCCCTCATAGAGCATATTCTTCAACAACTCATATCATGGGGGGAAATTCCAAGAAAATATAATATCCCATGTCAAAGGAGCCACAAATTTGACATATAGATGACTTGTATGATACAAACAAAAAGGTAGGGATATTCTTTAATACTAAAGAAAATGCCCTTTTGTGATAGGATTTGTACAAATCATTTCAAGAAGGCTAATTTGAGTCTAAAGAAGACTAAGACAAGGTTGGGGCAACTAATACCACTTTACAGAGCATAGCCAATTCAAATCTCCATAAAATATCGACTAGAGCTAAAATTATTTCCTACTTTCCTATAAAGACATGGTTTGATGGATGGTAGAACATTTTAACATACCAATAAGGACCATCTCTAACCATAGGAGTAATATTGGGGGTTCCTTCAAACCATATGATATACATAATATGTATATGCTCCCTAAACACCATACTATTTATAATGTTGAACTCTTTCAATAGTTTCTTAAGGAGGAATGTGCTTAATATGACTTGGCTTTGCATCAATTAATAAGAGAATGAAGGGAGAGAGAAATAAAATTTAAGGAAGAAACCTCGAAACTATATCTTCTAGTCCGCTACAAGTAAGGAATCATGCATGTTGCAATGATTTTGTGCAATTTCTTTGGGGAGAAATATAGTAGTCATTTCAAACTATATTGTGCCCCTATTGTACAATGAACCCTCAGAAGGCATGTCTTCAATTGGGCCAACATTTTTTCAAATAACCTTTATAGGAAATTTGAGACCTAAATGAAATATAACTTTGACTAAGGGACAATTATGTTCTACATGTCTACTTACATCATGGACACCATTTTTTTTCCACTCCCTTTCCTCAATTGGTTTTGCACTAGACCAAGGAGACTTAATAACCCATCCATATTACATTCAATGCTATACACGAATAACGTTGGAGAAAATTCGATTATATTTTTTGTCCCATTGTATTGAAATTTATTTAATCCCTTGCCTCCTAGGTTTTCCTACGAATCCAAATAGAGTATTGATTTAGTTTGGGATGGTATATTGAATAAAAATACTCTTATATTTGGTTTTATGAGTTTCAGGCCCGTCCTCATGCCCTACCCTTGTATGCATCCGATAAGCTGTTTTGTAGGGAAGTGACTTATCTGACAACAAAGAAAGGCATTGCTAGAGAATTATCTAAAGAGTGCAAGAAGAATTGGCCTTATTTTCCCTTATAGGTTGTCCAATATTGTATTGCTAAATTTTTTCATGAAAACAAAGAACCCTCTCGTTTCTTAAGTTGTCTTGTATTATGTTTAAAGCTCATGGATCCTTGAAGATTTTATATAAGGATTGTGTACTTGTTTACTTTAGAAAGCATGTAGATGAAGACTCCCCTTTTTATGACATCTTCAAAAGAGAAAATACCTAATTAAAAGTCTAGAAGAGGATCAAGAAACTCCACAAGGAGTCACTAACAAAGTTTCTAAAATTTCAAAGAAATAGAAGAAGATGTGTTCAAATGATCCTACAAAACCAAGGCATGGAATAGATCCAACTTGAAGTTAGAAATTCACTTACTACTCCAATCACCCAACAGATTTATAATAATAGAGATTCATGAAGCTTCATAATAGGCTTCTTATAATACTAAGGATATGGAAAAGGTACTTGTAATCTGTTGGCAGTGTTGGAAATCCGTCAACCAAGGGGATCTCCCTAATGTGAAGTTCCAACTAGATCTCACACCATTTGTAGTAGGAGCCCAACTGGAAACATGATCAGTTGCCACTTTCCTTAGGTATTTTCCTTGGTTGTCATTATTAACATAAGAGGTTATACAACATTCTTTGAAGCAACTAAGTTGACACTATGAAGCATACAATTGCAATGTGTATAAGGTAATTTCACGACAAGGAGAAAGAGAGAGAGCCTCCAGAAGAAAATTAATAGTACTATTCTAATAGAGGCACACAAGAGAATAAGAAGATTGTTAGTTGACCTACAACGTAGCTCGAAAGACAACCATTATCATAAAGCCAAATATAACACACATTCAATAAGATAAGTAAAAAAGCCACCAAAATAGTTCAATTTCCTTAGTACATGTGAACAAAACATATAACGCGAACATCTAGAGAATAGTCTTGCAACATTCATAATACATGCATGAAAATGTGATGGCTAATTGAACTTCATATATTAAGTGGACGTGCCAAGAGATAAAAGTACAATATTGCCACACTAGCACCAATAGGGGAACATTAAGTCAACCCTTGCTCCAAAGAAATATCTTCTCTCCTATGCCAATTCTAGATAAGCCAAGGTTAAAAGTTTGAGTCCCAAAACTCCTTTTTCTTAAGCTATGAGGATGTATTTAAAATAAATGAGGTGACTCTACTCCTCCCAAGTGACTCATGACCTCCCTCATGAATCTAGAGCTTTGACAATGACTTTTCAAATTCTTACATGAACTTTGAGTTTCTATATCACTTTAGAACTCAAAAGTGACTCTTCATATTCCATCTGTGACCTTTGTTCTTCCACATATTTACATTTTCTCATTTTGGAAATTACACAATTACATTACAAAAATGATGTGGCAAGATACTATGACACATGTGACTCTTGAGATGACTCTTGAAAAAGATAACATGGAACTTCATGATGATGTGGCATTGCCAAGTTGCTCCTTCTGTTGCTTTCTTTTCATTTTCATGATGGATCTTGCATGTGCTTTGCCTTCATCCTCCAAGGGGCTAATTGATATGGATTCTTTATGTGATATAGATCTTTGATCTTTTGTGTTAAGCTAGCGTCCCTTCATCTTCTTACTCGATGACCTTTTCATGGTTCCAACTTCACAAGTGTCTTCTCATATGATATCCTTCTCTTTCTTTCTGAGAATCATCTTGTCATGTCAAGATGTAGTACCTACAAGTGAAATCCACTCATGAAAAGATGATATTAGTCTGGAAATCTCTTTATCTAGATTACTTCACGAAACTGATTGATAGAGCTAGGACTAGGCACTGGACAGGGAGGAAGACTTAGGGATTTTGCAATGCACAGTTCTAAAGGCTAGGAGTGATGGAGTAAAGCTTGAGACTTTGCAATGTGAATTTCTAGAGGCCTCGGCAAGATTACTGTGTATTTGACAAGCTCAGTGAGGTAGTCTTGAGCCTTAGTTACCCAATGCATAGTACAAGAGAGAGAGGGGCCTAGGGATTGCGTAATTGCGTAGCTCAAAGAGGTAGTATGACAACTTCAGGCTTGCCAATATGCAACTCACAAAAGGAAGATGATTGAGAGGATGAACTGCATAGTTGTGGAGGTCAAGGGGTAAGGTTTGAGAAGTGATATTTCAAAACCCATAGTTCTGGAGGGAGAGTGATCAGTGGATTACATTGTTACATAGTTCAAGGACTTTGGGAAGCAGCTAGATGACTAAGACTGCACAATGCACATCAAGGGACTGGCTGTGGGGTATGATTTCGTAGTTTCTCAGGGTAGGGAGGAAATCCTTGAGCATTGTGACTTTGCAATGTGTATCCCTTGGAGGAAGGAATTTCACATTGCGTAGTTCTAAGAGAAGGGTAATATAAAAAAAATCAATTCATGAGAAGGGTACTACAAAATTACTATTTTCAGATAATCAAAGGCTTAATTGTCATCTCTGGTGTTACTCCGCTAACAGTAGGCCTGGTCAATACCATAATGAAGTCACTACAGGAAGATAAGGATTGATTCAATACCAGTGAGCCCAAACAATACCCCTATGAAGTTACTTACTTCACCTCTCTTCGCAGGAAGAATTTCTCCTCTTTCACCCTTTATTTATTTTATTTGTAAGACCGCCCTTAGGCACTTATTTATTTCACTAGGGAAGAAGAGGGATCCTAATTTCTTGAGAGAAGAAGAGGTTGTTCCCTCAGATAAGGTTATATATACCTTTGATGTTAGTTTTATCACTATTGATTTCCCCTTTCCCTTCTTCTACTCGACTGGATCAGTAAGAAGAAAACCATTTAATTACAACATCGTGTTAAGGAATGATGATCCCATAATAGATATGGGCTTTGTGGTTTGACCAAAAACTTTTTGTTCGAATGGATCATATTTTCCATTCAAACAACATTGACCTTAAAGATATGTAAAACAAAGATATAGAATAGGATTACAGATATGCCAAACACTATTCGTTGTCACAATTTCCCTTTTAAAGTTTTTCCATATTGTATTTTTGATCCAAGTGAGAGTATTTTCATGCTAAGTTGAAAGAAATACAAGACATAAGAGAAAGGAAAAAGGAAAAGTAGATTGATAGTAAACCTTAACTAAAAATCAACATGGGAGACAAGAAAAAGAACCACACCAAATGCAAGCAATAGTGTAGGCTGAAATGTAGGGTCATGCAATGAAACTACGGGATTACTTGGACCTAAACCTACTCCTAACCTAATGGGATAGAAGGTCAAGGATAAGTGCAACGGAATTTCCAATGTAGCCACCATAACTGTTACCAACCTGCAATCATAAAGATACAAGAAATTAAAAGCAATATCAAGCATCGTGCAATAGTAAAGATAATAATTTGAAAATATTACATAATGAATTGAAGGTTTTTCTTATAAATAGAAGAATGTACATACCGATTGGTTTGAACTAGTTTTAAGCTTTACCTTGTTGCTTGAAATGATGATCATACAAGCCTTTAACGTTCTCATGAAATTAATTTCCTTCTTTTTTTTCAGTTTTATCCAACATAAAGAAACATCGAAACTTGGTATTTGTGATGGATCTTGCCAGGTAAGATTGATCTAACCATTTAGAGGTTGGGTAATGATATCTAGACTAACAAATTTGAAAACCTTGATTCTCATGAGAAAATTAATTTTCAATTAACACATTCAAATCACAAAGAAAATTGTTTGAGGAAAATTTGATTTGATTTTGTTCAGAAGCCTTGTGAAGACAGTGAGAACCTGAAATAACCATCAATCTCATGTTAAAGTGCCTCAACTATCCAATAAGAATATAAATTGTGAAATGATAAACCATGAAGATCAATGGATTCAACAAAATCAATCAATGTAAAATGACTATGACCATATTGGTGACTATAAGATCCTCAATTCTCCATTGGTTCACTTTGTATCTGATTAGACACTATTCCAACAATATGAAAGCTTAAGGAATTTAAAACAATCAATGACATCACAAACTTAGGAAACCAATCACGACACCTGGATGGAGAGAGATTGGAAAAAAGGGTTAAATTAAACCAATTATTCGTATCAACACAAGGGTTTTGATTCACTAAATGACTCAAGAATTTTCTATCATTCAAGAAGAGATATTGTGCCAAAAATATGATTAAAATCATGACATACACATGAGGGATAAGAAGTTGATCGATTTCGGAAGTGTTTAACAAAGAGAAATCATTCAACCCAAAATGACTTTCATCTTGATAATCATAATGATAGGATTTGAAGCTATGTAGATCCACAAAATATGTGTTCTCCAACCCTGAATGTGATTCAAGGGATTCACATGATGAAGAATTAACAAAATAATATTCGTTCATCTAATAATAAATGATATCTTGAAGATCATGAAGATCAAATTGAAAATATCAAAAGAACTTTATGAATGAACTCACAACCAGTGGAAAAATGTTGAGGAAAGATTTATGTATGAAAATGTGGATCTAATTTAGGTCATATATCCCAACATGATTGCAGGAACCTTAGATAACCATCATCGGAGGCTGAAGTGCATCAAATTCATGAACAGTCTCTAAACTTTTTTATGTTGAATCATCGAATTTGGGTGGCTGAGAAAAATCATAAGGTAAATATGCATGAGCACCATTATATGTATCAATGAAAACACTATTAATGTCACTAGTATGATCAGACTTAAGATTAAACATATCATATTCTTGATGGAACGGACCACGGACAGGATCAAGGACGCAATCAAGAATGGGATCTAGGATGGATCAAGGATGAGACCAAGGACGGGATCAAAGAACCTGTGTAACGACTAAATCAATAGATTAATTCTATAAATGAAGACACAAATAAAAAAAACATGTGTATAGATCAAGAGTAAGTGCTAGAGCTAGATCACGAATAAGAGCTAGTACCTCATTCTATAGCTATTGGTTTGCATGCTAAATAGTTTGTAATCTTCGTAGAATTATGATCCTTCTTTTTGTGAACTGTAATGTCCCAGTGTAATTCATTTGATCTTAGGAGATGAGATCACATAATTATATGCATATTTGTGTTGTAATGGCTACTTGAGTAACAAATAAAGTGTTGCAGAAATGACTTGTGTTATATGCTTGATAAATGCATGAACCCCTTCAAATTTTGATTATGTGTTCGCAATTATTTCTTTGTTAATCTATAAGTGATTGATTTATAGTTGGATCTATTTGAAATGAATGATTATATAGTTAAATGAATATATAATGTGATGATGATTTTGGTTTCATGCCACTGATCTTAATCCCTCTTTTCATTATTTGCTCTGGTGCTCCTCGGTGAGACTCTCCTTTCTTCTTAAGGGAATGAAAATGGTGGTAGTAAGATGTTGGCATTATGATTCTGGTATGACTCTATGTTACAGGTGTTGTACTTGATGGCAACTCACTCAAGTAGCAATGCTCAAGCTCTCAAACTATTGGAAATTAAGAGGTACGCAGGTGAATGGTTCAAAAGGTGCGGACCCGCAGGTACCCTGGCCAGGAAGTGCGTTCATACCCGCAGGTTACCCGTTCATGAGGTGTGGAACCCCAGTTCACTCACTTCAAGGCAGAGAAGCGCGCTCACGTGGGGTTTCTTATTTTTGGACCGTGGTATTTAGCCCGCCGTTCTTCATTCTATGGTTTTGGCCTGCCGTATAGGATCTAATCTAGCCCCGGTTTGGATCCCTTGTTTTGGTTATTTGATGGTTTTGTCCCATGGTGTGAATGAGGGCTTGACTATAAATAGGGAAGGAGATCACTTGGCCAAGGCATTTTTTGCAAATTGAATATCTTAAGATCTGAAATATTGGGTTATCGGTTTAAAAGCTTGATCTATATAAAAGTGAAGTTGAAAGTGAATCTATGAAGTGTGATCTCTCGGGCGCATGATCAGATCTGGGCATCTGACTATCTGTGGCACACTGGTGGACTGCCAATTTGGCCCTAATCAGAGGTTCGCAGGTAATTAACTGTGCAAGTGCGGGGGTACGCACAGCAGAAGAAGGTGCAGTGCGTGGGTACGCACAGCAGAAGAAGGCGCAGTGCGTGGGTACACAGCGCGATAGAGGTTCAGGTGCGGAAGAATAGTAAAGGTACGCGGAGTGCAGAGGTTCAGGTGCAGAGGCACGGTGAAAGTACGCGGCGCTACAGAAGCCGCAGGTGCGTAGATACGCGGCGCGATAGCATCTGAGGGTGCGTGGCCACAGTAGTAGTACGCAGCGTGATTGAAGAAACAGTGCGTGGGTACGCGGTGCAGTGGAAGGCTCTCTGCGGGGATACGCAGAGACGCAGAAGGTGAAGTGCGGAGCCACGCAGTCCAGATAAAGAAAAATTGCGTATCTGTCCTAAAACATTTGTTGATCATCCTCTATTTATTGCTGCAGAGTTCTGGGTTTATATTTCTGGTACTATCTTTCTGTTTACAGCATTCTGAGAAGTTGGGTAATTCTTGGTTGATTGTATAAGGATTTTGGGTAATTTGCATGTACTTGATGTTTATTTGATATTCTTGGATCCAGTTTGAAAATTTATGAAAAGTGGTCCTTGAAAGAAAAGAAGTAGGGGGTTGTAGCTCCCTTCCAGGAGAGACTGGAAAACGAGAGAGAGTTGTAGCTCTCTGCAGGTTGCAGCCTGCGTACTGGTAAAGGACTGCACCAGTACAAAATCATTGTAAAAGGAGTTTCTAATTGAAAGAAGATAGAAACATATTGCAGCAGGTGGTTTTCACCCACATTGGGTTTCCACCTTATATCTGGTGTTCTTTGGTGTGACTATCTGTTTTTCTTGTTCATGCTCATTGTTTTATGGTACTGACATACAAGAATAATTCAAAGTATAAATAAGGAAGATTTATTAAAAAGAACTTGATAATACTGATTCACCCCCCTCTCAGTATTATTTCCAACAATTGGTATCAGAGCAGGTCCTTCAGAGAAGCTTGATCGCTTGAAGGAAGATCATTCATCATGAGCAATTACGAGAGGGAAGCATCAATCAGGCCACCAATTTTTGATGGGATAAACTTCAATTATTGGAAGGTAAGAGTTACTGCCTATTTTCAATCTCTTGGTACAGAAGTTTGGGATATCATAGATACAGGCTACACTTTTCCTTCAGTTACTCCTACAGATCCAGCCGAGAAGAAGAAATATGAAACAACTGCTAATGCAGTCAATACTCTGCTGGGATGCTTATCTCAAACAGAATTCGTGAAGGTTATGCAATATAAATCCGCAAAGGAAATATGGGACAAGATTGTCTTGAGCGACGAAGGATATGAACAGGTAAAGCGTGCTAAAATTCAAACCCTCAGGATTCAGTATGAGAATCTCAGAATGTATAATGATGAAAGTGTGGCTAACTATTTCCTTCGGGTAGACGAGATTGTTAATTGCATGAAAAACTTGGGTGAAGAAATAAAAGAGGCTATTGTGGTTGAAAAAGTTTTAAGATCATTGTCCCCCAAGTTTGAATCTAAAGTGTCTGCAATAGAAGAAAAGGAAAATCTACGAACTCTTACTATGTCTCAGCTACACAGAATTCTAACTGCTTATGAAATGAGAAAAGGAGGTCCATCAGACAGGAGAGAAGCTGCTTTCAAGGCTTCAGGCAAAGGAGACTACTATGAAGCAAGTCACGCGCCAGAAGAAGAAGAAGAATCAAATTTTGTCAGAAATCTTCAACGAGGTACTGGAAGGTTCAGAGGTAAGTTACCTTTTAAATGTTTTGCTTGTGTAAGAGTAGGTCATTATGCTGCGAAATGCCCTCATAAGGATAAGATTGACAAAGGAAAGGAACCTGCTAGATGGAACAAGAAACAAAATGCAAATAATAAAAGCTACTACACTCATGAAGATAGTGATGGTCTATCAAATAGTGATGAAGATGAACGAGGTAATGACTATAAACTTTTAATGGCATTTGAAGATGATGATTACATGGATGCTATAGATGTGGATAGCCTTTATGAAGAAATTTCTAGACTCAAGAGATGTACAGAAGAAAAGAATATGATCATTGATACTCTACAATTTCAAATTGATGAAAAGGAAAAATATCTTGAAAAATTAGAAGGTGAAATTGTTGGTCTTAGAAAAGAGATTGAGAAAACAAAGGCTATTAATCTTAAGTTTGTCAAAGGATCTGAAACTCTGGATGAGATCATCAATGTACAGCGTTCTCCACTAAACAAGACAGGTCTGGGGTATAATGGAGAAACTTCTCAAGCATCCACCTCAAAGAGTTATCTTGATGCAGCAAGAAGGAATGAGCAAAAGCACAATGGAGATCACCAGGTAAAGCAGGGACGAATCACATCAAGAACAAACAAAGACTATCAGGTAAACCAGGGGCAATCCGTCTTAAGGATGAACAAAAGCTACAACCAGCCACAGGTAAAATCCTCTCAATTTGCTTCAAGAATGGATGACAATAGAAATTACAATCATTTGGCCGGAATATTTGATAACCGCAGAAGTTTCTTCAATGGACAATGCTTCTCTTGCCATAACTTTGGTCACAAAGCAACTCAATGTGTTGCATATAAAACAATCATGACTAGAGAAGCTCAAAAACAAAGAAGTATGACCGGGATTACAAAAAGGACCTATAACAACTTTTCGGCTCTTGAAAATGAAGTTGAATGTTCTATTTGCAATAACTTTGGTCATGAATATTCTGAATGCAGGAGCAGGTTTCAGCAAACAAAGGAACAAGCCTCAAGCACCAAAACATGGAGAATAAAGGAACCACAAACAGAAAGATGTGGGATAGAATTTTATGCAGAGGGACAGGAAAATCTATGGTACATTGACAGTGGATGTTCGAAGCATATGACAGGTGATAAAGAAAAACTTGAATCATATTCTTCTTTAGAAAAGGGAAAGAAAGTTTCTTTTGGAAATGATACTCCTGCAGCTATAAAAGGAAAAGGCACTGCTCAGTTAAAAGAAAAGGTCAAAGCTGGAAATGTTTTGTATGTTGATGGATTGAAGCATAATCTTCTGAGTGTCAGCCAGATGTGTGATCATGGAACCGAGGTGATATTTAGATCAAATGGATGTCTTGTTCGTGATCTTGATACAGGTGAAACAGTGATCAAAGGTAAAAGAACTCCAAATAATCTATACATATTTGAAGAAGGAAAACAACAATGCTATCTGAGCAAGGATGATGAGCATTGGTTATGGCACCGGAGGTTGGGGCATCTAAGCTATTCACAAATAAGGAAAGCATGCAAATATCAGGCAGTTCGTGGTCTTCCAGATATCAAAATTCCAGACAACACCATATGCAAATCATGTCAGTTTGGAAAGCAAACCAGAACTAACTTTCCGGAGAAGGAAGGATCAGCTAGCATGCCTCTTGAGCTAGTACATATAGATGTATGTGGTCCATTCAGGAAAAGGACACCTCGAGGAGAAGAATACTTGATATTATTCATTGACGATTTCTCCAGGTTTGTCTGGTTAGGACTTATGAAGCACAAAGATGAAGCATTCGAAAAATTCAAATCCTTTAAAGCCTTGGTTGAAAATGAATCAGGATACAAAATTAAGTGCCTCAGGTCCGACAGAGGTGGGGAGTTCACCTCAAATGAATTTTTCGATTTCTGTGAATAACATGGGATAAGAAGAGAATTCTCTACAGCTAGAACTCCTCAGCAAAATGGAGTGGTGGAAAGAATGAACAGAACAGTCCAACAAATGGCTCGTGCTATGCTTGATGAGTCTGGAACTCCCACAACTTTCTGGGGTGAAGCTGCATATGCTGCGGTTGTTATTCTCAACAAAACAAATGTCCGAGTGAACAGCACTCAAACCCCTCATGAGCTCTGGTATGGTGAGACTCCTTCGGTAAAGCACTTCAAAATCTTTGGGAGAAAATGCTATATTAAGAATACTGATGAGCAACTTGACAAACTTGAACCTAGAGCAGATGAAGGCATTCTTCTTGGTTATTCTCCACACAGCAAAGCATTCAAGTGCTACAATAAAAGAATTGGAAGAATTGTTGACATCATTGATGTAGTGGTTGATGAGAAGGGGTACATTCCTAGGCAAGTAAATCATGAAGATATCGAAGAAGATGAAGAATACCCTCAAAGACAGAATGATGAAGAAGAAGAACCTCAAGAAGAACCAGAGGAGCAGATAAGGATAGAAGAGAAGACTCCATCTAGGTATGTTCAGAAGAATCATCCAGAATCTCAGATTTTGGGGCAGAAAGAAGTAGGTGTACAAACAAGAAGAACAATTGCAGAAGCTTCAAGCTATTTGGCATTACTCTCTTCCACTGAACCACAAAATGTGAAAGAGGCATGCAAAGATGAATGTTGGGTCAAAGCAATGGATGAAGAACTTGAGTAGATCGAAAAGAACAACACTTGGGAGTTGGTTCCTAGACCAAAGGATAAGAATGTTATAGGGACAAAATGGGTCTTCAAAAATAAATTGAATGAAAATGGAGAAGTAATTAGAAACAAGGCCAGACTTGTTTGTAAAGGGTATGCGCAGCAATAAGGAATAGATTTTGAAGAAACTTTTGCTCCTGTTGCAAGACTTGAGGCCATCCGAATGTTCCTTGCTCTCTCAAGCTTTCAAAACTTCAAAGTATTTCAAATGGACGTGAAATCAGCCTTTCTGAATGGAGACTTGGAAGAAGAAGTATACATTGAGCAGCCAGATGGTTTCATTCTTGGAAATGATCCAAATCTTGTATGCAGATTGAAAAAGGCTCTCTATGGTCTCAAACAAGCTCCAAGGGCTTGGTACTATCGTTTGGACAAATATCTTCATCAACAAGGCTTTTCAAAAGGATCAGCAGATAGCAATCTTTATATAAAAGTTGAAAATGACAAATTGCTAATACTTGTTGTGTATGTAGATGACATTATCTTTGGCGGCAATGAAGAAGCTATGAGTCAAAGCTTTGCCTTGGTGATGCAGAAAGAATTCGAAATGTCCTTGCTGGGAGAACTGACATATTTTCTTGGTTTGCAAATCCAACAAAAAGAAGGAGGGATCTTTTTGTCTCAAACCAAGTATCTCAAGCAGATCTTAAAAAAATATGGCATGGAAGATGCAAAACCAGTATGTACACCCATGGTCACAGGATGTAGCCTCAGTGCAAATGATGAATCAGCAACAGTGCATCAACCAACCTACAGATCTATGATTGGAAGTCTACTTTATTTGACAGGTACTCAACCAGACATCATGCATGCAGTGGGAATAGTTGGAAGATTTCAGGCAAATCCAAAGGAAACTCATCTTCAGGCAGTGAAGAGAATATTCAAATATCTTCAGGGAACTCAAAACTATGGATTATGGTATTCTAGAGATACAGATCTCACACTTCATGCTTATATAGATGCATATTGGGCCGGAAGCGTGGATGACAGGAAGAGCACAAGTGGTGGTGCATTCTTTATGGGTTCCAGATTAGTATCTTGGTTCAGCAAGAAACAGAGTTCGATTGCCTTGTCTACAGCTGAAGTGGAATATGTTGTTGCTGCATCTTGCTGCACTCAACTCCTTTGGATGATGCAGACCTTGCAGGATTTTCAAATCACTTGTATACCACCCATCTCCATCTTATGTGATAATACAAGTGCAATCAGCATTTCAAAGAACCCAGTCATGCATTCAAAGACCAAGCACATACCGATCAAGTATCATTTTCTCCGGGAACAAGTACTTGAACAAAAGGTCAAGTTGGAGTATGTTCCTTCTAAGGAACAAGTTGCTGATATACTCACCAAACCATTGCCCAGGGAGACCTTTGAATACCTCAGGCAAAAGCTGGGGGTTGTTGATGCATCATCTTGTTGTTGAATCTCTTCTGATGGTTGGTTGTACGCAAGGCTCATGCGTACATGTGCTGGGTTGCGGATTGGTCGAAGATCGAATGGCACAGGTTCAGGGGGAGCATATAATGCATTGTTGGCATTATGGAGGAAGTACAGAAGGAGATCATGGATGCTGGTCTGAATATTGCTGCAATATGTCTCTAGCTCTTTCATGGTCATTTATGGTGTTTGGTGGATTATGGTTCTTCTTTGCAGATCTGGTTTATAGTCAGGGGGAGCATGTTCTTAGGGGGAGCATAACCCTTTGCCCTTGATGTCAAAGGGGGAGAATGACGTTGAGGATCTTGAGGTTGCCATCAAGTCCAAAGGGGGAGATTGTTGGCATTATGATTCTGGTATGACTCTATGTTACAGGTGTTGTACTTGATGGCAACTCACTCAAGTAGCAATGCTCAGGCTCTCAAAATGTTGGAAATTAAGAGGTACGCAGGTGAATTGTTCAAACGGTGCGGACCCACAGGTACGCCGGCCAAGAAGTGCGTTCATACCCGCAGGTTACCCGTTCATGAGGTGCAAACCCCCAGTTCACTCACTTTAAGGCAGAGAAGCGCGCTCACGTGGGGTTTCTTATTTTTGGCCCGTGGTATTTAGCTCGCCGTTATTGATTCTATGGTTTTGGCCCGTGGTATAGGATCTAATTTAGCCCCGGTTTGGATCCCTTGTTTTGGTTATTTGTTGGTTTTGTCCCATGGTGTGAATGAGGGCTTGACTATAAATAGGGAAGGAGATCACTTGGCCAAGGCATCTTTTGCAAATTGAATATCTTAAGATCTGAAATATTGGGTTATCGGTTTAAAAGCTTGATCTATATAAAAGTGAAGTTGAAAGTGAATCTATGAAGTGTGATCTCTCGGGCGCATGATCAGATCTGGGCATCTGACTATTTTCGGCACACTGGTGGACTGCCAATTTGGCCCTAATTAGAGGTTCGCAGGTAATTAACTGTGTAAGTGTGGGGGTATGCACAGCAGAAGAAGGTGCAGTGCGTGGGTACGCACAGTAGAAGAAGGCGTAGTGTGTGGGTACACAGCGTGATAGAGGTTCAGGTGCGGAAGAATAGTAAAGGTACGCGGCATGGCAGAGGTTCAAGTGCAGAGGCACAGTGAAAGTACGCGGTGCTACAGAAGCTGCAGGTGCGTAGATACGCGGCGCGATAGCATCTGAGGGTGCGTGGCCACAGTAGTAGTACGCGGCATGATTGAAGAAACAGTGCGTGGGTACGCGGTGCAGTGGAAGGCTCTCTGCGGGGATACGCAAAGACGCAGAAGGTGAAGTGCGGAGCCACGCAGTCAAGATAAAGAAAAATTGTGTATCTGTCCTAAAACATTTTTTAATCATCCTCTATTTATTGCTGCAGAGTTCTGGGTTTATATTTCTGGTACTATCTTTCTGTTTACAACATTCTGAGAAGTTGGGTAATTCTTGGTTGATTGTATAAGGAGTTTGGGTAATTTGCATGTACTTGATGTTTATTTGATATTCTTGGATCCAGTTTGAAAATTTATGAAAAGTGGTCCTTGAAAGAAAAGAAGTAGGGGGTTGTAGCTCCCTTCCAGGAGAGACTAGAAAACGAGAGAGAGTTGTAGCTCTCTGCAGGTTGCAGCCTGCGTACTGGTAAAGGACTGCACCAGTACAAAATCATTGTAAAAGGAGTTTCTAATTGAAAGAAGATAGAAACATATTGCAGCAGGTGGTTTTCACCCACATTGGGTTTCCACCTTATATCTGGTGTTCTTTGGTGTGACTATCTGTTTTTCTTGTTCATGCTCATTGTTTTATGGTACTGACATACAAGAATAATTCCAAGTATAAATAAGGAAGATTTATTAAAAAGAACTTGATAATACTGATTCACCCCCCCTCTCAGTATTATTTCCAACATAAGATAGACTATGAAGGTACTTTGTCAGAAACCTCAAGTTGAGCCATGGCTCTATAATGCTTAAAGCTTTTCTCCAACAAATGGTTCCATTGTTGGGATCCTTAAATTACAAGAGGGATCTAAATCATGGTATCCAGAATTGTTGGTGGAATTATTCAGGATTGGTGGCATGAGAAGATTGACCATTTTATTCTACAATAGGCTTAACTGAGATAGAAGAGTAACAAACCTAGTTAAAAAATGATGTAAAAATGTATAAGACCATGGTTGATGGAACACGTATTCCAAGCTAAATGGTGGGTAGGACATCCTAGTGGGTGTTCATTTCAGTTATTATGGCTAAAGGAAATTGGAAAAGGAAATGACAAAGGCTTTGGAAAGGAAAATAGCATTTTTGGCACATTTATTTATGAAAATAATGGAAATTAGGAGAAAAGGAAGGTGAAAGGTCACAGGTTGCATGTGAGGAGGAAATAAGGGAAATTGAAGAAAATAGAGGCCTCATCAATAAAAAGGCTTCTGAGGATTAGTTGGCAAGATTTTGCTCAAGTTTTGCTTTGAATCAAGGAAAGGGAAAATCAAGAAAAGGAAGGAGCAAACAAGGAAGATAAGGATCAAGCAACTACAACAAGATTTTTTGCAGGTTTCGATTTTCATCTGTGTTTTCATTGCTATATTTGGCATGCATGATATTTCATGTGGTTCTTTTATTGTTACGGCATGGGATTTTCTAGGTGTGATAGTGTTTTAATCCTAGCCTTGCCATTTATGGATAGCCATGGTCTGATGGGGTTCTCATGTTTTTGTTGAGTTAGATTGTCGGATGGATTTGAAGCTGAGTGAGGTGGATCTCTGAATGATGGAAAGCATGGTCTTGTAACCCCTGAACTAGACTATGGGTTATGGTAAAGCCAGATTTTGTGTTGCCTCGGTGGGTCTATGAATCCTTGTTGGTGATTGGCAGGATATATGGTGAATCCAAGAGGTTGATTTATATATGTTGGGCATAGTAATCCCAGTTTTGGATATGTCGTAAAGCCTGGAGAGTGGGTCTCGGCTTAGGGGCCTAGTGATTAGGTGTGGATTGCGGTAAAGCTTGAGATACTAGGAGACAAGAAAATTCCTCAGGGTGCAGATGGAGATACCCGATGGCATCCATGCTTGTTTTGGCCTAGTGATCTAGTGGAGATCATGGTAAAGGCTGTTATTACATATTTATTGTGTTGGCCTACTGATCCAAGATGGATTACAGTGAATCCTGGTCTCTATTGATGAGAGTGAGGTAGTGAACCCTTGATATGCCCTGGTTGGCTCTTTTGGTTTAAGTCCCACATTCAGGATTGGAATATGGAAAGGGAGTGAATGGTTGAATAGAGATTTGGCTCATCCATTCTATGGTTGGGTGGAATGTGGTAGTCCCATCTCAGGTTTGGATTTTTCATCATTAATATGAGGTTATTTGTCCTTGTAATCCTATGAGTATTATAATGGTTTATATGTGGATCACATGGCTTTGATTTCATTGGTAATTTTGTTTCTATTATGTTGGTTCTGTATATTTTTTATGACAGTGGCTATGTATGGCTCTCATCATGTTTTTACTTGTAAATTGTTGAAAAATGTACCTATGACCTAATAGATGATAATGAAACTAATGATGTATGAGACCCCTGTGCTTAAATCTATTATTTACACCTCTAGATTACATATTTGTGATATGTTTGACAAAATGCCTGTCATAGCTAGTAGGGGTTATGTTAAGCGCTTATTCAAGTATTTTCATTTGCATCATTGTTTCCTTTTTATCTTTCTATTCTAAAGGTGTCATTCAATTCTGGGTAGTGACCTAGGGTTTGGGCCTAAAAAGGTGCGAAACACTGAGAAAAATAGTCCTTGGATGTTGGCATGCCTTGTCATGAGAGCGTCCATATCCTCTTGGGAATTTTCAAGCCCATATCACGGGAGCGTCCGCGAGTCAAGTTGTCTAAAACCTCAGTGGGACCCAGGGGCTAGCTACCTTAGTGGGTGGGATTATTTCTGGGAGTCTTGTAGCTGATGTGGAAGGTATGTATGTTGTGTTTCTATCGATTCCATTTCCTTAAGGTCAAATAGGAGGTTGAATCCAATCATAATAGCCTCTTGTCACATGTTTACCCCCATTGGTCCGTTACTTGGGTAGATGTGGGAGGAGGGTATTACAGAGTGGTATCAAAACATGGTTCACCCCTCGGACTGGATGGGTAGTGTGTTGGTCATGCCTTCATGTCAGTTTCATATGTGTTCCTTATGCTTGTATTCCATGTACTTTTTGCATTTGCATGGCATTGATCGTGGTTGTAGTGATGTTTCCATTTGAAGGTTGATGGTTTTGTTGTGGGATGTTTCATCATGAGTGTATGGTTGTATATGAATTTGTTAGGAATGTTGGTGTCTATATGTTGTTATGCATGCATTTTCATGGTGAAGGTTGTTGTGCATAAGGTCGTTGTAAGAAATTAGGTCATCATGATGATATTGTTATGTTATGATGTTGATGTGTGGGCTGAGATAGAGTAGGAGATGCATACCATCAAAGTGAAGTTGCAACATTGGACCTCAAGGAAAGAGCATGCTGTCATACAAGTTTGTATGTTGGGCATGTAGGTATGTAGGTTAAGTATTGTCATATGCATTATGGTCATGTGTATTCCTTTCATTCTATTATGTTATGGTTACATACATGATAGATTCTAGTTGATTAGTGTAGTCATATGCACATGTGTCGGGTATTCATGAATGATACTAACATTTGGTTGTATGCGTTGCTATTATTATTTTATGTTAGGTATCTTGATGATTATGTTATACATTGTTGATGAGTATGTTATAGGTTAACTTGTTTTTGTTATATGATATTTAGCTTGATGATTAGGTTATATGTAGTTGATGAGCATGATATATAACTTGTTGTTGCTATATGCTAGTAACTTGATGATTAGGGTTATTACGTTAAGATCTTGATGTTATATGTGTCATACTAAATTTGATTGGTCTATGCAAATGGTTAGGGTTATGAAATTTATGTATGAGTTAATATGTTGTGGTATTATGTCATAATAATGTAGACTAATTGTGAAGATACAATTATTATGTATGAATGATAATTTTTTATGAGTTTATGATATGAGCATTTTAGCTAGTTATTGTTAATAATATCATGACCTTATTTACGATTTAGTTATTCATGATAATCTAGATTGATTGTGCAGACAAGATAGCCTCCCCTAAGATACATTAAGGTATGAGTTTGCTTATGTCATATATTTGGTGCTTGATTGTTTGATTATGTCGTCTAGTTGATTACTATACTAACACATATGTGTTGAGATAGCTAACATGTACTTGAGTGTAGTAGGTGACAATTCTAGTATTATGTCTAATGAGTATGAGTTGACTATGGATTATGACATGATTATTTGTCTTGGTAAAGGTTGATTTCAAATTGATAGATATGATTGTCTTGATTGGAACATGTGGTTGACATGTGTGAGTAGCTATAGAGTAACATACTTGGTATTACATTGGCAAGGTAACAATTGATGTGCTTATATAACAGTTGGGTGATGTAATAGTATATAGTAAGCCTCGATTGAAACAAGGTGAAAGTGTAAAATAAAGGAATTGGACAATAAATTTTTTTTATGTTTGGAAGCCCTGATTCCAAATGAATGAGTGATTTGCATACTTGAAGTCTTCTTAACCTTGATTTCATCTGACATTATGTGGGTATTTGCTATATACATGGACATGTATTTGACAGGTATAACAACTAATGTCTAGTTATAGCTAGATCTATTAAAGGATTAGAGTCCCTTGAGAGGTGGTGTGGATGTGTTAAGTTGCAAGAAAACATTCTTGGCACAAAAAGGTAAGGTAACCAGTGTATTGTTATGTTTATTTATGCACTGAAAATTGTGTGTTGATGGTGGTATGATGCAACGGATTGCTTGGCAAAGAGACTGCCATGAAATCTTGAAGAAGGCTTGGGTTGAGATTTCCTTGGGAATCATGGGATTGAATCATGGTGTCTATTGTTAGTCTTGTGCTTTTGGTATTTTGTGATTCGTTGAGATTGATTTGCAACTTTGTTTATGTCTAGTATATGGCCATGCCAATATTTTCACGATTTCATATTGTTATTTTTTTTCATGGTTTTCTTCTTGTCTATATTTTTTCTTTCTTTTTATGTCTTCAGGGTCTTGGGAATTGGTTGAGAAAGAGGAAATTTAATGGATCTCAAGGAGATATGAATTCAACCTAGTAGGTAATGTAAGACCTAAATGAATCTCGGTACATGAGTAAGGAAAGTTGAAGGCAAGAATATGACAATCAGTTGGATTGGTTCGGTCCATTTGTGTAAATGGATAGTGGAAGTATAGTCATGAGAAAGGTAGTAGGGAAGGTGAAGTAAATGTATTTGAGGTGTCAGATGCCTTGGCTATGTTGGGAATGATTGTTCTCAATGTTGTGCATGATGTGCACAGATAAAGGGATTTCTCTTAACCTTGACCTTATGATATATAGTATGTTGTGATCGTGATTATGTTGATGTCTATATACATGTATGTATGTAGGTATGTCATGTTTGATAAGGTCATCATGGATCATGATTATTAATGCTAATATTTATATGTATATATATGTATGTATGTATGTCATTGTCTAACAGATTGTTAATGCTAATATTTATATGTATATATATCTGTATGTATGTATGTATGTTGATGCCCGACAAGGTTGTTAGGAATCATTCTTGTGGAGGAATGATTGCTTACATAGGTGAATGACGTGAAGAGGTTCCTAGTTTATGAGGAATCAAGTGGAAGAATAGTCATGAAAAATATATGAGGTCAGTATCATGTGGTTATGAGTTGATATTATGTGATTATACTATGTTTATGTTATGGATAGGATATACTAAGGGATACATTAGCAAAATGAAAGCAGTGTGGTCTGCAGCATGCTTAGACAAGCATGGATAAGACACTAGAAGAAAGGTTGTTCGGTAGAGACAGTGTGGTTTTGGATGTGTGGTACCACTGTTGTGCATATGTCATATATGTTGTACATGTTCCATCTGTGATGTTGTGTGAATGCATTCTTGTGTATATATAGTGTGTGTACATGTCCTTTATGCAATGTTATGTACAGGGTGGTACAGATAGTGTTGTGTGAATATTGCATATGTAGTGTTGGTTATAGATGGTGCTATGTACATGTTGGATATGAAGTGTTGTGTCCATATCACACTATGCACATATTGTATATGTGGTGTTGTGTGCATATGGTGTTGTGAACATGTTGGATATGTGGTGTTGTGTACATATGATGCTATGTACATGTTGTATATGTAGTGCTATGTACATATGGCGTTGCATGCATGTTGTACAAGTGGTACTATGAACATATGTTGTTGTGTGCATGATTGTACAAGAGGTGTTGTGAGCATGTGGTGTCATGTACATGTTGTATATATGGTGTTGTGTGCAGGTGGTTTTGTGTACATGTCATGCATATTCTATTGTGTACATGTGGTGTCATGTATATGTTGTGCATGTGGTTTTGTGTACTTGTGGTATTGTCTACACATTATACATGCAATGTGATCTACATGTGGTGTTGTGCATAGGTTGTGCAGGTAGTGCCATGTACATGTGATGTTGTTCACATGTTGTGTGGGTGGTGTTGTGTATAGGTGGTATTGTGTACATGTTGTACATGTGGTACTGGTGTGCATGTCGTACATGTTGTGTTGAGTACATGCGGTATTATGTATGTGCATTGTGTAGTCATGGTATCGTGACATGTCTACTCATTGTGTTGTACCATGTTTACATATATGTAGTGTGTTGCACATCGGGTGTATCTGTATGTATTTTGTTCTGTTGTACACTAGATCTAGGTGTATGTATCATCTTGTGTTGTACACTTAGTGTAGGTGTATGTATTGTGATATATATCAAGTGTAGGTATATGCATTGTGTGATGTCGTATGCTATGTGTGGATGTATGTATTGTGATGTACAATGTGTATGAGTACGTGATTGAATATAAACAAAGGAATTGGGTGCTTACCAAGCATGGTAATTGATCTGGTGTGTGTACGAAAAGAACAAAGGTAGAATAAAATGATCAATTAGAGGATAAGTATCAATATGTCATTCATTTTTATCATGCATGTGATCTATGATTATTATTTATGATTGGTACAAGTGATCTATTATTTTATTATGATGGTTGTGTTTCAAGCTAACCTGATGTGATATGTTTATACATGATGATTTCATCAAACAACTAGTTTGACTTGTTGTGATAGGAAGTAAACATGATTGCAAGTGTGCCTTATTGACAAGCCCTTGATGAGGTATGATTTTAATTTATTTCCATTATTTTTTAGTCTAATGGAAATTATGTGCTTAGTATAGGAAAGCATGAAATGCCCAGTTGGGTGGTTGAAATTGACTGCAAGAATTTGCAGCAACAAAAGGAATTGGAAAATGCAACAGTATGTTGGTAAAGCATTCAAGAGCAAGGCCACTGTGGGACAATGGTACCCAATAGTGTCCATTGATTTCCGTGAGCATGTTATGACTAGTATGATGGTTTTAAGGTAGGGATATGCCTTGGTTATTGTATCTTCCGATACGAGGAAGCCTTGCAAACGGATGGGCTGCTCGGGATGGGGGTTCCAACGGAACTTGTAAGGTGTTTGATTACATGAAAGGGGGTGACTATATTTCCCGAGGGACTGTGTAGTAGAGGAGGGAAGGTCGAGATGGATTCTTTTTGTCATTAGCATTGCCATACATAATCATATGCACATTGAGAGTGTGTGTTGGAACAATGAGCCGGTAATTGTTCACCAAGAGGAAAAGTGGCGCGGGATTGCAATGCTAGACATTAGATGCACCGTTGACTTCGATAGTGGATTTTTGACTTGTTCGGAAGGAGGTGAATCCTAGTATTACTTTTAGGGTTGATGTATGAGCTTCTAGACTCCCTTGTTGTAGATGCAGACATCATATCCTTTTTATTTGTTGGTTGAGAAAATGTGTATATGTGTGTATTATTTTAAATATTGTATCAACCTGGATTTATAAAGCTCCATAGACAATATGATGATTTGTTGGGTGAAGAAAATTTGTATGTGTGTATATATGGTTAATATTGTAAATACCATAATGAATTTTGATATAAAGTTCCACTAAAAGGTATGATTGTCATGTAATATCATATGGTCATTTTAAATACTGCAACGAGCTATGTTATAAAGCTCCATGGGTAGTACGTTTTTTTTTTCAGCAGTCTCATTCATTATAGGTGTCATTTAACAATGAGGATGGTGTTCCCCCAAAGGGGAGGGTTCTATAATATCCCTGGTTACTCATGTCAAAATATATAAGACCACAGTTAATGGGATACATATTCGAAGATGAATGGTGGGAAAGACATCTTAGTGGTTGTTCATTTCGGTTATTGTGGCTAAAGGAAATTGGCAGAGGCAATAGCAAAGTCTTTGGAAAGGAAAATGGCATTTTTCACACATTTATTTATGAAAATAATGGGAATTAGGAGAAAAGGAAGGTGAAACGTCACATGTTGCATGTGAAGAGGAAATTGAAGGAAAATAATGGAATTTGAAGAAAATAAATACCTCATTGATAAAAAGGATTTTGAGGATTAGTTGGAAAGAATTTTCTCCAGTTTTTCTTTGAAGCAAGAAAAGCAAGGAAGAGTAGGATTGAGCAGCTACAACAAGATTCTTTGGAAGTATCAATTTCCATGTGCATTTTCCTTGTTATATTTGGCATGCATGGTATTGCATGTGGTTGTTTTGCTATTATGGCATGGGTTTTTCCAAGTGTGATAGTGTTTTCAACCTAGCCTTACCATTTCTGGATATCCATGGTATGATGGGGTTCTCATGTTTTGGTTGAGCTGGATTGCCGGATGGATTTGAAGTTGAGTGAGGTGGACACCTGAATGATAGAACACATGGCCTAGTAACCCCTGAACCGGACTATGGGTTGTGGTAAAGCCAGATTTTGTGCTTCCTCGGTGGACCTAGGAATCCTTGCTGGTGATTGGCAGGATATATGGTAAATCCAAGAGGTGGATTGCTCTCTGGTAAAGCCTATAGAGTGGGTCTCATTTTAGGGCCTAGTGATCCGGTGTAGGTTGTGGTAAAACCTAATAGACAAGGAGACAGGAAAATTCCACATGGTGTAGGTGGAGAAATTGAGTGGCATCCATGCTTATTTTGGCCTAGTGATTTGGTGGAGATCACGATAAAGCCTATTTTTACATGTTTATTGTGTTGGCCTAGTGATCCGGGATGGATTATGGTAAATCTTGGTTTATATTGATAGGGTGAGGTGGTTTAGCCTCAGAATGCCCTAGTTGCTTCTTTTCGTTTGAGTCCCACATTCATGCTTGGAATATAGTGAGGTGGAACATGGTAGTTCCATCTTAGGTTTGGATTTTAAATCATTAATATGAGCTTATTTCTCCTTGCAATTCTATGAGTATTATACCAGTTTATATGTGGACCATATGGTTTTGATTTCGTTAGTATTTTTGTTTCTATTATGTTGGTTATGTATATGTTTTATGACAGTGGCTATGTAAGGATTTCATCATGTTTTTACGCATAAATGAATGAACAATGTATCTATGATCTAATACATGATAATGCAACAAATAATTTAAGGGAACAATGCTTCATAAAATTTCTTCGATAAGTATGAGTATGAGTTTACCCCTATGTTTAAATCTATTGTTTACTGTAGTGATATACATATGTTGTGCCCAATTTATCTTTTATATGGAGTCATTCAATTCTTGATATGTGTACTCTAGGCCTAAAAAAGTGGCTCAAATCCTAGGGACATTGGAACAACACTGAGAAAAATAGTCCCTATATGGTGGCATGCTTTGTTTTGAGAGAATCTTGAGCGTCTTCGATGCTTTTAGGTCCATATCATGGGAGTGTTCGAGGGTCAAGTGGTCTAAAACCTCAGTGAGACCCACGACTAGCTACCTAAGTGGTTGGGATGGTTTCTGGGAGTCCTGTAGCTAATGTGGAAGGTTGGTATGTTGTGTTTCCATCGATTCAACTTCCTTAAGGTAACATAGGAGGTTGAATCCAATCATAGTAGCCTCTCATCACATGTTTACCCTAGTTGGCTAGTTACTTGGGTACATGTAGGAGGAGGGTGTTACAAAGAGCCTGGACTATGTTAAAGAAGATGTCTTGTATTCTGAAGCTACTTGTGACCAATACAAAATATTTTGGTGCAAGTTCATTGAAGAATAATAGAATTATTTGAAGTGATTGTAAGTCGAAGCAGGAGTCAAAAGTCACCCTAGGCTCCCCACAGAATGGTTGAGATTTGATTTGGCTAAACTTCACTGATTAGATGCATATCTAATAAGGGTTTTTGATTTTTCAATAAATGTGACATTAGAAGGCTATATTATTGAGTTTTCAACCAAAAACCATTATTCCTTTTCCAAAGCGAAATCAATATATAAGTCCAAGTTGCAAGGAATATTTTTAAATGAGATCCCACTTTGGATCAAAGTCTTGATGGTTGAAGAAAATATGTTATCGTTCCAAGAAGATCAGATGGCTGCTTAAAACCCTTAGTGTTGGGGCTTGGATAGAAGGGGAGGAATGTTGTGAGTTAGTGGAAAATGAGGCGTTGTTGCAATGGACCAAGAAGAGTTATCTAAGGCACATGATTTCATAGCATTGTACAGGGAGAGGATAGCTTATGAATGGCTAGAAAGGAAGTTGCGAGAAATTAGGCATAGAAGAGGGGAATTACAAAGGATAGAAGAAGTGATGACATGTTTTGCACCATGAAGGAATAGCATGGATAATTCAACATTGCATGGAAAAGGAGATAATGAGGGATCTCCTTCTGGAAAAATAAGAGGTCTAATGGAAGTGTTGCAAGAATTTCAATGGGGACCGGTAGACCCCACTCAAAGTCAGGAGGATTTCATATGCCTAATCCATCTATATAGTTGATTATGATCTCTCGTTAGCATACTCCAACAAATTATGATATTCACTCTGTGATGAGGCGATTATTCTTTGAAGATGACTTAGTGTCTGCTAATGGCAATCTACAACATAGTGGTACAACTCCTCCTCTTCCTGACCTTCCCCTTGTATTGTACCAAAACCATGATCATTTCCTTTCTTAGTTAAGTAAGACTCTAAAATTCTAGAAAGTACATTCTAGATATAGTACAAATATTTCTAGTGGAGGAAGTAGTTCTAGTAGTGATTTTTAGTCAAGTTCAACCCGTTATTCTCAGTTGCGTTCCAAGGGATTTATAATAGTTCATCCTAGGAAAAAAACAATCATTGGTAATATGGTTGGTTCACTTACCTGGTACCCATATTTCTTAGGATGAGGTGGTGAAGATGTTGAAAAACATTGGTATATGTGTGAGGCTTTTTGGAGGGCTAGACAGACTCTTGATGCCACCAAGTTCATTGTGTTTCAGACTACTTTACGAGATCGGGAATTGTGGTGGTTTATTAACTAGATTGATGCAAATACTAATGCCACCGTGGATATATTTAAATGATATTTTCTTGAATAATTTAAGTTACCTCAGTCTAATGAGCAAGGCTTGGAAGGATTGTTGGATATCAGATAGAGGGAGGGATAATTTCCTTAGAAGTGTATCCAGAGATTCAAAGATAAGTTGTCATATCCCATTGAGCCACATCATCAAAGAGATTGATTCATTAAGTATTTGTTACCAATGGCTAGGATTATGTTATCACAATAGAAGATTGATACGATGCAAGATGTTTTAGATTACGTGATGCATATTGAAGAAATGGCAGGATACCTTTAAAAGTATAAACTAGGCACTTCTTCTACTGATCCTACTATTATGGGGCTTCAAAATCAAATTTCTAACCTGACTGAGAAATTGAAGGATCTTACTCCTATATAACTTATTATTCCTTAAGTTTGTTGCATGCATTGTCAATTCAAAGGGCATCGTATCACAAAATGTTTGCGGCTTAAGGGTCTGGGACCATCTAGTAGGTCTATGTAACCTTCTCCACCACCTTGACATAGTGTTGGGGTTGTGCAGATTTATTCGGAAATACATTTTCATGGTCTTACTCAATATCAGGAATTCCCAAATGACCAAGGTATGTTTATGAATGAGTTTTGAAAAATTTGTAGGTCTTTTGTCCATTTGCCTCGTTTATGTCCTATTTTACAGAAGCATTCCATTGTGCCCAACAACATACTCTATGAATTTTATCGATTTCCCACACATCATATGGACCAATTTCAATCTTTAGATGCATTGGTTGATTTCCTAGACTACACAACTTTTCAATTCAATGAAACTTCTCAGGAACGAGGAGGAGGATCTCAAAGGGGGGGAAGGATAGGGGGGAGGGGTCCAATCAGATGTTATAAATGTGACCAAGAAGATCATTTTGTGAGGGATTTTTGGATGCAGATAAGACCTTCGTGTTCAAATTATCAGGTGAATACACATGCTACGGAGGAGTGTCGATAACTCATTTCTCACTCTGAAGAGTGTTATGGGGTAAAGGGAGCTAATCTGGTTAATGTTGAACCTCAAAAACCAAAACTAGTTGTGAAGCCAAATATTAACATCATAAACAGAGGAGGGAAAATAAATGGGGCTTACATTGGAAATCTTGAGAAAATGACTATTATAATGTCAGTTCCACCCAAAAAATTATATGATCCTAATCAATAGAAATAATATTACTGAGATGTAGCTGAAATATTAAGGTAACTCGTTTCTTCTGATGGTCCCCATGTTGAGTAACATGAACAAGGTCCGAATAAGATTCACATGCCATCACATGATATATCTCAAACAATTTTAGAATGGTTTAATTTATTTCTACAGATCATGAATGATGAGAAACTAACTGGTCAATTGCATAATAAACTAAAATCAATTATGAAGGATGATCCATTCTCGAAAGAGATTGTTTATGCTAATCTTCCTGAAAGGAATTCTAGGAGGGTCTAGAGAAACAAGAAGATAATTTTGAGTTGATGCACATAATGTTGAATACTAGGCCAAGGACTCCATGCTACATCTTGGATTAGATGTGAAAATTTTACCAATGAAAACCTAGAGGCACTTGGGAAACCCAAGCTAGCCTTTTCCCCAATTTAGTTGTGGATGGAAAACTAGTATTGTATTTTATGTATTGTGAGATCAAAATATTTTGAGGTTGATATTGCAAGTGTTAAGCCCTATGCATACTTTGAAGTAATAGACATTATGGTTGACAAATATATGTACCCAACTTTATTGGGAATTGATTGGGCATTTAAAAATTATGCAATCATTGAACCCAAATGGGAAACCATGATATTCAAACTGGATGTAGTTTAGATTATACAAAATTTTGCTCCATATTAAGGACTAGGGTTTGCTAAACTTGTAGATGATTTGGAACAACCTAACTTGTTATATTAACTTTAGAAACTCATTACTGGGAAGATAGAGGATTACATTAATCTGAAGGCTTTTGGATCTATTAGTTGGAGAAGTATCAAAATAAAAAACGTGGGCTCGGATGTTGTAATGGATGATTGGCAACGGGGGATCATGAGCAACATTTGTGACATTTTGCATCCGTACGAGATTACCCTGTTTTTAATGGTATTGAATTTGTTGTGAATTTTATTCAAGATGTTGATTCCAGAATAGAAGAGGGACAAAATATTTATTTGATAAATGTTGCATTTCAAGCCACCCCTACGAGATGGAGGGGAGCCCATTGTGACTATCTTCATGATTGTGATATTGTTAGGTCTACTATAATGCATCGATTTTCCACCCCAGATAGCCTCTTTAGCAAAATTCCTATTCATGATTGATGTAGTAGCCCAAAAAAGCATATATAGAATTTTTTCCCCATCTAGATAGACATTAGCTTACTAGTTGTGACGTGGATGCACCAGTTCATTCATACATTGGATTGTTAGGTCACTATACTACTAGTCTAACCCCTTATTGTTATTAGTACAACCCCCTTATTATATTTTTGTGCCCATGTATTCCCCATATTGTTATTATTACGCCCCATACAAGCCCACTATTGTTATTATTGTGCCCTTACATTGTTATTGTTATGTCAGCTCTGATTATATTATGACCCCTAGACTCTTATATATAGAAAGGAGGTCTTGTCATTTGTATCATCTAAGAATTGTTCATTTGTGTAATGTAAAGGAGGTTTCCCCCTCGAAGAGGCTTATTTCTAAGGCGTTGATATATCTTTTCTATCTTTTTGTGAGCTGGTTTGATAACATTTGGTATCAGAGCTTTGGATTCTAGGTTTTCGCTGCTCCAAACAGGTCATCGTGGAATTTTCGCTCTAACTTTTTTCTGCGATGTTTCAGAAGTTAAAAAAAAAAAACCCATTTGAGACGAGATATCTCTGAACCTTGGGTCCAAATTTCAGTTCTTTTATCATGCTATTTTCAGAGATATGCTATGAGGAATTTAGGGGTTTGGCAAGCTCCAAAATTTCATCTAAAACAAGTCATCGTGGAATTTTCGCTATCACTCTTTCACTACAAAGTTGCAAAAGCTCAAAGAAAACCCATTTTAGAATCGATTGGTTTGAACCACAGTCCCAAATTTAAGATCTTGTCTCACTATCTTTTTGGAGATATAATCTAAGGAAGTTAGAGTTTTTGTAGACTACCGAATTACATTCCAAACAAGTCACCTTGGGAAAATTGTCATAACTTTCTCTCTGAGAATCAGATTGAAATTTCGTAAGAAGTTTCAAAAAGGGGACTTCTTGTATTTTTTTTTTATATCATTTTTAGATACTAAGGTTGAAATAGTGACACATGGAACTTCGTACAAGTTTTCTCTATTGGACAATTCTGTAATCAGGTCATCGTGGGAGATTTGACATAACACTTCCTTGAGGAATCCAATCTTGATTAGGCTTACAGGGTTAGAAAGATAACACAAAGATCTTCGTGGGAAGAAATTTTAGAAATTGGAGATATGAAATTACAGAGTTACATTCGTCTCAAGATCGAGCTCCAAAAATCAAGAAAAGGTGGTATGAGGAAGTTTGATGGCAAGGATCTGGTAAATCAGATACTACAGATGGTGAAATATTTTGATCTACATGGTGTACCACTATTACAAAAGGTATGTATTGCATCTTCATATTTAGAGCCAGATCATTTTTTATGGTATAAAGCGCTTTGTTCTCGTAAACAGCTTGTTACGTGGTCAATTCTCACGGAGGAAATAATAGCACATTATGAGGATACAAAGAGCAACACCTTCTTTAGAGCAACAACACAAAAGTTGGAAGAAAAAAGAGCAAAAGGGCTTTGTTACAAAGTGGAAAGCAAAATTATGGCAACAAGGAAGTCTACCCCTCACAACTATAAAGATGGAAGTGTTGTTTCTCCTAACCTTCCACAACCTACAATGGTTACACCACAAAAATTGGAAGAAAAAAGAGAAAAAGGGCTTTGTTACAATTGTGATAACAAATACATTAAAGGTCATAAGTGTGCTGAGAAGAAAATATTTTACATTGATTGTGGAGAGGACGAAGAAAAGGATCAAGAAACATCAAAAGAAGAGTATATACACCAGGAACCAACCCCAGAGAAAGAAGAAATGTATCCGACCATATATTGTAAAACATTGGAAAGAATTACTACTCCTCAAACTCTTAAGATAGAAGGACATATCAAGAAGAAAAAGGTTCAAGAAGTGAAAGACCACATCAAGAAAGAAGAAATGAATCTGACCATATCTTGTAATGCAATGGCTGGAATTACCACTCCTAAAACTATCAATATAGAAGGACATATCAAGAAGAAAAATGTTCAAGAAGTGAAAGATCACATAGAGCATCAAGAAATGAATCCGACCATATCTTGTAATGCATTGGAATAAATTACCACTCCTCAAACTCTCAATATAGAAGGACATCTCAAGAAGAAAAAGATTCAAGTAGTGAAATATCACATAGAGCATCAACAACAAGTTCTCCAACTTTTAAAGGATAATGCCACTTTGGTGCAAAATTGAATGAAACGATAGGCATATCAACATCACAATGAAAGAAGTTTTGATGTAGGCGATTGCATATTTTTATGGTTACATACATAAAAAAAAATGTCCCTCAAGAAAGCTATTTATGAGAAGGAAATTTTGGCAATAATACACACTTAAGAAATGGCGACCCTACCTAATGGGAAGACACTTCAAGGCAAAAATGGATCATGATAGTATTAAATACTTTTTAGAACAAATATTATCCTCTAAAGAGAAACAAAAATGGATCACAAATATGTTGGGTTATGACTTTGAAATCATCTACAAAAAAGGGAAGCAAAATGTTGTGGCTGATGCACTCTCAAGAAAGGATGAGGATGTGGAAGCATTGTTGTGCGCCATTTCTATTATCCAACCAGATTGGATAAATGAAGCAAGGCATGAATGGAATAAGGACGAAGAAGCATGGCCACTCATTCAAAAGTTGTAGAAGATCCCAGTTCAAACAATATTTCAAAACTTGATGAGGAAGGAAAAGTCATATTGGAGCCTGGAGCAATCACAGAAACAAGAACTCGACAGCTATGAAATCGATCAATTTCATAGTATCTCATCAAGTGGAAGAACTTACCCACTGAAGATTCCACATGGGAGGACAAGAATTTTATACAAAAGTAGTAAGAACTACTCAAGCGTTGAGGACAACACCTTTTGAAGAAAAGGGACATGTTAGGTCACTATACTACTAGTCTAACCCGTTATTGTTATTAGTACAACCCCCTTATTATATTGTTGAACCCATGTAGTCCCGATATTTTTATTATTATGCCCCATAGAAGCCCACTATTGTTATTATTGTGCCCTTACATTATTATTGTTATGTTGTCTTTGATTATATTATGACCCCTAGACTCCTATATATAGAAAGGAGGTCTTGTCATTTATATCATCTAAGAATTGTTCATTTGTGTAATGTAAAGGAGGTTTCCCCCTCAAAGAGGCTTATTTCTAAGGCGTTGATCTATCTTTTCTATCTTTTTGTGAGCTGGTTTCATAACATGGATACTATTCCATGAGACCAGTATTTGAAAGATAACTTGAAAATAAAAATGGTGGATTAGGATATAATGATTACTCAGTTTTATATGCATTTCCCATTTTATGATACTGATGCAAAGATAGTTGAAGCTCTAAAATATATTAAAATGGTGTTATTAACCTTTGTAATTCTATGGAAGAATGTAGCAAATATGGAAATTCTGCGCATTAATATGACTTGGGCTTCCATGAGGTTGTGGCATGCGGGAAAATCAATAGGGAACCTGATGATGATTTGGAGGAGTTGAGGAACTTGACTTTTAAAGAACCATAAGGGGAGAGGGGGATAAAATAAGATCGTATTATTGATGCACCTCATTTGAAGATGCTAAAGTTGAAGAAGTTGAACATTGGGACCAAAGAAAAGGCTAAAATTACCTCTATTGGTGATTATTGGGACAAGAAGACCACTAAAGAAGTTTTTGATTCATTTACGGAATATGAATATTTGTTTCATGCTTCAGTATCAGAACTGAAGTGCATTAAAGGAAACTTTGGGGATATGAATATAGCTTTGAAACTGGATGCAAAAGCAATCAAACATCAATTACATATTAAACCCAAGAGTTAAAGAAAAGGTGGAAAATAGATTGACAAGATCCTAGTTGCAGGGATTATATTTATGATTGATGAAGTAGAGTGGATAAGTCTAATTGTAACACAAGATAAGAAGGAATCATAGGAGATCAGGTTGTTTGTTGATTATAGAAGCCTTAACAATGCTTGTGTCCATGATCCATTCACTACACCTTTCAATGACGAAGTCTTAGATAATGTTGTAGGCAATGTATCTTATTCATTTCATGGTGGCTTTTTTTGTTATCATCAAGTTCAGATCATAGAAGAGGATAAAAATAAAACTACCTTCACAACCAAATGGGGTTCTTATGCTTATAATTTCATTCCTTTCAATCTGAAGAATTCTCCTATTGTATTTTCAAGGATTTTTATCACTGCCTTTCGAGACTATATTCATAATTTTCTTGAGGTTTACATGGATGACTAGATAGTATACAATTTGTTGAAGAAACATTCTAGTTTACTCAGAGTTATGTTCGATATATGTAGGAAACTTCAAATATCCTTGAATTTTAAAAAGGGCATTTTTGTTTTCCCTTTTAGAACATTGCTAGGACACATAATGTGTAAGGAAGGTCTATGCGTGGATCATGCCAAAGTTGTGGTAATATTGACTATGCCACCACCAACTACTCTCAAGAAGTTGTGGTAAACCCTGGGACACACAGGATACTATCGTCATTTCATCTAGAATTATGCTTTAATTACTACACCATTGGAGAAGATTTTAAAGAAATATGAATGCTTTGTATGGACTGCTTAATGTGACTATGCATTTGACACCATGAAGGAGAAACTTGCAAATGTGCCCATCTGGGTTTACCTTGAATGGAATATATAATTCTATCTTCACATAGATATGTCTAAGATTGTGTTGGGAATTTTTTTGATGCAACCAAGATAAGGTAACTTGGATAATCCCATTTATTCGACAAGTAGAAAAAATTCTACTAAGGAGAATAATTACAACTCTATGGAAAGGGAAGATTTTTCTATGGTGTATTCACTTCAAAATTTCAAACATTATCTGTTAGGAGGTCCATTTAAGTTTTTCATTAATCATTCAGCTTTAAAGTACCTAGTTAATAAACCTGTACTAGAAGGGAGAATATGTCGTTGGATTTTGATATTTCAAGAATTTTTATTTGAATTCATTGCTAAGCTAAGAAATTCAAATGTGGGTCCAGATCACTTATCTTGCTTGGAATCAAGAGAATCAAGAGAATCAAGAAGCTTAATTGATGACAGTTTCCTAATGCACGTTTATTTGAAGTTGAAGCAGTCCAAAATTATTTGGAGGGTATTGCACCGTTTCTCGCAACATGTAAATGTCCTAATGAATATAAACCCACTCAAAAGTGACATATGGTAGTTCATGCTATCAATTATCAAATGATTGTGAGACAACTATATAAAATGGGGCTTGACCATATTTTGAGAAGATGTGTATTGAACCATGAAAGATATGACATCCTATTGGAATGCCATTTGTGAGATAAAAGAGGCCATGTTGGAGGGCAAAATACTGCTCCAAAATTCTTACAAGTTGGCCTCTAGTGGACAACCTTATTGAATGATGTGAATGAATATGCAAAGCATTGTGATATTTTCCAGTGAGTTGGTCAACCAACTCGATGTGATGAATTTCCTCTGCATCCAGTTTAGGTGCTTGAAGAATTTGAAAAATGGGTGGTTTACTTTGTTTGAGCAATCAATCCACTTGTGTGACACTCCCATGCCATATATATTATTACTGCAACAAATTACCTAACATGTTGGGCAGAAGTTTCTCCTATTAAATATTGCACTATTGATACAACTACAAGATTTATTTTTGAGAATATCATAACTAGGTTTGGTTGTCCTAGAGTCCTTACTATTGATCAAGGTTCTCACTTCATTAAATATGTGGTTTGGTTGCTGCGACAAAATTTTATGATACAGAGTCATAAAAGGAGTCATTATCAGCCATAAGAAAATGGAACTATTGAAGGTTTGAAGAAAATATTGGAGAAGGGTCTTACCAAAATCTGTTCTACAAATAGGGACGACTAGGACAAATTTATGGACTTGTCACACTATAGATGTGTGGTTGCAGAAGTATATGCTCTTTCAATTGGTTTACAACAAAGAAGCAGTGGTTCTAGTAGAATTTATAGTCCCTAATATATTTATTTCTCATGCTACCAAGATGTCGGAAAATTATTACATCCCAAATTGATTGCATGAGTTATGGAAACTAAATGAACAATAGTTCTCTGTAGATTTCCATCATACTATTGAAAAAGAAAGACAGAAGGCTTGGTGATGAGCCTCGATTTTTGTAACAAAAATATTGCAACTCCAAAGGCTACCAACTTGAATTATCAGCCCGGGGTTCGTACAAGCTTAAGAGGTATCGGTACTATATGTGTAGCATACAATGTGTCCTTCCTTTTATGTCATGATGTAATGGATTGAATGTAATAAAATGAGATTCTAAACTAATTGCAGAAAATTAAATGTTTGAAATGGAAACCTTAACTTATTGCAAGAAAGAACATACAAGGAAAGAAACTTATTCTAATTACATAAAGTAAATCTTATGGAGTAAATGTAAATCATTATATTTAAAAGAGTTTAGGTCCATTAATATATTTCATTGGATGTGGCAATCATCATTGTATTATCCATTTCATAAATTTGGCCATTAGCCCAAATCGTTGAAATGTTTTTCATAGGTAATGAGGCAAGTCCTAAGTGGTCTTTCGTCTTCCATAATCTTTGATTTAGAGCCTAGGGGTCTTCATTCAACCCTAAGGGACAATAACCAATATTCCTTAGCAAATCTGGGCAAGTATATATATGTTGGAAGGCTACTACAAGAGATCATGTAGTTACTACAGGAAACTACAGATTTACTATAGGAAACTATAATTCACCGAATGACCAAGAAAATAAAATCCAAATTGGATGGGAATTTTTTTATTATTATTTACTGGGATGTCTTAGGTCTCCATTCCAAGTGGAATCACTCAAAAATATCTCTATTAACCCAAGTTAAAAGATAGCAAAAAATAACTAATTTAAAATCTAGAAATTCGAGAACTAGTGAGCTAGTAAATCTATCAAATGACTAACCTAATCGAGTGAAAATGCAATGGTGTAATTTTTGTTATTAACTAGAATATTTTTGTGATCAAATGAAAGTTGAATCAACTTGATTTAATCTCATTAGCATGTTCTAAAAAATAGCATAAATTTATTGTTATTTGCCACAAGGGACTTCCATAAATCTAGATTTGGGAATAAGCAAACTAATCCAAGTAGCTCAATGATTACTATGACCTTCCAAAGTTGTTGCAATGATGAAATGATGCTTATGATCTATAAAAATAACTTACTTCAACCATTTAACCCAATCCTACAACAAGAAATCATTAATACTAAATGGAGAAATAGAAAAAGACAAGAACACGATATGCATGTGAACAAGAAGTGAAAAGAAGAAAACTAAATGATACAAAAGGGTTTTAAGGCTCTCGGGATGGCTAAGCCCAATGAAAATCAAAATCGTATGAAGGAGAAGAATAATTAGAAGTTGAAAATGGAACCAATCTTCATTATTTCCATCAATACAATTACATCCCTACCACTAGTACAAAATGGCTAATTAGTTACTAAAAAAACAACTAAAATTTGCATATAAATGACCATTTTTCAATCGATGACCAATAGTAGCTAATTTATAGTATCTTATAACGTGACCAAATTTTAGTCATTTTTAGCCTATTCATTAATTGGTTTCCTCAATTTTACCATCTTGTACTATATTTAGTCATTAATTTGGTCAATAATTTTTCATTGGTTTAGTCATTAATTGTCGCAATTAATGACCAAATATACAACAAAATATATTTCTATATGAATCCTCGAGAAAACCAATTAATGAGCAAATAAATATGACCACAATGTTGGTCATGTGATCTAAATTGGATCCTTAAACACTCTTAAAGTTCCCTGAACTCTGTAAAACTCATACCAAAGTTTCAAAGTATTATGCATGTCGAAGCTTATCAGAAATTACCTCTGAACAATGGAAATTTGTGGTCAGCACGGAACAACAAGGACCATCGGTCAAAGAATGCACACCGTTGGCCCATGGTGACCACGCATTGGCACAAATTGACAAACAGGAGGTCAAATCCAAAAATAGAGGCAGTTTCTGATATGCGATTAGCGCTAAAGTGCTAACCGCATATCGCAAGGCGTCCCCCTCAGTAAAGGAAAGCCCCCAAAGTGCTCGGTCATGAGGAAAAGCATAAAACCATACAAAAATCACCGATTCCGTCAGAAGGCACATCCCACAATAAAACTGGTAGGATATCGGAAGGGTTTCAAGCGATAAGCGGGTTCGACCAAGTCCTGCCCAATGCCATACACTGGGTGACACGCGTCTAGTGGATGAGAGGGAAAAACACTCACATCGCATGGGTAAAGGTCATGCTACTTACCCGTGTGATATGGACAGAGACTGTAGGATTTGGAGGCTCCAAATCAATGGTAGAGAAATGATCTGATGGATGACCGAATTCGACGGGGAAATAGGATAAGTCATATAAGATTTGAGGTTCGGCATGACCGATGAGTTGGCAGAGGAATCAGTTTCACGGGAAATCTTGGAGCAACAGAAATAACGACTGTTCAAAGAGAACTGATACTCAGTTTGTGAGAAAACAAGTGGCCACCTCTCTATGAAGCATTACATAGTAATGATGATGCAGAGAAGGGGAATTCAAGCCGACAGAGGCAGGAGATCCAGAGAGCCGGGAAGTAGAAATGAACAGTTAGGGAGCAGATTGGATTTAAGCCACAGACAGATAAAGAGTAAAAAAATCATAGAAAGAGAAGCAGAAAGCTGAAAGGCAAGAAATAAGTGAATTTCAGAGAACAGATCAGCCGAGCTGACCTGTAGAGCAAAGGAAGCATCGAGCAGACAGAGACTGAGAGAGTCTGAGAATCTGTGAACTCCAGAGAAGGATTGAGAGGTTCAAGCAACTCCTCTGTGTATACCTGTCAGTTATTGAGTACTAAATTGGACTCATACCACTGAGACCAATTGAGGTCGAGATCCAGTAAGGAGAACCCGTGTACTCTAGAGACTTGGAGAATCCAAGTATAATCCTACTGATCATCATCTGTTAAAATGAGACTAAAATTGAGCTCCCTATTGTAAAAACTCTGCTTTAAGACACAATAGAAAGGCCACCACTGAAGGCTGGACTAGGAGATGTAGCCTAGGAGGATTGGGTGAACTCCTCATTAAATTTGTTGTGTTTATGTGTTTACTTACTATGTTCTCTTACTGTTTCAATGTCTATGTATTTCACAATCTTATCGATCCGTTTCATAAAATAACATAGGCACACCCCAGCACTTGAGTCTGTAATACCTTCATTATCTCTCTGAGGTCATTTACGGGTGATTTCAGGTCAAGTGGTATTAGAGCTCTAGGTTGGTAAGGCTAGACAAGCTTTTGCGGGATTTTGTTGTTGAATGCTAACTAGATCAAAGCTTAAATTAGGAGAAGGAGAGTTGGTTGAGACTAACCTGGAAATTGGAAGAGTCTATCCTCAGAAGAAAATGTTAGGAGAAAGTCCCTTGGGACCAGACCTCCAATTTATAGATAGTTTCCTGGCCATGAGGTCCATGGTAGAGGAAATGTATAGGGACTATAGGAAACATAAAGATGAAGATTCATCAGGCTCTAAACAAGATAAGGGAGAATAAGAGTCTCCCCTCCATGACCACTCAAAAGGAAAAGGGAAAGAAGAAAACTTTATCACACCTCCTAATAGCCTTGAACATAAAAAGAAGACATCTTTGATTAAATTGCATGTTAAATTTGATTTACCAATATATTATGGGGAGTGAATGCAGATAAGCGGGATAATTGGATCAAACAAATTGATGTTTATTGCAAAGTTCAGAGTATCGACTAAGACAAGAATAAGATTTAGCTGGCCAGCGTATGCCTCGAAGGCACTACCTTGGTATGGTGGGAAGGCAGGACACAAGATGACATGAAGAAACATGGTAAGATTCTTTTCGTCTTGAGTGAATTTGTTTCTGTAATCAAAAAGAAATTCTATCCACTAGCTTACATGTAGCAAGCCATGATGAGCTGGCAAAACATTCGCCAATTGAAAGGGCAAAGTGTACAAGGTTACACCTAGGAATTTAGGAAAAGAGCTTTGATTCTAGGAATTTCATTAGACTCACCTAAGACTCTGTTGAAGTACATAGGTGGTCTACACAGCTACATGAGACACACTATCCTCATGTTTAATCCCACTAGTATAGATGAGGTATCTGTTCAAGCTACGCATCTAGAAACTAGAGGAAATAATGGGAACCTAGAAGTTGGGGGATCATCCAAGCCCATTGCTAGCAAGAATAAGGAGAAAAAAAAATAGAAATGGAAAGAGAGGAAGGCCAACACTGCACAGAAAAGCAAGTCTTCATGCACTCACTGTAAGGATGGGCATGATGATGATCACTATTGGATTTTGCATCCGGAGCTGAGACCTAAGAAGTTCAAGGGCAAGAAGAAGAAGACTGCTACAGCTATTCAGAAAGATTTGGGGTTGGAATCAGGAGATGAAACAACCATTGCAGCCATAGGTATAAAAGGTAAAAATTCTGAAGCATCTACTAGTAATTCTGCTCAATCTACTAATAATGAAGAAAATGAGAGAAAAATACATGAGCTTTTCCATATTCAAGTTATTTCCAAGCATCAAAAGATTGATACTTTTTTTGATAGTGGCTCACAAGTAAATTTAATTTCTGAAGCATTTGTAAATAAGTTGGGATTACTGACTACACCTCACAAGAAACCATTTCCATTAGGTTGGTTAAGCAATAAAGCACAACTACAAGTGAATAGACAATGTAAACTTAAGATTTTGGGTCAGCATTTGTAGATGAGGTTGAGTTAGATATAGCTCCTTTGGATATATGTGGAATTGTTTTGGGAAGTCCCTACTTGTATGATAGAAAAGCTATTTTCTATAGAGATGAGAACAAGTATCTCCTCATTGAAGATGGAATTGAATATATTGTAAGAGCTCATAAGCTCAAGAATAATCACACTCTCATAAACTCAGGGTAGATGAAACAGATTGTAAATTCATGCAAAAAAAAATTATTGATGGTTGTAAAGGAAAAGAAACCTGATAAAACCAATGTATTTGAGGGCTGCAATGCTAAACAGCAAGCTGATTTAGAAAAAGTTGTTTCAGAATATGATATCTTGTTTCAAGAACCTAAAGGTCTGCCACCCAAAAAGGAAATAGTGCATGATATTAATTTGCAGCTAAACGCTCCATTGCCTAACATCAGAATGTAGGTTGTCCGCTTTAGAGAATGCAGAAATCAAGAAGCAGGTGTAGGAGTTGCTCGAGAAGGGGTTCATCAGACCTAGCACATCATCATGTGGGTCTCCAATCATTTTGATGAAAAATAAAGATGGCTCGTGGAGAATGTGCATTGATTACCGAGCACTGAATAAGATAACAATCAAAAATCATTATCCCCTTCCTCGCATAGATGATCTATTAGATCAGTTAAAGGAAGTTGTTTATTTTTCCAAGTTAGACTTGCATAGTGGATATCATCAGGTCAAAGTTGTAGAGAAAGATGCATGGAAGATTGCTTTCAAAACAAATCAGGGATTGTATGAGTGGCTGGTTATGCCTTTTGGCTTAACTAATGCTCCTTCTACTTTCATGAGAATAATGAATGATGTACTCAGACCTTTTCTTGATGATTTTGTTATTGTATATCTGGATGACATTCTTATATTTAGCAAAATGTGGGAAGAACATTTAAAGCATGTTATGTAGACATTAGATGTTTTGAAAAGAGAAAAACATTATGTTAAACTCTCAAAATGTGAATTTGGCAAAACATCTTTGAATTATTTGGGACATATAGTAGGGGGTGGTGAATTGAAGATAGATCTCTCTAAGGTGGCAGTCACTGTAAACTAGCCTGAACCCAAATCTGCTACAGAAGTTAGAACCTTCTTAGGAGAAACACAATATTGGAGAAAGTCTATTTCTAACTTTTCCTTATTTGCAGCTCCATTACATGCTTTAACAGGATTGAACAAGGTGTTTTAGTGGGGAGGAAAATAGCAAAAAGCCTTCGACACCTTGAAAGAAAAGATTAGTACAGCACCAATACTAGCACTGCCCAATCTTCAAGGACCATTTGAGATCCAAACGGATGCCTGTGACTATGCCATGGGAGTAGTGTTGATACAACACGATAAACCCATATGTTATTATTCTGAGACATTTAATTATGTAGTAGTTAACTATCCCACATATGATAAAGAATTGTATGCATTAGTACATAGTGTGAAAAAGTGGAAACATTACTTAATGGGAAAAGAGACAGTTATACATATTGATTATCAACCACTTCAATATCTACACTCCGAAGCTAAGTTGCAACAATGAAGACACTATAGATGGATGGGTTTTCTACAACAGTTTCATTTAGCCATCAAATATAAAAAGGGCATACACAATAAAGTTGCAGATATGTTATCTAGACCAATTATAAATGCATATACTATACTTAAGCATAACTCAGTATTGCATGAGAGCTACATTGAACAATATGCTCAAGATATATATTTTAAAGATGTATATGCAACTTTAAGTCAAGGAAAATGAGTACAAGAATTGGATTATCACATTAAGGACCAACTCTTGTATCATTGTGGGAAGCTATGCATTCCACAAACTGAAAGAGTGAAGATAATTCAAGAAGCACACACTTCTCTAATATCAAGTCACATTAGGGCAAGTAAAATGGTTGCACAACTGCAAATATTTTGTTATTGGCCAAGAATGAATGAAACAATTTCTAGATATGTAAGAGGGTGTACGATGTGTTCTAAAAGCAAGCCCAGCAATAGAAAACTAGGCTTGTACACTCCACTACCAGTTCCTTCTCATCTTTGGGAAAGTATTTCCATGGACTTTGTTGGAGGACTACCTAAATCTAGGAAAGATCATGACTATTTATATGTTTTTGTGGGTAGGTTCAGCAAAATGTGTGTTTTGATACCTTGTAACAAACAGATTACAACTGAACAAACTTCAAAGTTGTTCTTTCATCATGTATGGGTTCATTCTGGATTACCCACTTCCATTGTATCTGATCAAGACACCTGATTTGTTGGGAAGTTTTGGTCGAGTCTGTGGGAACTGATGGACACCAATCTGAAGAAAAGCACAACCTTTCATCCACAAACAGATGGCCAGATAGAAGTGGTCAACAGGACAGTGATCCAGTTGCTCAAAGGCTATTGCAGCAAGCATCCCAAACTTTGGGATGAACATTTTTGTTATGTGCAGCATGCTTACAACTGAGCAAAACATTCTTCCACACAGAGATCTCCTTTTGAGACCTATTTTGGTTTCACACCAAGGTCTCCCTTGGATTTTGTCTTTGGTAAAGACATAGCAGTTGATGGACACAGTGATGTGGATAAGGCAACCAAGTTCATTGAAAAATATAAGAGATTCACCAGGAAATACAGGAACAACTAGAAAATATCCAAACCAAATACAAGGGAAGGCATGACAAGCATCGGATGGAGCATACTTTCCAAGTTGGTGATCAACTTTGGCTATATATCAGCAAAGACAGAATGCAAGGTGAAGGAAAAAAGATAAATCCAATAAGGTATGGACCTTTTAAGATACTTGAGAAAATTGGTGAGAATTCTTTTCACCTTGATTTACCAGCTTACATGCACATCTACTTAGTCGTTAATGCAGACAGCTTGAGACTATTTGAACCTTCATTAATTGAAGATCCCGAAGAGCAGAGTCAATTGCCTTCTATTGATGATCTGTTACCTGAATATCTCAATGAATTGCAGGAAGACACAGTTCTAGATAGGAAGGTGAGGACGACGCAGAGGGGAGATTTTGAGTACCTCAATATTGGACTCAAGGGTTCAAAGCCAAGAGGTGCAAAATGGATAGAGATTGGACAAGTGAGACAACTATACCCTCACTTAGTCGATGCTTGAAAACCAAATTTTGGTGGTCCAAAATCTTTTTCAGTGGGAAGGTTGTGATCCTAATTGGATCCTTAAACACTCTTAAAGTTCCCTGAACTTCATAAAACTCATACCAAAGTTTCAAAGTATTATGGATGCCAAATCTTGTTAGAAATTACCTCTGAACAATGGCAATTTGTGGTTAGCACAGAACAACGAGGACCCTCGGTCAAAGCGTACAGACCGTTGGCCCATGGTGACCATGCACTGGTACAAATTGACAAATGAGAGGTCAAATCCAAAAATAGAGGCAGTTTCTGATACGCCCCCTCAGTGAAGGAAAGCCCCCATGCACTCAATCACGAGGAAAAGCATTAAACTGTACGAAAATTGATGATTCCATCAGAAGGTGGGTCCCACACTAAAACCGACAAGATATCAGAAGGGCTTCAAGTGGTAAGCGGGTTCGACCGAGTCCCACCCGATGCCATACACTAGGTGACACGCATCTAGCTGATGAGAGAGAAAACTGCTCACATCGCACGAGTAAAGGTAAAGCTACTTACCCGTGCGATATGGATAGAGACCATAGGATCTGGAGGCTCCAGATCAACAGCGGAGAAATGATCCAATGGATGACTAGATTCAATGGGGAAATTGGCTGAGTCATATAAGATTTGAGGTCCGGCATGACCGATGAGTTGGCAGAGGAATCAATTTCACAAGCAATCTTGGAGAAACAGGAATAACAACCGTTCAAAGAGAACTGACACTCAGTTCAGGAGAAAACAAGTGGCCACCTCTTTGTTAAGTGTTACACAGTAATGATGATGCAGAGGAGGGGAATTCAAGCAGACAGAGGCAGGAGATCCAGAGAGCCGGGAAGCGGAAACGAACAGTCAAGGAGCAGACTGAATTTAAGCCACAGACAGACAAAGAGTAAAAAAATCAGAGAAAGAGAAGCAGAAAGTTGAAAGGAAAGAAAGAAGTGAATTACAAAGAACAGAGAAGTCGAGCTAACTTGTAGAGCAAAGGCAGCATCAAGCAGACAGAGACAAAGAGATTTCGAGAGTCTGTGAACTCCAGAGAAGGCTTGAGAGGTTCAAGCAACTCCTCTATGTATACCTGTCAAGTATTGATTACCAAATTGGACTCATACCACTGAGACCAGTTGAGGTCGAGATTCAGTAAGGGGAGTCTGTGTACTCTAGAGACTTGGGGAATCCATGTACAATCCTACTGATCATCATCTGTTAAAGTGAGACTGAAATTGAGCTCCTTATTGTAAAAACTCTGCTTTAAGACACAATAGAAAGGCCACCACTAAAGGCTGGACCAGGAGACGTAGCCTAGGAGGATTGGGTGAACTCCTTATTAAATTTGTTGTGTTTATGTGTTTGCTTACTGTGTTCTCTTATTGTTTCAATGTCTGTGTATTTCACAATCTTATCAATCCGTTGCATAAAATAACATAGGCACACCCCAACACTTGAGTTTGTAATACCTTAATTATTTATCTGAGGTCATTTACGGTTGATTTCAGATCATCATGTTATAAGATAATGTAAATTAGCTACTAATAGTCATATATATGCAAATTTTAGTCATCATTTAAAACAAATTAATGAGCAAAGAAATATGACTAAATTTTATTCATGTTATAAGATACAGTAAATTAGCTACTAATAGTTGTATATATGAAAAATCTAGTCAACATTTTAATCAAAAATTTGTCATTTGTAGTAGTCTTTTATATTTTTTTGGTATTTTCATATTCATTATATAAACGACTAATTTAATAGTTTCTATTCATTTCATTTAATTTCATTCATAATCATTATAAACGACTAATTTAGTCATATATTCATTTTATTTGTGTTCATCATTAATTAATATAAGCTACTAATATAGCAGTTTTAGATTGATTTTGTGTGTTCATTATTAATCAACATAAATTTATTAGTATGATTTTACAACTAAATTTTTAAAAAATGCCATACAATGTGCATGTTTATCTAACATGATAACACAAATTTACATATGCTAATTACAAGACTAAATGATATCAAGTGAAAATAAAAATAATTTCAACCATATAAGTTTTATTATATAAAATATCAAGTATTACAATATGAGATTCCAACTTAATATGGATTGGACTACAATTTACACATGAAATATTGTTTCATCATTTCAAAACATTATCATTCTGCTGCCAAAGCATTGCAAATGAATTCACCAACTCTGAAGACTTGACCATCAGCCTCTATGAGTGTGTCTTATGCAAGGTATTTCCTCTAAGGGTATCACTAGACATATTCTCTTCTCTCTCATCTTTCATTTGTTGCTCCAATGTTATAGTTCTCCTCTTTTTTCAATTTCTTCTTCTTACCATCAACATTGAGTTCTTCTCCTTAAAATGAAAGAAGATGCAATGCAGAGTATAAGACATGAAAGACAATGAATACTTGAATATAAAATAAAGTAGACTATAAAAGATTTGTACGACATATACCTCAACATTTGATAGTGGCCACAATGTGGCTAGATGACCTGTATAAAAAAAGCAAATAAAGTGTCACGATATAAAATAATACCTTAGGAACTTAGCATTCAACCTTCAACAAAACCTTAGGCACAATCATACCAACTAAGCTACATGATAAAAAATCAGGAAATATATAACTTGTGAAAACAAATGGAAAAAAAAATATCAGCGTAAAACACATCCTTATTTCTTGTTCTATGAGATACATGTTCCTTAAATTCGGATATTCGTTTTCCCATAGTAAAAGTTCCTTTCTATTATGACCTATGTTTTTAGGATCATGAGATTGATCCAACATCATATTAGATTGTGGAGACAAAATGATTCAACTTTCCAGGATGAGTACCTCACTTGGTTGAATGAAGGTGCTAGTTGTGAGTAGTGTCAAAACCTTAGGGAAGGAGAAAACTAAGGCCTAAGAAAATATATCACCACTTGTCCACTAAAAGAAAATTTTCAATCCCATAATGGCCTCTGGGAGTACATTTCGTTCGATGGATATCACACTCTGAGAAATGATTATCTAATACAATGAGAAGTGTACATATATTGTCACAATGCCCCTCACAGTTAGACCCTATAGTTGTGTCCTATAATATTAATCATATTATATTATTTAATTATAAATTATGACTATCAGATAATTATTAGTTTGAATAATTAGTCTGAAATTGGATTTTTAGTATTTCTGTATACATTAAAATATTCGGGAAAAATTATGCTTTTGTGACTACTTAATTTTGAGCGAATCTAAATACACAAGAAATTATGGTGCCTCTATGTTTCTCTAGCGGTTATCCGCCCATTGTACCAATTTCTCCCATGTCTTCTATTGCTTTTGGTGAATTCCTCTTTGATGATGTCCAATGCCAATGCAATGGATATTTATCCTCAATGTTTTTCTAAGCCAAAGGGAAGCTCCATAAGTAAAAACCAAAAAGTAGCCTCAAATATATTATTAGGGGCCAAAATGAAGTAATTATATGACAAGCCAAGAAACATTGCACATTAATCATCTTCCCTTTAATATTGATTAATAATTTCTTTGCATGATCATGTAATAGTAAAGTGTCAAATAGGGACATTTAAAGTTAGTCATCCATCAATATCACCTTTGAGAGTGCTTAGTAGTTAATACTTCCTATTACACACACAATAGATCACCAACTTCAAGGATAGCAATATAAACACAACAAAAATGAAATTAAAATAAATGCTAGGAAGTCAAACGCGACTAATATTGAGTCAAGAAAATACTAATCCCTTCACATTAGCAAGGAATTTTTAGGCACTAAAACAAAAAATCCTTCCATTGCATCATTTTCACATTTGATTTAATTTATTTAATTGAGAACATAGCATTTATAAAAATAAAAATAAAAAAATAAATCATTGAAAAAGATCTCAAAATACTAACAAATGCTCCAATGATTGTCGTATCAATTAAACATAAAGGCAACCGTTCGATATGCTTTTAACTTGTGGAATATATTGAAGAATATGAATATTTCTCATCCCTTTCACCTAATCAAATTGTAATCCATGGGTTCCAATCAAGTAAGCAATTTCCCTCTAAGATAGTTAAGAGATTACTTTGGAGAAGGACTTCTAGAAGCATTGGGATAGTAGACATGGGAATAACTAGGAGGAAAATGAATCACTTTAGTGGGTGCTCCAAAATATTTGAGCGCAACTGAAAATGATTTTATACTCCCTCCACACATTTTAAAACAGACACCATTCAATTGATTCTCAAATATTTTCCACCTTTCTATAATATATAGTTATTTGAACAAGAATAGAGCATTCATAAATATTGTCATGAAAGAGAACTCTTCATAATCCTAATAAGCTGGGCTCTAACAAATAAACAATTTCATGTAGTGAATAAATCTTACATGGTATATTTGAGTGATTAAAATGAAAACTTTATTCTTAATATCATTACAACAAAAATAAATTCAACCCTAACTAGTTGGGATCTAACAAATCAAGAATTTGATGTAGTAAAGTAACCTTACATGGTAGATCCCAATTATTTGCAATGACAACTTTATTATTTATATTATTACAACATAGATAAATTCAAGAGTAAATACATATTTCCTTATCTGAGACAAACATTGAATACATTCCAAGATTTCATAGAAATATAATGATACGATTTACCTATAGGACATGAGAAAGCTATCTACATCTAGCACCCATCACCGGACGATAGTGTTATTGAGACACCATCTCATGGCATTAGAATCATGTAGATAGATAGTATTATAGAGATACCTTGCAATTCCTATTAAACACTACCTTCAAGCTTCAAATTCATCTATTGATTTACTTTACTAGAAAATGTTTGTGTTAAGTTCCAAATGCTCCTTAGGTTAATTCAGTGAATTTTAATGTTGTTCTTCAATTATGTTTCAATTTTGGGCTTAAATGATGTTACCTGAATCCTAGAATGAAACTATATGAGAAAAGGAAACCTTTCGTTTCAATGAAGTCTATACTATCAAGGGAAGAGATTTCAATCAATTAATGCGTCAAACAATATGCCTCCACTAACTTTTCCAAATGCCACATGCAAGAGAAAAACTAAACTTTACTTTCACTAATGAATATGCAATTTATTGAAAGAAAAAATGACTCTTATTTTACTAAGATGCACTTTACCTAAATTATGTTCTCTTTGATTTTCATATGCCCTAATGCAATTAAGCTTCAACTAGAGAAAAAAATGAAGATTTTGATTCAAAATGATCCTAATGAAAAAAATGCATGAATCAAAGTAACAAGAAATCCAAAAGTACTCATTGAAAATGTCTTTCACTTTTTCTTTCGAATAGATAAGCAAAAACACTTATTTTAGTTTGTAAACCACACAATGTAATCTATGCTTGACGAATGACAAACATGAATTTCAAATGCAAGATGACCTAGTACAAATGAAAAGAAACTTTGCACAAGACAAACCAAAGCTAATGCAAATCATTGTTTCAAATGATTTTACCAAATAAACAAACCTAAACAATCAACAAACCACAAACTCAATGACACTCACAAGCGGCAAGTGTCAATCAAACAACCTATAAAACCTACAATCAATCCAATTGAACTCAAACACTTGAAAGTCCAAAAAAAGTAATAATTTTCTAATGAAATTAGGTAATCATCAAAACATTAATAAATCCAGTCATGCAGGACAAAATAAGGCATCAAGGGCTCAGACACACTGGAGTTTGACAAAGAAACCCTGGGATTTTTTCCAATCTCAGATATCAATGCGACTGTTATGGAAAAATGGGCGTTGAATAGGGGATGAGCGTGTTTGTTTTAAGAGAAAGTGCGTTGGATGAGGAATAAGGCAAAAAAAATATTTCCACAAAAACTTTGAGACATAGCACTCTAAGGCAACAATCAGTGATTGTGTAGACCTACACAACCCAAAGTAACTAAGAACACGATGGTTGGTCAAACTGATCAAGAGATCAGTTGAGAAAAGAGGATGAAAAGGATATGGCTTCCCCAGCGAAATCACCAGTTTGTTGTGAAGTTAAATCCCCTCTACGGGCAGAGGTGATCCCTCTAGCCTAATGAGTGGGTCTAGCAACAAACTAAACAAACTAACATTCACTTTCCTAGTTTATGTTTAACAAATGCAGAGAGAAGGAAAAACCTACCTCGCTCTGATGCTAATTACTCAATATTTTGGAGATGAATTTGAACCTTTCGCTCCAGACTTTGCTCCTTACTTGCTCTTCATGTCTGAGTACATGCAAGGAAGATCAAAGAGCTATGCAAGTTACAAGAGCATATATGGCATACATCAAACATAAACTACTTAATAGATCCAGGAGTATTAAGCTAAAAGTATAAGCATTTACACAATTATGGAAAGTGAACATGAGATGTATATATTATTAAGCTAAAAAAGGAAGCATACAACCTATGCCTTGATGTTGGAGGCATCCTTTTTTGTGGATGTCCGAGTCCAAGCAAAGACTCTTCAAACAATCCTTCTCCAAGCTAGAATGGGTAGCATGTGAGGATATTAATCTCAACATAGGGATGCAACAATCAATGACTAACCATTTGGGGATGGGAGGGAGTCAATTTATAGGAAGGGAGATGGAGTTAGGGATTCAAAAAAGAGGGAGGAAGGTCCACATCTCAAAGGGAAATCCCACGATGATAAGATCAAGAGGTCCAAATGGGAGAGCTCAACCATATCAACAACAACCAATATCCAACTCACTGTTCTCGAAGGTTTTAATGCACAAAGATTCTCTTAAAGTTTGGTAATACCTGCCAGAATAGGTTCAGCATGGGTTTTCATATCAAAATCTTCACTGGTAGTGCTATTATATAACTATGCAACTTTCCATCAAGACGGGAAAACAGTGCAACAAAGCGCGTTGATTCTAAAATTTAGGTTTTTAGATAACCTTCTTCAGAATGGATTTAGGGAAGTTTTCCTTTGATTCTTCAAGGATATTTTGGTCTATATATCAAGATGGATATGTTGCACAATATTAAATGTGTTTTCACTTCGGGATATGGAATAGGAAGTGAACAGGAGTCATCACAAAAGACTATGTAACATCCTCCTAGTGGCCCAGTTACAACACAACCTGATAGCCTACTAGTGGTTAAGTTTGACTACATCAACTCTTAACTAGAGTTAAAAAAAAGATACTTTTCTAGAGTCTTTTACATCACAAACATGTTTCTAGACCCTTTTCCATGAATAATGGGGGTTGACGCGGCATCCTCCCGACTATAGGTGTGAAAACAGGAAGGTCAACTTCTGAGTGGTGTAACATTTGCATATGGACTTTGATTGACATGATTCTTGTGTCGTTGGATATACATGTGTGTGTTGAATAGCATGAAAAGGTGTGGCACTTAAGTGACAAATTTTTACCTCCAAAAAATGTCGTTTTATGCCTTAAAACGCTCCCAGAAGGTTTCATACCTCGTCTTGCCAAACTGGGTCCCGCTAGTAAAAATGGTCCCGTGAGCTGATTCCTCCACTTTTTCCACTCCAAATACATTGATATGGATGAAAAAGGTTATAATGATCAAATTCATATCACACCTCCCCATTTTGGGAGGCTTTTGGTCCCCAAAAGCATTTACTGAATGAGGTGAGGAAATTTTTCCTCCACCTTCTCTTTCGTGTACCATTTAGCTTTGTCTGAAATTTGTCCCTTCAACCCAATCTGCCAAAGGTATTTTTTGCCATTTTCTTTTAGATCTAGACTTATTCTGCAAAACTGTATCTTCTATCAACTCTGCTTTAGCTTCTCGTGCCAAATCCTCCACATAAGGTAGGACCTATTCCTCTTCTTGTTCTAGCATGGAAGGCTCATAGTGTTTCAAATTCTCCACATTTACAACTAAGTAAATGCGCATATATGGTGGTAAACTAAGTTAATAGGAATTATCATCCACCTTTTTCAATATATCAAAAGGACCACACCTTAGAGACTTGATTTTCTTACCAGACCCCTACACCCTCTTCTTGTTCAACTGTAGCCATACTTTGTCTACAACCTTGAATGATTTCTCTATTCTGTGTTGGTCATGCCTAGCCTTATACTTCACCTGCGACTTATGAAGAGTTTCTTGTAATAAATGTTTCATCCCTCAAATAATCTCTTGCAATGTCTTCCTTCACTCATGTTTGCTACCCATATGCAATATCCAAAGGTGAAGGTGGAAAATATCCAAAACAGGTTTCAAATGGGGAATTTCCTGTAGAAGTGTGGACCTCTTATAATGAACAAAAGATAACCTCAACTGCCTATAGAGTCTACCTATGCATGGTAGCAATGAAAACACTGTCAAGAACAACATCTACAACAATGTTGGTCAATCCCTTCTTCTAGTCAAGGGCATGCCTAGATTTTGAAAAGTATCAAGAAAGTCAAGGTCCACCTCATCCAAGCTCCTCTTCTTCTTCTACTCTCTATGTTTAGGTTCAGAATAATATCAAAGTTCTTGGAAATTGATGGGTGGGTAAAAATTATCAAAACATTTAGGTTCTTCCATTTTTAATCATTGTCTATAAGCACTGAGTCTAAATTTCAAAATTCATTCACCTTCCTTCTTTTTCATTGAAATTAACCCAATATTTGGAGAGTTGTAAGGTTTAATGTACCTAAGTATATTCTACTTAAAATTTAGTAACATGGTTTAAAATTGTAGGCATTGAGATCAGAATCTAAGGATGAAACAGAAAAGATTGTATGTTCATGATTACAAGAAATTTTAATTTCATGTAAAAAAGTTTGAGAGAGGTCAAGTATTTGCATCCTACCATAAAAAATTTCTTACATCACTCGAGCCCTTTGAATTTAATTCAGGCATGGTAGAGTCCATTAAACAAACAATCAACCACTAAAAAAAGGTGAAAAAATAAATAAAATTTCATGCATTCTGACCCTAGAAAAGTTAGGGAGGAGTGAAATGATCTATACAATAAAGGCATGCAAAATGCTTACTTTTCCATTGTCTTTTGATGAATTGTTGGTTGCAATCAAGATCTACATTATCATGGTAGAGTCCATTAAAAAAACAATCAACCACTAAAAAAAGGTGAAAAGAAAAAATAAAATTTCATGCATTCTGACCCTAGAAATGTTATGGAGGAGTGAATTGATCTGTACAATAAAGGCATGCGAAATTCTTACTTTTCCATTGCCTTTTGATGAATTGTTGACCGCAATCAAGATATACATTATCATAATCATTAAACCCTTTGTACAATAAGGACATGCAAAAAATTTTCTTGTACATTGTCTTTTCATGAATTGTTGGCTGCAATCAAGATCTGTATTATCATAATCATTAAACCCTCAACTCTAGATGAAATTTATGCTTTCATCATATAAACCCTCCAAATTTTTTTCCCATAAGAAAAAAAATCATCTTTAGTAAAAATGATCATCTTTAGTAAAAAGGAAGCACTATCTAGAGTCCAAATTCATACCCATCTACAAATGACCAAAATCTCCATGCACAATGACCTTGCCCTTCCTCCATCCAATTGTTGATGCTCTCCTGAGGTGTTTCACATGCAAACTCCATATGGGGTTCGAATCCCATGAAATCCATAGACCAGGTTTATGGTCTTCCTTCTTCTGGCATTTCCACCCAGATATCAACAAGGCAAAGAAAAATGGAGTGCTACAATGTGATGTTGTAATCTATGGATACTTTATTTGAACCCAGTGCTAAACAGGAAATGAAAAGGAAAAGAAATATTTATAATGGAAAAAATAAAAGAAATATTTATAATATAAAATAAAATATATAAATTGCAATTGGGTTAAATGATTTATTTTTAATAAGAATTTGTTATTTTGGGTAAGATGCTAAATTAAAAAGAAGAAGAAGAAAGTTAAAAATGATATTGGGATGAGTGTAAGCATTTAAATATGGCCTCAATTAATAATAAAAAGTTAAATTAATAAAAATAATAAAAATCAATTTGTTATATTTTGACTTTTTTTTAACTTGTGAATAGGCTTTGTTACAATACCATGGGCCAATACCATGGCTTATCAATGCTACAAGTCCAAAAACCATAACTTATTTCAGAACCAAAATATTTTATAACAATATGACAAGATTCTTAACCATGGATATTCACCCCCACATTATGGTAGATATTATTAACTTGTAAAAAATAGCCTTTGTTAAAATACCACGGGTCAATACCATGGATTATCAATACCACATGCCCAAAAACCATAAATTATTTCACAATCAAAATATTTTATAAGAGTATGATAAGATTGTTAACCATGGATATTCACCCTGCTTCACCATGGATATTAACTTGTAAATCGGCTTTGTTACAATACCATGGGCCAATACCATGGCTTATCAATACTACATGCCAAAAAACCATAACTTATTTCATAGTAAAAATATTTTATTTTAATTTAATTTTACAACATTTTTTAATTGAATCTAAAAGGGGTGGAAATGTTACAAATTGAGATATATCTAAACCCTCTATCCTCATGACTACTAAAAATATTCCCATAGAAATTAAATTAAGGTTTTAATAAAATTAAGCTAAGATGGTCACTAGTTCAAATCCTCATGGGTGCTTACCTACCAAAAAAACAATAATAAGTCCAAAAATATTAAATTAATTAAATCATGAAAGCTAGGATTTATTCCTACCTTTCTAGATTGAGTTTGTTCCTCATAATTAGGAGTCAGTTAAGGCCTGGTTGGTTGAGAGATTCCCTCCAACTAGTTAGGATCCTAGATTTTGTTCCTCATAATTAGGAGTCAGTTTAGGCCTGGTTGGTTGAGAGATTCCCTCCAACTAGTTAGGATCCTAGATTAGTGTTTGGTTGAGAGATTTTCTCAACCATAGTGTCCAAGATAGATGTACTATCTTAAGAAAAAATCCTAAGAAAAAATCCTCATGTATTTATGTGTACCATAAACATTATTTGTACATTTCATTATGAGAGGAATACAGTAAGGATGAGGCCTTTTCCATCATTTCTATGTCTCTAGTATTTTTCCATGTGTGTTAATTTTGGTATATATTCTACATGTGGTATCAGATTCAAATATCACTCGCTCTCTTGTGAGAGGGAATGCGATCATGTGAAATATGTGCTTAATTAATGTGTTGATCATGGGTCCAAATTAGAGCTGACTGTCGTGCATAGTGGAGGCTGATTGAAGAGCGGTGCATATAGGAGAGAGTTTTATATTGTAAGAATCACTTTTAGATGCATTAAAGAGGCTCAACAACATGAAGAACACTAGCGTGAAACAACATTAAAGACCAATGTTTCAACATCAAAACTTTTCAGAGAATGAACTGTGTGTTGTGTGGAGTCATGAACTATGCATAGAGTTGTGCATAGATAATTGTGGAAATGTGGAAAATACTTATGAAGAATTGCGTGCAACCTCTAGAACATAATGTCGTGGATTCAATCTGATTAAGTGGATAAAATTGGGCACAAATTTGAGTGAAGGAATGTCAATATGCAGTGCATGGTGGTGTTAGATCTTCTAGATTTCTTGAAGGCCTTAACTGTCAGGCTAAATTAGATCATATGGTTACTAAGCGATATATCTTAAAATATAGAAGTAATGTCGAAGACTTGAGACAAATTGAGACTCAATATGAGTCAACGTGAATGTGATGTGGCGTAGATGAAGATCATATCTCCAAAGATGATTGTCAAAGTTAAATCATTGTCTCAAAATATTTCTGGATGGGGACCATCGTGGAATTGTGGAATGTCACTATGCCATTAAGATCTGATGTTGAATCTGTTTTTTGTAAGCAGGTGATGCTTGGAGATGCAAGTACGAGTAACCACACAGTTGATGGTATTTGAAGAGTATTTGGAAAGAATTAGGAGGCCATTTTCTCGTATTGTGATAAAATCCCCAAGGCAAAAACCAAGAAAGACAAGTTGCAAATGGAATCAAGATGTCGAGTCCTCTTACTTGGTGTCAAAGGAGGAATGAATATCTAGAGGCTGAATATTCAACTTCTTCTTACTCTTGAAGAACAAATCTAGCAGCCATTTTGGAGATCGATCAATACAGTATGAGATTGTGGTAGTTATTCCAAAGAGGATCAAGGGTTTCAATGTCATTTCTCCACCAACCAGGAGGTGGGATGTATTTTCTTGGCATCTAATGCAAGTCTTTAAGGTTGAATATGTGCATTATAAGGAAAGGGTCGAATATCCTTTGTAACTAGTAATCTGCTCCAAGAATAACATCCATTGGGCAACTTGGCTTTCTATAGCAGACTTGTTAAGCTAAGGGTGAAATCTGCATTGCCAAAACATCCCTACAAGGAGGATCAAATTAGTCTTATGGTGGACGTTTTCTTGTCCTATTTTCTCGCATTTATTTTGATATCAGATCAATGTTAAGCCCATACATCAGATCATAACTTCTCTTTTGAGCCTGGATTTATACATGCATGTAGAAACTTATCTGAAGGATGTGATCATATACCTATAGCAACATTTCTCTCACTGAGATTTTGTTTATATGAAAGTAGTGACGTCTTTTCTGAAGCCATACATATGCCTATAGCAACTTATTTTGGAGGAGACGAGTTAGTCGAGAGCTGATGTGAAGGTCATGGTGCCTCTCTCCCTTCGCTGGACCAAGTATTACTTCACTAAGATCTGAGTTCAATACACATGGAACAAGTTCAAATCCTAAGGGAGCCAACAACATTTAGAGACTAGTGTGAATGATCCAGCGTGAAAGTTTTGACTATGTGTGGACAGGACCTGTGTGAAAGATAATACCATGCCAAATTTTTTTTGTTGTTGCTTGGATTTCTGCAACATGAATGTATCGATGAACTAGCATGGAGGAAGTAGACATTTAAAATACCAGCGTTGATCCACTCCTCCAAAGAATTTTAAAGGTGCACTTTATGAATTGTTTAAAGTGTGTTGTTACAAAAAAATATCGTCACCATGATTATTTGTAGTCAGTATGGGTCTATCATCACTTGTATTGTCCTCTTAAGCAAGTCTCAGACCTCAGCTCTTCAAGTCAAGCTTTGAAAAAGAGAGAAAGACATTGAAAATCAATGTAACTCTGGTTCCACACTTTCTCTCACTATTACCTGCGGTCCCGCACCTTCTGTTTACAAAAGTTGCGGACCTGCCCGCTCTGTCCCTAAAGGTGTGGGTGTGGACCCCTGTGAAAGTCAAAAGGCGCAAGTTTTATCTTAAAAAACTCACTTTGGGTTAATTCTAGAGGATTCTAGAAGGAATTTTGACGTGGATTGTTCGCTCTGAGGTGGTTCATGCATCCCAAAAGAGAAGGAGCTAATCCCTTGATGAGAGGAGTTATCCCTTTGAAGGAGGGCTTTATCCCTTTGAAGGAGGACCTAGTAACCTCCCTCCATTGCACTATAAATTCAGGCATTGGGCTGGTTGCTAGAGAGGTTAGAAGTTGAACATTTTTGAGGGTAAATGCTGGTGAAATCAAGACTTCCTAGTTGAGCTTAAGAGGAGAGATCACATACCTTTTTGGCTTCATTGGGGAGTGAGTGAAACTTGTCAAAGTAGAGGAGACTTCTTGCTGGACCCTGGGAGGAGCTTGTACAGTGTCAAGGCATAGGTTGTAAAGTTCTTCTTCTTTTGAATTAATACAATCAAACTCATTTTTCTCAACAAGTATATCATGTTATTTGTTTCATGGACTCCTTGACTTTCATGTTGAATATGTTTTATGATATTAGCTTTTCAGGTGCTATTTAATTTGTTTTCCTTGTTTGTGTTTGCAGATTCGCGACAAAGGAGCTCATTTGGATCAAAGGAGCGAGGGCATCCACAAACTTGCGTTGGACCTAAGGTAGGCCCTAAAAACACTTGTTTGCCATTGTTTATAAAAGCATATTTAGAGAAAGATAGTGTCTGGTTGGTTTGCTTGTCGTTAGGTCTTCTTTAGATTCTAGGAAGGTCTATCTTGTCTGCAAGATCGACTTATTCCGTGTGACATAATGGCGACCATACTGGGTCCACATGAGTCTATACTTGTGATGTTTTACAAGATCATTCCTGTATCAGAGCAATAGTTAGTTTTCTAGTCAGTTTTGATCTGAGTATGGGAATGCCTACCTGAGCGATGATATGATCTCATATATATATCTTGCATTGAATGTTTTTACAGGTTCCAACCGGGCTCTAATTAACTCTCCAAGACAGTAAAAACAAACAAGTAGTTGTATCTTGTGGTAGGGAAGAAATCCAATTGTTGCATTTATGCTCTGGGAAAGCTCATCTTAAAGGAGAAGCACGAGATCATGTCCGAACTAGTGTGGGAATCAATCCTTCCTCATTGGGAACGACATCAGATATTCACGTATTAAAAACAGTAAACCTCGGATTAACCATTTTCGAGGAGCCTGGGGTCACTTGTTGGTAAACCTTGGATTATGTCAAGGAGCCTTCAAGGGGATTGAGCTTGCTACTCTGCCCTTGCGTGCATATCGGATCATAGACTGTTCCCCCAGGTATATTTGTTTCAGTTGGTAACCTTAGTGGCCATATTCTTTAGGATTCTTCCTAAGGTGACAGTGGTGCGAAGATCCCACTGTACCTGGAGCAGACGTCAGCTAGACTCACTTGGATTTTTTGGGGGGTTCTCTTCACTCAAGACGGTTAAGTGGAGGAACTTGTGCCAATCTATTCATTAAGCAGGTTGCCGAGGTAACTGTTCCAACCGCCATCTTTGTATTGAACTCTGCGACGTTGGATTTCATCACCAACTAGTGTTTTCAGTACGGAAAGTTATTGTTTGTGTGTGTTTGATCTCCTAGATTCTTTAAGCGTGTGATTCAAATTTGTTTGGTTCTTTAGAGGCTTTAGGTGGTTTTCATTGAGATTTTACTTTGTTTGCGTGTGAAATAGTTAAAAGTTTTTAACCGTGGCTGAATTACCAAGGAAGTCCCGTAGACTTCGGGGCCAACCTCTTGAGTTTTTATCCATGGCTGAATTACTGAGGAAATCCCGTAGACTTCGGGGCCAACCTCCTGAGGAAGTCTCGAGCCAGCTTGAAGGCTTGAAAGTCCTCGTAACTCCTAGAGACAGTAGAGTTGGGTCACCTGAAGAAGGAGAATCTTCTTTGATAGTACATCCTGATTTTCAAACGTTAGTGGCAGATTATAATCCACAGTCAGTGTCTGTTTCCGAAGTTACTGGTAGCTTTTCATCTACTAGTGATATAGGTGAGGAACCTGAAATATCTGAGCCTGAAAGTGAATTTGCTGCTACTCCGACATCAGGGTTTGTTTCTCCAACTTCTAGTGGTCCTGGTTCACCTAGGGTAGAAAGAGTAATCACCCAAGATCTTCCTTCTGGACTTATTGCTATTGAAGAACTTGCTACTCCGGAAGAAGAAGTAGGCATCCCTATCCTTGAAAATCAACCTGTTATTGAGCTAAGGGAGCGTGAATCAATTTTTTACAGTCCACCTAGGAGCAGTACTTGGTATCTTTCTTTAACTAATTTCTTAGAAACCCCAGGGTTAAGTTTTTCACCACCTCGCGCTCCTTATCACCCAACACCTAGAGGTTATTATCCTCCGTTAAATATGTCAAGACAGTCATCCATGTTTACTCAATCGCCTGAATCCTTTTTGTATGGCGGTCCTTCTGTTCCCTCTCGGTATCAGTCACTTTTTGGTACTTTTTCGGGAGCATCTCCTCAACCCATTGAGAAAGGGTTATTAACTGGAAGCAATGGTACTAAGCCGTTGAGCGTAGAAGACATTCTCATGATGTCAGGTTCTATTCCCAATCCTCAACCTCAAGGTGGCCAGTTACCGCCTAGGGGGCAACCTCAAGGTACCCAATTTGCATCTGGGGGGCAACCTCAAGGACAATACATACCTATGGGATAGTACGTTCCTCAAGGTCAACCCCAGACTCAATATGTACCCCAAGGTCAACCCTAGTATCAATTTATACCTCAAGGTCAACCCCAGTATCAGTACATGACTCAAGGGTATCAACCCCAAGGTCAATACTCAAACCAAGGTTTCCAACCACCCTCCGGTCAAGCGTATATGCAAGGAACATGAAATGTACCTTTAATTTATCTATCCTACCCTCAACCCAGTTATAGTCCTCAATATTCTCAACCTGTTATAGGTCAATACCCCGGAATGAGTATAGTGTGGGATCCATCGCAAACTCAACAGGTGTTCCAGCCAAATGTACAGTTGTCATCGCAAACTAGACAATCCTTAGTTTCTGGTACACCCCAGCAACCAGTCCAGTCTAACATTCAAACTTCTGTACCATCGGTAGTTTCTCAGCCTGGGCCTAGTACGCCTCATACTCCACCTCAAACGACTGCTACAACTGCCGCAACATCTGTTCAATCTACCCCACCTACTTCTGGAGTATCGACAGCTCCGGTTTCTATTGTTCCTGTATCTACTCCTCAGACATCTTTACCACCGTCTGGATCTATGATTCAAACTTCAGTTCAGATGCCTGTAGGACGACCTGGTTCAAGTATGGTTGTCACAAGTCAACCACAATTTACTTATCAACCGTACCAAGGAAAGTACCAATTCGGTCCTGCTATGCAGCAGCCAGTCTATCAGTATCAACCATACCTTGGGTACACTTATCAACAACCTCAAAAACCCCAGTACGGTCTAGTTAATCCTGGTTTTCCGGGAGGATACAATATCCCAAACGCAATTCCTATTCCTAGTTATCCCGGATATCCTCCTCCTAGGGCTGGTCTTATGACCTAGAGTTTTAGGGATCCTAATCGTCAGTTATCATTTATCGCAACTTTGTACTTGCCTGATTTGTCGCGCCTAACGAACGATCCCATTAACTATCTTCCGTTTTGGCCGCCAATGCCGAATAAGTTGCGCAGTGACATTCCTAAGTTCGAAGGTAAATCAGGAGAGGACCCGTCGAACCATGTGATGACTTACCACCTCTGGTGTGCATCTAACTCCATTTCAGATGATTCAATCCATCTTAGACTTTTCCAGCGCACTCTAATTGGTCTCGCGGCCAAGTGGTACATTGAGTTACCGCAAGGCACTTTCTATAATTTTAGTCAGTTAGCTACCTCGTTTTTAACTCATTTTCAGTTGCCAGTCCGATATGACAATGGCACGAAATTGTTAACTTCGTTAAAACAATCGACATCCACTTACATTTCAGATCATATTCATGAGTGGAGACGTCGACGGCGTTTAGTGAAGGTTTTTATTCCGGATCAGATTTTGGCTGAGTGGTTTGTAAAATCTTTGTTGCCCAAGATCACTGAAAATGTAGCTAAAGCCGGAGTTGTTACTGAGGAGCAAGTAATTGCTCAAGCACAGTACCTTGACTTGGTCTATACTCAGTCAGGTACGTTACAAGAGAAAATCCCCGATCTTCCCAAGCAAAATCAAATCGCTGCAGCTCCTTCGGGATCTCATGCCGTCGATGGTATGATTGGCACGGTTAACACTAAAAGTAAGAAGAAGTCTTCCAAGAATTCTTCTCCTACCATAACCTTGCCTGATTCCCCAACAGGAGATTCTTTTGCAGAGATTTCTACCGATATTCACGTTGTAGAGTCATCTACAACCAAATCAAAATCCGGTGGGAAGAAGAAAGGAAAGAAGAAGAATAAAACGGACAAAAATTTAAAGGAGAAACCTGAAAAATCGGAATCCAATGATGAAAAGCGCAAACCTCGTTATCCTTGTCTCATTTGTGGCGATGAAAATTTTACAAGAGAATGCCCTCATCGAGCAAAGGTTGCGAAGATTGTCAAAGGTTCCCAAACTCCTGTTGTTTTGAAGGATCCTTTTCCAGCTCAAGATAGTAAGATGATAGGTTTGTCCTCGAGCGCCAATGAAGAACCCATACTGATGATGTCCCATGTTAGGATTGCGACTCGATCGCAAGATTATGGTAGTAAAAGTCCTGTTGATGGTAAAGAAGTAGAATCTTCTCATTCTAATCCATCAACCTTAGCTCTCGGTTCCGATCCACTACAGATCGAGAAACCTAATCCAGACTTGGTAATCAAACCACCCGCCAAGGGTATACTTCGAAAGTCAGCTTTCAATCCACATGTGAGAGCGGCTCAGAACTATAAGATTGTTGAGGATTTAGCTGTTTCACCCTCAGCAATGTCGGTTTTGGAAGTGCTGCAATCATGTCCAGCACAACGTAAATTACTTTTGTCGGCTATAGGAGCTATTGATGTTCAGGACTCGAACCTAATAATTTTCGATCTAGAAAATAGTACACCGCGTTTGCCTCATCAAATGGCTTTCCAGATTCCAGTGATAGTAAAAAACAAGCCTATTCATCGGACTGTGATTGATGAGGGAGCCTCAACGTGTATTATGTCGATACAGTGTTGGAGATCGCTTGGTTCTCCTTCGCTAAATCAATCCCCGATGATTCTAAAGGCCTTTGGTGGCCATGGGTTTCATCCTTTTAGCATTCTATAGGATTTTCCTATAGGGGTTGAAGGAAAAACCGTTAATCTAGATGTGGAGGTGGTTGATGACCCTCTAGATTCCAACCTTCTCTTGGGTCAAAGTTGGTCTTACGCCATGACAGCAGTCATTTCATCGGTCTTTCGAGTAATAAAGTTTCCACATAATGGAAAGATCGTAACAATAGACCAGCTGGCTTACTTTTCTTCCGACCCAGCCTCTTCTGAAAGTATTCAGCATGTCGGTAAAACGATTATCCCGTATAAGGATGTTGGAGTAGGACTAGTTAAAGATGCCGGTTTACTAGGAACTTTTCCTTTTCCTCCGATCAACGCATCGTCTTCATTTGCAACCATTCATATGATTACATCAGACACCATTGTTTATGATGATTCTTGGATCATTCCTTCTGAATCTGAGATAGACTCATTTGGTGATGTCATGCCTTTGAGTCCATATGAAATTGCATATGAGGCCGTCCAATCATTTACCGACCCATCTTCAACTGAAATTGACTTCATGAATGTGGTCCGTGAGGAATCACTTTTCACATCAAGCTCGGATTTAATCACGTTTTCTGAAGTTGTTCACTCTGATGAGAAAATTCGTGAAATCCTATGTGTAGATGATTTACCATGGGAAGATCTACATCACAGATCTTCGTTTTTACCCGAGAATGATCGTTTTGAAAATGATTTCTCATCAATTTTTACAACTGAATATGTCAAGGAACCTCAGAATCCAATGAAACATCCTGATTCAGAGTTAAATTTGGGAAACATCTCTCGAACCATTCCTATTGACATTTTGGTTAAGCCTGGAATTGTTGAGAACATTCATATAGGTGCCTCATGTACAGATGACGAAATTCGGATATATAAGGCCCTATTTCAAGAATTTCATGACGTGTTTGCTTGGTCCTATGAGGAAATGCCAGGAATTGATCCCGCGATTGTTGTTCATGAGATCAAGACTTACCCGGACGCTAAACCCATCCGACAACATTTCCGTCAGATTCACCCAAGAAAAGTTGCTGCAATTAAAGCAGAAGCTGAAAAATTACTCAAAGCAGGTTTTATTTATCCGATCCCGTTAACGGATTGGGTATCGAATATTGTTCTGGTTAACAAAAAGCAGGGAACAATAAGAATATGCATCGATTATAGGGACATTAATCGAGCCTGTCCAAAGGACAATTACCCAACTCCCTATATCGATCAAATCATTGATGATTGTTCCGGTAGCGAAATATTCTCCTTCATGGATGGTTTTTCCGGATACAATCAAATCAATATTCTACCTGCCGATCAACCAAAAACGGCTTTCATTTGTCCATGGGGACATTTTCTTATTGCAAATTACCTTTTGGGCTCAAGAATGCCGGAGCAACTTTTAAAAGGGCCATGTCTTATGCGTTTCATGACATCAAGCACATTGTGCAACCGTATCTCGATGACTTGCCTGCTCATTCATTACATCGAGCTGATCACCTCGTCCATTTACGAGCAATCCTTATGAGGTGTAGGCATTATCGGATTTGGTTGGACCCACACAAATGTGTCTTCTGTATAGAAACGGGTCGGTTGCTGGGGTTTGTAGTTTCAAAAGCCGGCATTCATGTCGATCCCTCGAAGGTCGAAGCTATCGTCAAATTGCCTCCTCCTTCGAGTCTTCGCCAACTCCAAAGTTTGCAAGGGAAAGCAAACTTTTTACAACGATTCATTCCTAACTACGCCGAGCTCACAAAGGGTTTTACCTAGTTGTTGAAACAGAATACTCCATTCTATTGGGATGAGATAGCTCAGAAATCTTTTGATGCACTTAAACACGTGTTGACCCATGCACCGTTATTGCATCCTCCCAACTACAACCAGGATTACTTCTTGTATCTCGCCGCCTCTCATTCCACCATTGGAATGGTCTTAGTTCAGGAAGATGAATTCGGAACTGAACATGTGATATATTACCTTAGTCAAACTTTAAATCCAACTGAGCTAAAATACTCACATGTGGAGAAATTGGCATTGGCAGCTGTTCAAGCTGTCCAACGTTTTCGTCACTACATTTTACTACGTAAAACTACAGTAATTTCAGATTTCAACCCTATGATCTACATTTTGACCAAGCAATTGCTAAGGGGCAAGTACTCTAAATGGATTGTTATCCTGCAGGAGTTTGACTTGGAATTTGAGAAATCCAAGTCTAAGAAATCTTTAGTTTTTGCGGAGTTAATGTGTGACTTCCCGCATGCTGACACGGAAACTGTGGCGGAGGAGCCCATTGCGGATAAATCCTTGTTTCTAATCAGCACTTTAGATCTGTGGTATGGGGATATCATCGTTTATCTCCAGACCCAATCCTTTCGGCCAGAAATTTCAAGGTCAGAACGTCGAAAAATTCGATTCCAGTCCCAACAATTCAGGATTATTGGAGATACTCTTTATCGCCGTGGGGCGGACTCTGTTTTTCGACATTGCTTAACTCACGAGGAAGCTGAAAGGGTTCTAAATGGCTGTCATTCTGGAGCGTGTGGCAGTCATATGTCTCAGTATGCCACAGCCCAAAAGATATTGCGCGCTGGCTACTTCTGGTCGTCTTTATTTAAAGATTGTATTACGGCGGCGAAAATGCCACAACTGCCAAATTTTTGATCGAAAGATGCGCGCTCCACCTGCTCCTCTCCACCCTATAATTGTCGTTGGTCCTTTTGCCAAATGGGGTATCGATTTTATTACATGTAACCCTCACTCGGCTGGGGGGCATGCGTATATCATCCTTGCGATAGATTATTTTACCAAGTGGGCCAAGGCGATGCCTACATTTGAGGCAGATGGCATGACATCTGCAATTTTCGTGTTCAATCATATAATTGCTAGGTTTGGTTTCCTGCAAGCGATAATCACTGATCATGGGCATCATTTTCGAAACGTTATGATGACCGAACTTACAGGCCAGCTTGGTTTGCGTCACAATAGTTCAACCCCTTATTATCCACAAGCTAATGGTCTGGTTGAATCTATCAACAAAGTTTTAGTCATCATGATCCGACAAATCATTGGGATTCATCGGTCTAATTGGAATAACATGCTATTTTTAGCGCTTTGGGCGTACCGAACTTCAGTAAAAACATCAACAGGGTTCACTCCTTTCCAACTAGTCTATGGTTTGGAAGCTGTGTTACCCATTGAATGCGAAATCCCGTCACTGCAAATGGCCATCGAGTTACTTCCAGCCACTTCCGAAGAGGAAAAGCGTTTGTTATACTTGGCTCAATTAGATGAGAATCGACGTGATGCTGCATTGGCGATCGAGACTCACGCAAAACACATGAAAGCTCAGTATGATCGAAATGTGACCCCTCGAAATTTTTCGGAAGGAGATCTAGTCTTAGTTTACGATCAAGCTAATGATAAATTAGGCGCTGGAAAATTCGTTCCTATGTGGCATGGTCCCTATGTTTTCAAGTGAAAGCTAGCGAAAGGGGGCTATGAATTGGTAGACTTTGACGAGGACTCTTTGGGTAAACCCAGAAATGGTCTTTACTTGAAGAGGTATTATGCTTAAGGAATGGGTATGGAGATTTTTAGTTAGGATAGTTTCTCTTTCTAGCTGGTGTGTTTTAGTTTAAACAGTGTGCTTAGCTTAGAGAGTGTTTATTTTTCGTCATTATTCCTACTTATCTTGGTTTTACTCTTGATATTGCAGATGTCGATGCCTCTCCAAACATACATTGGTTTCGCTGATGGTGCTTGTCGTAATACACGGAACATTTCTTCCGCAGCTTGGGTTATCTATTCGCCCTCTGACGAGTTAATATCTATGCATGGGGTAAGCCTCGGTCAAACAACGAACAACATTGTCGAGTATAGTGCAGTGATTGAGTTATTATCTGAATCTATTTCATTTGGGATTCAGAGTTTGATAGTGAGGTTAGATTCTGAACTCGTTGTATTACAGCTTAATAGAGTGTATGCCATTAGAAATCCAGTGTTATTAAGATTATTTTTGAGAGTGCGTCTCTTGGAACGTGAATTTGATTATATTGAATATCAGCATATTCCAAGATCTTTAAATACATTAGCAGATGCAATTGCTTCTCGAATGTTAAGTAGACATTTGCAATAATCATACATGTAAATTTAAAACCATTCCATAACATGATTTACAAGATAAGCCGGTAATAGTGATATATATATAGGAGTGTGTCAAAAATACATCATCCGCGATCAGAGGTTGAAAAACACCTTATGATCGGCAAAAATGATAAGTACAAAAAACAAAAATGTCATGTGTGCCCACAATAGGCGATCATCCTATCACTGGTGATGATCTCGATAAGAAACCACTGCACAGGCCACCTTGCAAAGGAACCTCCTAAAAGGTCCTGGTACTCCAATCACATAGCGCTGAAGTCGACGAGGAATGTCATCTATAGTGGTCTCCAGAATATCTCCTGTCAAGCGCTCGAGATGACCCTCCAACTCGGCCAAAACCTCTGCTGATTCGTCCTGTGGGGCTAGCGTGGTTGCAACTGGTTGTTTCCTCTCATAAGGTCGGAGAGCGGCTGGTCGCTGTGGACCCACATCTACATTTGAAACTTTTGCTATCAGTTTTGGGACAATGGAAAAATAATAAAAAAATTAAAATAGGAAAAATGTCGAAAATGATTTTACCTGAGTCATCCCACTGCTCTCCTAGTGGAAGAACCATGTCTGGGTCACCATGAAAATCTACCCCAGCATAAGGGAAGTCTTGAATAGAAAAGACCTGGTTTTCCAACCATTGGAAATACTCAGGTTTGAATCGAGCAACCTCTGTCCTCTCGTCTGGGTGACGGGCCATAACTGCGACCCATCGCATCAGTTTGGGCTCTCGAGGAAGCCCAGCTCCAACAGTAAGGTGCTGCAGGATCAACATGTGAACCCTCTCCAGACCAAAACTCACAACCAAAGCCCCATAACCAAAGGTCTTTAGTTGTCCGTTTTTGGCCTTGGTCAGTTCGCCTTTCAAATTGGCCAACACAGCATCGCACCAGTTGAAGATGGTGCCTCGAAAGCAATCAACTGCCATACGCATCTGGGATCCGGTGGCAATATGTAATGTGGCAGCCCCGCAAAGTCTGGTGACAGTAAACGCAATCACCATGAGTTCAGGACGGGATATGGTCTTTATGTCTATCCCTTTGTCTCTAGCCTGGCTGTTGCAGTACTCTAGCCGGAGGCTATCGACAGACTGGCCACCTGCCCTAGCCCCAAACAGAGGCAAGTCTTCGCCTCTCTTAGGCAAACCAGTCAAGAAATATATGTCCGTCGGCTCGATTTCGAGCTGGTGGCCACCAATGAAGAAGCACTAGTCCTGTATGGTCCATCTGTCAACCAACCACTGTAAGAAATCCACCTGAGCCCTCATGCCAGGAATGGCCCAGAATTTGTACAAGTCGCACGCCCTCAAAGCATCAAGTGAAGGCTGATGATTCCATGCGGCAGCATCCACGTCCTCATGCTCTCGTTCGCGCCAATCTAGCATGATATACTCTCTGCATCAAGTATAAAGATAAATTAAAATGCTAGAGATTATTTTGTTTGGTCCAATTTTGAGAATTTTTGGGTTAAAAACCCTTGCGATGGGGACCTCACCCTCCGGGTTAGACACAGTGCATGGGACCGCACCTTGTCTACATGGAAGGTGCGGACCCTTGGCTTTTTCCCAATGGAGAAAAAGTCGGGGTCCGCAGGCCAGCAGTGGTAAACCTACGGGCCCCCGCGCGCGGGTTTTAAGCCTAAAAACCCTCCCAAAAAGGAAATGAATGACTAAAACAAAAAATGAAACGGTTAAAAATGAATTGTAGGATGATGTGGATTACCTGGAGAAGACGACGTTCGATTCCGACGGTTGGATTTTCCGCAATCTTCACGGGAAGTTTTCTGAACAAAAGCACTATTTTCTCACCCAAAACTCAAATGGTAAAAATGAATTGACGAAGGCCCTTTTTATAAGTTTTTTGAGTAAATAAATTGCAAATTTGTTTATGTTTCACTTTGGAAAGGTATTTTTGCGACATTTTTATCCATTTCAAATAGGTATCAGTAATGTTTGCGTTTTTGTTCAGGATAACGGATTATTCAGGCGAAATCTATCGTTTTCGACGAAAAAACATTTAGAGTCACCTTTAAGCTCTTTTCTTACTCCTGAAACATGAAAAGATTGCCGATTTTTTCTTTTAAACTCGTTAAAACGGAATTAAAATACGGTCCACTTACAGCTCTTTTCCGACCGTAAAAACATGAAAAGAATGCCAGATTTTTGTCGTTTCAAATTCGATACTGGTTATAAAACGACGTGTCATTGATCACTTTTTTACTTTTTTGGGTCAAGGGCACTAATAACGAAAAGTACTTCTTGGTCGTAAAAGATCAAGCGGTTCTCTCAAGTATTATTTTATACTTTTTCGGGCTTGAGAGACGCAAATTTACGAAAAAGGTCAACCCTGGAGTCTTCTTAAGTTTTTTCAAACTCTCTAAAATTGAAAAACGCTGAGTTTCTCCTATACTGGACTCGTTAAAATTTCACAGTAAAGGACCTGTTCAATTACAAACAGGAACGAACCACTCCTTCTTAGGGTTCAAATTTAAACTATGTTGGACTCATCCGAAGGATGAGCTTATAATCAAGCAAATGTTATCCTCCTCAAGCTTGTCAAAAATAAAGAGGTACTTGCCAGAAATGGTGGGGGAAAAGAGAGAAAAATGAGCCTGTTTGTCATACTTTGTAACCACTCTTGAACACGACACTTTTATTCACCTGGGTTGGGAAATCCTTTGCCTAACAGTTGATCAAACCACATTGAAAGTCTTCAGCCGGTTTCTGGGTATTAACTTTGGGTCAATTTTCGCCAAGCCATTTGTCCTGTCGTTATGTGTTCAAGAGGTCACTGCCAATAAGCCATTCATCTGCAAAATATCTGTCATCCATCTTGACCATCCCTGAGTCAGTCCTTGCAACTAAATTTCTTCAGCTTGATCTATGATTTCGTGTTGTGGGCTTGCCTGCGACGGATCGCTTTCTATCGACTTCAGCTCATTATCTAGAAAGATGATCTAGAAATTGTCAGTACCTTGAGATCTGCATGCCTCAATGGCAGGTTTCTCACCTTTGACGATAGGTTGCATCATTGACCTTCGATCAAAGGATTCCGTGACATGTTCGACATCAACACATTTATTCGCATCTCATGGATTGTACTAGGTACCTTGAGAGCCATTGACATCACTGGTGGTTTCTCTCACACTTGTTAACAGTTTACATCATTGACTGCTAATCAAGTGGTTTCTACCATGTTCGACATCAACACATTCATTCGCATGGATAGAATCGTACTGTTTCGGGAAGTAGAAATGAAGACCCTGGATCTAGTTTCCACAATCCAGGTTGCGAGGAATTTTGTATTCATTATATAATGGGCTATTCATAAACAGATGGCTGCATCCATACTGTGTCCACATGAGTCTATACTTGTGATGTTTTACAAGATCATTCCTGTATCAGAGCAGTAGTTAGTTTTCTAGTCAGTTTTGATCTGAGTATGGGAATGCCTACCTCAGCGATGATATGATCTCATATATATATCTTGCATTGAATGTTTTTACAGGTTCCAACCGGGCTCTCCACAAGATGATCCTCGAAATGATAAAGTACTTCACTCTTCCTAAATGATAAATGAAATCCTCATCTACTACAGACTTCGCACTTTAGGGGGTAATCTACTACACAAAAATATCGTCACCATGATTATTTGCAGTTAGTATGGGTCTATCATCACTTGTACTGTCCTCTTAAGCAAGTCTCAGACCTCAGCTCTTCAAGTCAAGCTTTGAAAAAGAGAGAAAGACATTAAAAATCAATGTAACTCTGCTTCCGCACTTTCTCTCACTATTACCTGCGGTCCTGCACCTTCTGTTTACAAAAGTTGCGGACCTGCCCGCTCTGTCCCTAAAGGTGTGGGTGTAGACCCATGTGAAAGTCAAAAGGCACAAGTTTTATCTTAAAAAACTCACTTTGGGTTAATTCTGGAGGATTCTAGAAGGAATTTTGACGTGGATTGTTCGCTCTGAGGTGGTTCATGCATCCCAAAAGAGAAGGAGCTAATCCCTTGATGAGAGGAGCTATCCCTTTGAAGAAGGGCTTTATCCCTTTGAAGGAGGACCTAGTAACCTCCCTCCATTGCACTATAAATTCAGGCATTGGGCTGGTTGCTAGAGAGGTTAGAAGCTGAACATTTTTGAGGGTAAATGCTGGTGAAATCAAGACTTCCTAGTTGAGCTTAAGAGGAGAGATCACATACCTTTTGGGCTTCATTGGGGAGTGAGTGAAACTTGTCAAAGTAGAGGAGACTTCTTGCTGGACCCTGGGAGGAGCTTGTACAGCGTCAAGGCACAGGTTGTAAAGTTCTTCTTCTTTTGAATTAATACAATCAAACTCATTTTTCTCAACAAGTATCTCATGTTATTTTTTTCATGGACTCCTTGACTTTCATGTTGAATATGTTTTATGATATTGGCTTTTCAGGTGCTATTTAATTTGTTTGCCTTGTTTGTGTTTGCAGATTCACGACACAGGAGCTCATTTGGATCGAAGGAGCGAGGGCATCCACAAACTTGCGTTGGACCTAAGGTAGGCCCTAAAAACACTTGTTTGCCATTGTTTATAAAAGCATATTTAGAGAAAGATAGTGTCTGGTTGGTTTGCTTGTCATTAGGTCTTCTTTAGATTCTAGGAAGGTCTATCTTATCCGCAAGATCAGCTTATTCTGTGTGACATGTGCTTTGACCTTTCAAAAAGAGGGAGATTCATTCACTTTTTCTAGTGACTCCATAAACTTGAATTTACTTTTTAATTCTATTATTTAAAAAGGGGCTTCATATGTTTTAAAAGGGATATCATAAAGGTTATCTCACTTTTTAAAGCGACTTTATCTTAATGGAACTTTAGAAAAAGGATGCTCATGGAGGTGTAATAAGGTGTAGTATTTTGTATGAGATGAGTCTTTATCTTAGGAAATGGAGTTGAAATTTAGCAAAAATCAAAATTTTAAATATTTGGAAAGAAAAGGTGTGTTTTTGTGGAGTGATAAGGTGAAATTATTTTTTGTAATTTTGGAGCAATAAATGTTTTGTATTTGGAGTGATAAGTGAATTTTTTTTAGGGAAAGTCATTGTTGTACTCTAAAGTAACATTTTACTTTGAGAGAGATTGAGTAAATGAACATCTAGTTTTTGAAGACAATTTGCATCAAAGATGTTATAAATATGAAAGTTTGGTGTACTCAAATACTCAATAAAAACATATTCTTTTGGTGTTGATGTGTCTTAGATTTGCCCGAAATTGAATAAGGGGATCTAAAGTACACCTTGTGTAGTGATTTATTGTGCATGTTTTGTGTCTAGTTTTGACACTACAATTATCTTATCTAACACACACAAGGATTCGAAAGCAAGTGAATGAAATAAGCACATTAATCAAAGCACCTGAAATTAAGAATCTGCAACGAGCATTCAATAAAGCACGAATAATCACATGCATTTGCACAACTACAATGCATACTCAAAGTTGGCAACATCATCATTCTACATCAACAAGAAAATTCACTCAAGGAAATGAAGTTAATGAAACTACAAACTCATGCATTTCAAAAGACTACATCAACATTCAAAGACAATTGATCATTTTGTAACTTGCAAAATCATAATTTTAAGTTGACTTGTAAAAAATTTCAAATAAAATTGAGTTGAATTGTAAAGGTACATTCTCGATCGAAACCGACACCCAAATTGTGAATTTATAAGAGGTAAAGTGAGTCAATTCTCCTCAACTAAGTCATTTATGTGATTCAATTCTCTTCAAGTGATTCAATATCATTTGAACTTGTCATTTTAAACATTGGGTGCATTTTCGGTGGTATACGACACCCTCATCCTAGTACAAAATTCAAGTGAGCATGAGTTCAACCATTTCATTGATAAACTAAATCAGGCATACAAGTTCAAGAATTCGAGTGAGCAAGATCTTCAAATCCCACAAGTGTTACAATCAACCATCAAGAAAAATCAAGCAAGCAAGCGAGCCAGTACAAGAAAGCATGTCTAAACTAATAATGGGTAAAGGAAGAAAACGTCTTCAAAGTGCAGAACTGGAGATTAAAGATTTGCAAGATTACAATCATGAGTTATAGAACAAAGTTGAAATACTGGAATTGAAGTTGAAGCAAAGTTAAATCTTAATCAATCAAATGACCAGTACATTAGAAGCAATGAAATACTTTCAAATTGAGCTCAAAGTGAAAGAAAAAATCATTCATACACTTCAAATTAAGTTAAGTGAAAAGCAAGATTTACTAGACGCACAATGTGTAGAGAAGACAGATTCAAGTTATGACACAGAAGACCTCATCACAACAACAAATGAAATTTGTGAGACAAATGATCTTATTCAACATATTGATGAAGCTTGTGACACAGATGATCTAAGAAAACATGTTGATATGAGTTGTGACATCAATGATCTTATCCAATCAGTTACACTACTAAATGATGCAACAAGTAGTACCAAACATCAAATTGATCAGTTTGATGCTGCATGTCAAACCGATGAACTATTCATGATTGATGCCCAATATGATACAACAAATTTAATAAATCAAGGATAGAATGTTAGCAGTAGCAGCAAGTATGAAGAACAACAACAGGGTAGTCTTTCCAAGAAAGTGATCAAACCTTGCGAATAAATCTCCTTCAACAAAGATTGACATGGCATAGGATACAATAAAGAAAACACTTTGTTTGTTCCAGATTTCTCAAAGCCAGTTCAGTTTGTAAGTGTTGGTTTTCTTGATAGTTCTTAGAATATGGTTAAGTGTAACCATTGTAAATGAAATTGCCATATGAAGAGTAAATTATTTGACTTCCATCCTTATCACCATTGTGGAAAGAAAAATCATTCATCCAGAAGACGTTGCAAGAAAAATCCACCATCCAGATTGAAGATCAATTATGCATGGATTGATCCTTGGAAGTGGTCATCTATAGTCAAACAGTTGTTTATGTGTTACTGAGGGATTTAGTATCACATGAAGACCAATTCTATAGTAAAATGAAGAAACTCTCGTACAACTCAACAGGGGGAGTTCAGAAATCAAGTGCAAATGATTGTCTCTCCTTTCAGCTAACAAAGGGGGGAAATGATAATTGAATTGAAGGTGGTTGTCATACTGAAAGTCTCAACAACATTAGAAAAATCAGCCAGTGGGCATCCTCATTAGCCAATGGGCATCGAAAAAGCATCCAGTGGGCATCATTAACAAATTCGGCAATGGGTGATCAACAATTTTTGCCATCATCAACATCAAGTAGCCAGTGGGCAGTTTCGCATCAACAAATTTTCCACTGGTCGTTCAACGACAAAAGCAACAGTGAGAAATTTTCAACAAAACACAGTGAGCAGTTTTGACATCAACAAATTCGCTAGTGCGCGTTCTCAATATTTTGTCAGTGGACAAAGCAAATTCGCCAGTGGGCATCATCAACATTTTGTTAGTGGACAAAGGATGCTGATTGAAGGATAGATGGATCCTTTTACAGCTTGGCATGTGATGGAGTCATCAAGAAACTTTGAAAGATGAATCAAACTTGCAACTGATTCATTTTCTCTTTAGATTGGACTTTTTTCAGCATCCACCTTTGGCGGTTTTTCAGGGAGTGTATTTTAGGATCAACAGTTTCGACATGAGGACTTGGATATGGTACCATGTTCTTACTTTGGAATTATCATTGAGGAGGGAATGTTAGCCTCACTCTCACATTAAAAACAATAATAAGTCCAAAAATATTAAATTAATTAAGTCATGAAAGTTAGGATTTATTCCTACCTTTCTAGATTGAGTTTGTTCCTCATAATTAGGAGTCATTTTAGGCCTAGTTGGTTGAAAGATTCTCTCCAACTAGTTAGGATACTATATTAGTGTTTGGTTGAGATATTTTCTCAACCATAGTGTCCAAGATAGACGTACTATCTTGAGACAAACTTCCTCATGCATTTATATGTGTATCCTAGACATTATTTGTACATTGCATTATGAGGGGAATACAGTAAGGCTGAGGCATTTTCCTCCATTTCTATGTCTCTGGTATTTTTCTATGTGTGTTAATTTTGTTAAATATATATATAGATAAAGAACCGGCATAGATCCATCTTAGCTAAGGATCCAAGGGATGAGAGCAAGAAAATTGACTATTATAATGATTAAATATAGTGCAAGATTTTTAAAGTTTTTCATTATTTTATTTTCTTTGACATGATTGATCCAAAATATAAGTTTAATATTTTACAACCAATTAAGTTTTTTTAATTTAGATAATTTATTAAACACAATACAATGTGATCAAATTTAAGAGAGATTTCGAGAGGGAGCAGAGAGAGGGAGGGAGAAAGTGAAAAAGTTGGAGGGCACTAAGAGAGATGAAGAGAGAGTGATGGGGGGGAGAGAGACTGAGGTGGGAGAGAGGGAGAAATAGGAAGGAAGAGAGAGGAGAGAGAGAGAAGAGAGAGAGAGAGATGGAGTTGGAGTGGGAGAGAGAGGGAGGAATGAACAAATACATTGAGAGATAAAGGTGGAGAGAGAGAGGAGTGAGAAGGGATATATGGAGAGAGAGTGAGGGAGAGAGGAGAGGAAGGAAGATAAATAAGAGAAGAGGATAGAGATAGGGAGAGAAGTGGAAGGGAGAGAGATGGAGACATAGATATGGAGAAGGACAGAGGGGCATGATAGATTTGAATGAAAGAGAGAGAGAGGGAGAGTCATTTGGGGGGAGAGATAGAGGGGGATGGGAGATAAGGGATAGAGAGGAAGGAAGATAGAGATGAGGAGAGATATGGAATCGGAGGGGGAAGGAGAGGGAGGGAACAAGAAAAAAATAGAGGGAGAAAGGTGGAGAGAGAGGGGGTGACAAGGGAATCATGGAGAAATAGTGAGAGAGAGGGGAGAGCGAGGGGGAATAGAGAGAAGGATATAGTTGGACAGGGAGAGAAGGGGAAGAGAGAGATAGAAAGAGAAGGGGAAAGAGGGAGAGAGAGTGTGTGTATGTTTGGGGGGTGAGATAGAGAGAGGGAATAACAAATATACACAAATACAAATATAGATATTATATAACCAACCTAGATCCATATTAACCTCATAACTATCAACTGGCAAGAGGGATCCAATATCTCAAGGTGCAAACATTTCCTCAAGTTTTGCACTAGAAAAAAAAATTTCACCTCGAGAGATTGGATCCCTCTCGGGACTTCATAGATCCAAGATTAAGATGGATCTAGGTCGGTTAATATGAAATTAAAGTAGTTTTTTTTTATATTATATTCTTAGAAATTAAAATTTCTCTTCAAATTAACTTCAAATTGGAACTAGATCCAATTAAATTCAATAAATAGATTTTTTAAAAATACATCAAATATTTTTTATTAAAAAATATATTTTTAAAATTACAAATTTTTAGAGATAATTAGTGCAAAGTTGACTTACCTATACACCATGTGAGGATGAAGAAGTGTTTAAGGAAGGATAACCTTTCAACCAATATAAAAGAGCCTTTCAATACCCTATCACTTGTAAGTTTTGATTGCTTGACACAATTAAGATGACTAATATAAAAAACTGATTCATATTATTGTAGTACTTGTTAGGTAGTTGTCTTTTTGTTCTTAGACTAAATTAGTCATTAATGTTAGTCATTTTTAGTTGTATTACTTATTAGCTAGTCACATATTTTAACCCGCGACTAAATTAGTGATTTATGTTAGTAATTTTTAGTTTCGTCACTTAAGATTACTCATTTTTGGTAGTATTTCACTTCGAAAAGTTTTGGTGACTAACGTTTTTAGTCACCTAGTCACTAATTTCTCATTTTATATGAGTGTGCAAGAAATGATAGTGGAGCTGCAAAAATACAAGTTCTCTCCACATGAAGACTAAGAAAAATCAACTCCTAGAGGAAAATTTTACTTGGTACTTATAAAAATTATTAGGAAGCATTCCCCATGAAAGGAGGAAGATTTCCCCACCAAAATCCCTTAATTAGTGGATCTGGTTCCCAATACTAAGAATCTACATTAAATGACAAGGAGCACATTCCTAGATTTTCTCAATCACTGGAGCTCCATAATCTATGCAATTATTTTAGAATATCTTCTTGATTTATTATTTAATATTGATCCTCATGTAGTAGGGATCATGTCCCTAAATTTTCCCCTCCTCCAAATCTTCATAATCTACCCAATATTCTCACAATATTACACAAAAAGAAATAATATTAGGTACAAATATGTAATTATCCATAAACCTTCCTAATGAATATACTAAAGTTAAAAATACATTATGTAATGCAAAATGAGAGGTTTAATGTGTTGAAGGATGGTCAGATGGGCCTTAATTTATGTCTAATTTAAAGGCCCACCATACCCCCCTACTGAAAGTGTTTCTCATCCTCTAAGCAACTGAGTGACCTCATTATGCCTCATTCATGACACTGACAGCCTCCCACTTATGCATTCCTTAGTCCATCTCTCTTAAGAATATTGGTTGTAAGTTCAACAAGGACAAGCACAAAAATGTAGTTTCTCTTTTCATGATTGTTTAATAGTCTTTCAAGAAAAAAAACATAAATTTCCTCTTTGCAAGTGAATTATGTTGGCTTGTAGATCCATTTCATTCATCGCCTCTCCCTTGAAACCTTCATTCCATTTTCACTCATTTTTCTAAAATTGTTTGTGCATAGAAAATTCATAGTGTTTCCTTAGACCATTAGCCTTCCTTCTTCCCCTTATTCAAGATGGGATCTTTGATATTTTTCAATTTAGTAAGGTCTTTCACATCCTTTTCCAACCTCTTGCTACATTTTTGCACCATTTGGACACCTCTGAAACCTTTAAAACACCTTTAGACAAGAACTAGGACATCCTGTAGTAACTACAGGAAACCCTGTAGTAGTTTATTTCTAATTGTTTTGAGAAAAAATGATAGTCTAAGCCTAGGGTAGGCCCTCAACTAGACTTTCATGCCTTTCTCCCCTTTCTATAACATCTTGTAGGCCTTTGAAAAAATCTGGAAAGAGACTAGAGACCTCTTTGAAAGCCTCTTTTCATCACTGTATTTTAGTTCTATTTTCATGGTGAATTCCTTCTTGCATTTTGTTGCCTTATTATTCTATTTTGTGGCCTAAATGATTTCCTAATGGCCTTGAAGTTCTCTGTTTTGATTAGGTCTCTCTTAGGCACTGCCATTTTGGGTTTTAACACAATGTGTTCCTTCCTTCCTTCCTGTAGCAGTCATTCCTTCTATTTCACGGTCTTCAAACTGTATGTGCGTGATGAGAAATGATGTATAGGTTTTGGAGGATGATGCTAGGGCTCAGAGGGGGTAGTGTAGGTTTGTGAAAATGGAGATGGTGTGCTCTATGTATTTTTTTTTCAGGAATTTTCAGGGTGAGAAAAAGTCTATGGTTTGTTTTTTAAAAATATTAATTTTTTTCTTATGAAATGCAATGGATGAATGATCGATAAATAGTGGATATGAAGTGGATGGATGGCTTGGAGTGTTGTGGTGACTTGGCCTTTGAACAAATTTCACCTTTTACCTATTGTCCCCATTCCTTGAACTAATCACCTTTCCTAATTTTTATTTCCCACATTGAATGAGTGAAGGAGTTAGTTGTATTAACTAGCTAAAGGTGGTCGAGACTGCTGACCCATCCTTAGCTTATAAAACCTCATATCTCATGCATTAACAACAAATTTCTAACTATAATATGCTCAAGAGAAGAGGTTAAAAATATTGCATACATGTACCTACCTGATGGTTGTTGGAGATGCATGCATGTTGTGGTTGAGTTGATGATCAATCCATGGTTCTCTAGAGGTGATAATTTCCTTTGTTTTCTTCTACATAGGTCTTCATAGCTTGGCGATTCTAAACCTTTGTCTTCCAGTTCTTCTAAGAAAGCTATCTTAGTCAAATCTGACCTACTTGGAGTGTTGGGTTGGGCCATGGGTGATGTTCACCTTCCCCACACTTTTCACAACTGTCATACCCCTTACCAATGCTTCATTTCACCTTCTCTACCTTCCTATAGCCTTCATCTAGTTTCCTGTAGAAAACCAGAACATCTTGTAGTAACTACATGAAACCTTGTAGCAGTCTCTTTAAAACCATAACTCCTAAATGGTATATTGGATTGACCTGAAATTTTCTAATCCAGTTATCGCCATCCTTATCCACCTCCCCATAAAAACGTTTTGGTCAATGGATGCATGAATCTCGAGAAAAATTGAAAAAAGGTTGTAGGTGATGGAGGTCAATTTCTCGAAAACTGTGCACTCGAATTTATTGAAATTTCTTGGGCATGTTACCATCATCCATATGCATCTCCCGATCAAACAACTTTGCAAATGGATGCATGAATATCAAGAAAATTCAAAAATGGTTGTAGGTGATGGAGGTTAATTTCTCGAAAATTATGCACTGGAATTTGTTGAAATTGTTTGGGCATGTTACTATCATTAATATGAATCTCCCCCTGAAACAACTTGGGAGACAGATACATGGTTTTCAAGATATACAAAAATAATTGTCTCCTCTATTTATTTTTGTTTCTTGTAGTAACAGCAGGATCTTCCTGTAGTATTTAAGGAAAACAAGTAAAATGAGTGGTAAAAGCTTGGGAATGATGAGTGGATGGTGGAAATAGATGAGGGTGATGGATTAGAATGGCCTTGGTTCTTATGGAGCATCTCAGTAAAGGAGGAGAAAGTCCATGTTTGACTTCCTTTGACTAGGCTTTTGATAAATTTTTCCTTTGGTGGCTAACTTGTTTTTGTTGCTTGCAGAGGTTGGAGAACACTTACATTCATGAGATAGAGATACATGGAGAATTTTTTTATTATTTTTCTTCTAGGCCTACTAGTCGCTTCAATGAGGTTTTTAACTAGTAGGTCTACCTAGGTGCCTCAAAAAAGGTTTTCACCTAGGATCTTTTCTTTTTTCCTTTTTTTCCTACCAACCCATTAACCGCCTCATGGAGGTTTTCAATCAATGATCCAATCTCATATGCCTCAAAGGAGGTTTTCACCTAAGATTTTATTTTTTTCGTTATCTTTCATTTTTATTTATTTTCCTATCCTACTCTACTTGGAAAAACAAAATCATTTTCAAGTGTAGGAATACTTCCAATGGAGCCACTTGCATAATTGGATGACAGATAAAATCATGTGTATGTTCAAAATATATTATTTGACATGTACCTAAATGTAAGGGACTAAATGTTTTGACTTTGATGATATCAAGAATAGTTGAATAAGAGAGTATTGTTGGAACTTAGTGATTGTTTGGAACCATATTTTAGTATAGTTGTGATTCCCCTAGTCCACTTGTTGATTTAGGTCATCATGGATGTCTTCTTCTTCCATGAAATTCAACTCTTCTTCTTTTTGCTAATTATTCTCTTGAAGACATAGAGGATCTTATGGTAAACATGAGGGAACTTTCCCAATCGTTTATTCTGATGTGTGCTCTTCATCAAGTGCATCCCATGAATCTTTGGTCTTCTCATTTGAATCTTCTTTTTCTGCATGTTGTCCTTCAATGATATTAAGAGAATATCTTTTTTTGTGATACTCTTCTTGAGCTAAGATCAATACCATTTAGATCAAGAGGATATGTTTGGAATTGTTGTACATCATCATTGTAAGTGGGCTAAGCTACTTCATTGTGTGGGTTCGGAAATGGTGGTATAGGTAGTTTAGTGGGAGTGTATATTTGAGATGGATGTGGTTGGGGTTGTGGTTGCAGTGTAGGTGAATGGTAGGGATAACATGGAATTGGGTATGGAGGATATTGAGGAAAATATTGAGGATATTTTGGATGGCTCCCATAAGTTCCTTTCCAACCTTGTTGCCAAGATTGGTTTTGGGGTTGAGATGGCCAAGGTTTCCAAGGAAAGTGTGTGTTCCAATTACTTTGAGATGGATGTGCATAACCTTGAAAATATGAATTAGGCTCTTGCATCATATCAGGTTGAATAGGCTACCATGGTCCTCTTGAAGCTACATAAAATAGTTTCATTGGAAATTTACTTGCTCCATTGTCCTCTCGGTAAACTTCCTTCAACCCTGGTAATGAGGGGAAATATTTAACATCATGTGATTCTGCAAAGACAACACAAATATCAACATCTTTTTTTTGCTCATTTTGTATTCTTAAAATTTCTACTTGTTCATTTAGATTGCCGAGAATTTTTGTTTTAAAGTTATCAAGAAAATTTCCAACTTTATCTTGACTTACCGATCTTGATGTTGATTGAATTACTCTTTCCCTTCATCTTGATATGTGTTTGCATGTTTCACAAATATCTTCAAATGATAATTGGTATACATCACCTCTACTCATGAAATGAAGGAGATCAATCCACTCATCCCTAAGTGTTGTAGGTAAGAGGGTTTTTAGTGTGTCATATCCTAATGGATGTAGCTTTTCCCTCTTAACATTATACATGAACCTCTCTATTAGACCCTCTAAATTCTCATCTTCTTTTTTATTCATTCTAAATATTTCTTCTTTAAGATCATGATCTTTATATTTTTCTAGAAATATCTTTTGCATCTCACTCCATGATCTTATTGAATTAATCCCTAAACTCATTAACCATTTAAGAGATCTATCCTTCAATGTTGCCAGAAACAATCTCAATTTTTTAGTGTTTAGTAAGTAACCATAAGATCTACAAAGGATTTAAAATTCAAAGAGAAAGGTTTATGGATCCTCTTACCTTAGACAATGAATTTTGGGAAGAAAAGATGGAGGGATATTCTTCATGTGCACACTACCATCAATATTTTGAATGGGAAATCTGATAGGATCTTCCTCATTTTCATCATCTCCATACATTTCTTCTACATTATTTTCCATCCATTCTTATTATACCTACAAAAGTGGATGGTGATATGGCTCTTACTACATCGTGTGATCAAATGGGGGGTGGGTTGGTGTTGGAGAAATTTTTTCATTTTTATAATTGAATGAAAACACTAATGCAATGCACTTTTATATTTTTGAAATGAAATATGCCTAATGCAAATATTTTTTTGTTTTTGAAAAAAATAAAAATAAATGAATCAACCATGGAAGAAAACAATGCATACTTTGACACCTCCCCAACAACAATGCCAAAAAGTGATGAGTCTCAACATTGCAACAAGAATGTTACAACTCTGAAGGCTACCAACTTTAATTAAAAACCCAGGGTTCGTACAAACTTCAGAGGTATTGGCATTGTATGTGAAACATGCAATGTGTCCTTCCTTTGATTTCATGATGTAATGGATTGAATGTAATAAAATCAAATCGTAAACTAATTGCAGAAAATGAAACGCTCGAAATGGAAACCTTAACCTATTGCAAGAAAGAAAATACTAGGACATAAACCTATTCTAATTGCATAAAGTAAATCTCATGAATTAAATTCAATAATTAAATTTCAAAGAGTTTAGGTCCATTAATAGAGTTCATTGGATGTGGAAATCATCATTGTATTATCCATTTCATAAATTTATTCATTAGCCCAAATAGTTGAAATGTTTTGCATGGGTAAAGAGGCAATTCATATGTGATCTTTAGTCTTCCATAATCATTGATTTAGAGCCTAGGGGTCTTGATTCAACCCTAAGGGAAAATAACCAATTATATACATGTTGGAAGGCTGCTACAGGAGATCTTGTAGTTACTACAGGAAATTGTAGATTTACTACAGGAAACTATAATTCACTGAATGACCAAGAAAATCAAATCGAAATTGGATGGGACAATGTTTTTTATTTAATAGGATTTATTAGATCTCCGTTATAGTTGGAATCACTCAAAAATACCTCTATTAACCTTAGCCAAAAAATACCAGAAAATTACTAGTCTAGAATCTAGAAATTCGAGAACTAGTGAGCTAGTAAATGTATCAAATGCCGAACCTAATCAAGTGAAAATTCAATGGGGTAATTTTTGTTATTAACTAGAATTTTTTTTTGATGTAATGCAATTGGAATCAACTCTGTTGAGGCTCGTTAACATGTTCTAAAAAATAACAGAAATTTAATGTTATTTTCCACAAGGGACTTCCAAAAATCTAGATTTGGGAATAAGAAAACTAATCCAAACAGGTCAATGATTAATATTACCTTCCAAATCTGTTAAAATGTTGAAATGATTCTTGTGATACTAAAAAACAACTTATGACAATGATTTAACCCAATCATACAACAATAAATCATTAATACTAAATACAAAAATAGAAAAAAGACAAGAACAAGATATGCATGTGAATAAGAAGTGAAAAGAAGAAAAATAAATGATACAGAAGAGCTTTGAGGCTCCTGGGATGGCCAAGACAAAGGAAACTTAGAGTCCTATAAAGGTGACCAATATTTAGAAGCTGAACATGGCACCAATCTTTATTATTTCCATCAATACAATTACATCGTTGCAAGAAATGACAATGGAGCTACAATAATACGAGTTCTCTCCACAAGAAGACTAAGAAAAATAAACCCTAAAGGAAAATTCGACTTGGTATTCATACAAAATTATTAGAAAGTATTCCCCATGAATGGAGGAAGATTTCCCCACCAAAATCCCTTAATTAGTGGATCTGGTTCCCAATATTAGGAATCTGCATTAAATGACATCGAACACATTCCTAGATTTTCTCAATCATTGGAGCTCTAGAATCTGTGAAATTATTTCAGAATATCTTCTTGATTTATTATTTAATATTGATCCTCATGTAATAGGGAGAAAGTCCCTAAATTATATCCTCCTCCCAATCTTCAAAATCTTCTTAATATTCTCACAATATTCCACAAAAATAAATATATTAGGCACAAATATGCAATTATCCATAAAACATCATAATGAACATATTAAAGTTAAAAATACATTATCTAATGCAAAAAGAGAGGTTTAATGTTCTGAAGGATGGTCATATGGGCCTTAATTTATGTTTAATTTAGTGCCCCATCACTTGGCATGACAAACACATAAAAAAGAAGTCATTTTCAGTTGGAGATCAAGTGTTACTTTACGCCAACAAATATCTGAAGCGTCATAGTAAACTACAAATGCATTGTCTTAGCCTGTTTTAGATTGTGGATATTAGAGATTCAGGGGCTCTCATGCTTGCTCAGTTGGATGGCATCCTTTTGCCTGGTTGGGTGAATGGTGCACTCCTGAAACTCTACTTTGGATCATAAACTTACTTTTTGGAATGCTCCCTACAAAGTGAGTATTAGCTAGGACTTTACATTAGGGAAGTTGCATTAGTTTTATTTGGAGTCTTTTTCCTTTCATCAGTTGCATTAGTTTTAGTCAGAGTCTATTTTGATTTTTCAATTGTGTCAATAAATTTTTTTAGTTGTGACACGCCACAAGTCATTATGGTCGGGGAGGTGTCATCATGTCCAATCTATCATTGCATTAGTCATAAATACCTATCTTTTCTGTCATTAAGCCTCCTATTTTATTAATCATTAGAACTCAAATTCGATTGTATTTCCGTAGGATTTTTATTTAATTTCTTATCTTGTCAGTTGGTCATTTACGTTTAGGAAAAGATGAGTAATTTTACTCGTAATTGTGGGGGATTTTGGGTCTATAGAAAATTCATTGGTATTAAATTTATGGGATAATCATCCAGTCACTCCAAAATTCCATCAAACATTTATGTATAATCCTCACTCTTTTTCATTTCCATGTCATTCCACTTGTGAGTTTATTACATCTTTCATCATGGCTCCTGCATCATCTACCTATGTGTCTCCATCTTATTTTCGACCTCCAGTTCACATTGTCTACACTCGTCATTCTGCTGCCATGGGTCACGCTTCAATTATTTTCATCTCTCTCACTCCATTTGATTCTCATCTCCATACCACCGATGATCTACTAGGGAAGTATGATAAGGCTTCAATAGTTGATATCAATTTGTTTGATCATGTCATGTTTCCTTCTCTTTGCTCTGAGTTATTCATGTAGTATAATATGCGACGTGGTGCCTATGCATACCATAAAATAAAACCTAAATTATGCTCTTTAAAGAAGTCATCTTTCTTTATTTTTTATAATTTACCTCTCTTTGGCACCATAGGGGAAGTCATGTGTTGTACCAAATTTCTCATAAGCAGACTCCATGGAGGATCCTTATGGTTTGATCATGAGTATCTAATCCATTTGCATGATATTTATAAGCTTATAGAACTCTCTTCCTATGGAGCTAATGTCTCTAAGGCCTTTCAAAGTGTTTCTAACTGGGGCAAGAAAATCAGAGATAACAATTTCTACATGAAGTATGGCACCAAGCAGAAGTGTCAAGGAGATGTAATTGAGTTGATCATCAGTGAATTGATCAAGTTTGTTTATTACATCATAGTTGGAAAACTTATGCATCACTACATAAAAGGGGAATTCTCACTCAATACCATATCTATCGTGGAAACCTGTGTAAAAGAAGAACAACTAAATTGGTCTACTTATCTTCTCAATGAACTCTTCAAATCCTGTGATGATGTCTATATCAGGGAAACCTACTTTATTTTTGGATACCTAGTCATTCCTCTCACCATGATGAAATGGTTCCCTCTAGAAGCTTGAGACCTTGCTAAAGTAGTTGATGACAAATGGCTAGCCTATGCCTATGCTCCCTAGTGAGCCACTGAAGATCCAACCAATAGAGATTACAATGAACATGCCTTCAATCACTAGTATAAAAGATGGTCATTGTCACCTATCATGTTTCTAGAGTGCATCTTCCATTGCTTGACTTGGTGTTCTCAACATATTTGGTTTGGTGTTAATCACAAAAATACTTATGTTCAACCACATATTGTTAACCCAACAACTTTCTTTATGTGCAAGCTGCCCTATTATTTGAATGAAACGTATTTCCACCTTGGGCTTCTTTCATGGCCAAGAATCATCACTACGCAGAAATATGGGGAAGATATATATTTGTTTGGTGGAATGCAACCAAAGGACATTACTGATGATGTTCCCTCATCATCCAGAAAGCACTCTGCTAACATTTAAGAAGACCTCTAGTTAGTGATGAATAAGGTACATGAGCGTATTTATTCTACACACATGACTTGGTTAGAGGTAGGCTCTTTAGTTCATAAATCAACTATTGTTCATGTCTTTTCCCCCATATATGTTGCATTGCTAATTGTCGCTTCAAATATTCCCTTGTTTACCAAACCCACACCAACTCTTCCCATGGACATCACGTAAGAATCCCAAAGTCTCCAACTCTTGCCTAATTAATCTCAAAGATGAGAATTTTTTTTCTATGACTACTCATCCCACCATCCCCATTACTGAAGAACAACCCCCCTCACCTCATACTTCCCCCAATTCATTGCTAAATACCTATGAAGAAACCATCTTTGATCACCCTAACTCTAATATTTTCATTGATTAGGCCACCGAAATGGAAATCAAATCAGTCTTTGTAAATCATGTCACTCTCCCTCTGTCTCCTACCCCTCATCAAGTTCAATAACATCCAATTGTAGAACCATCTGTCCCCACATCTTTTGTTCCTTCGTCACCACCTAGTTCAATCCTTTCTGTCGAGAAGGTTGCTACCTTTGTTAGTGACCCAAAAAATTGTTGCTAAGTCCTTTCCATCATTGCACACAGAAATGATATAGTTCCACTTTTGTCAACTAGTGTAATTGTCAGACTCCACCAAGATATTCTTAAAAATAACAACTAATATCAGGAATACTCCCTAGAAGGTCAATCAAAAAAATCGGTTTCTTGTGGAAAAACCCTACAAGCTATATTTACTGTCGAACACCCATTTGGTCAACAATCCTCAGACTTGGTCTAGTCCTCGATTGTTTTAGTTTATTTGGGCCTCTGCTACTCAACTAGAGGATCATTTTTTTAATGTTGAATCCAAATGCATAGAACTCTCAACCACTTGTGACAACATTAGTAAAAAATTTCTATAGTTACAAGCGAGTGATATCATTTGCAGGAGGGAAAAGAGCAATTAGAACAATATATTTCATATTTAAGTTCCAAGTTTGAAACAATGTGGCCCGGTCTTGCTAAAATTTTTGTTGATATACCTGAAGAATTTTCCATATGTTCCCTTACCAATTTGTGTGAGCATTTTGAAACGACATGTCTTACCTTGGTTGTGCAGAACAACAATTTGTAGAGAAATGTTTCCAAGCATCACAAGGAAGTCCCAAATCCTTCTTTCCAGTACTGGGAGTTGATTTCCCAAGAGATTGCTACAGCCTCCTCCATCAAAGGTACTATTTGGTAATTTATTTGATGTTAAATTTCTTGCATGAATTATCAACCAAGACTAGTAAACTGATGAAATGTATGTGTATTGTATGTGCTAGGAGTCTTTGTCACTCATTCAATTCCTAAGTTAATTTGAGTTATCGAAATGCACATGTCCTTCTAAATCTATGTAACTTATACAAAATGAAATCAATTCTACTTTACTTTCTTGAATAATGATAACACTCACACTTTCTTTAAAATAACATCACTCTTGCTCTTAAAATCACACTTGCTTAAATGAAAAATTAATCTTTAAAACAATACTTACGTAAATGTAAATAACACTTGCTTGAATGAAAATCACTCTTGAAAACCGCACTTTCTTAAATGTAGATCACACTTGGTTGAATGAAAATCACTCTTGAAAACCACACTTGCTTAAATGTAAATCACACTTGCAGTCAAATCAAATCACTCTCTCTGCCATAAAATCACGCCTACAAATGAATATGTTCTAACTTAAAGGAGGATTAATTCTTTAATTGAAAGTCACTACAATATAAAGCTTATACTTCTACTGCTATGTTATATTATACTCTATCCATGTGCATCTAAAATCTCTCTTCACCTGAACAATAAAATGATTAGCAGAAATAATTTCAAACTTGTTTCTAAGAATCAAAACTCAGTTTACTCAAATGAATTGACAAAAATCTACAAGTAGCACTATCAATATTTCACAAGTTAATTATCCACACACTAAGATTTCACAACATAATGGAATCGAAACAACAGTTTTATATATCAGAATAGAGTGCTTACAAATAAAATTCAAGTCTCCTTTAGCCATGCTGAGAGGCATATTTATAAAACCCTTATGCAATAAATGTATTCAAAGCTTTATGCCTATGCTAATTGACATTGGATATAATTAAATGAAGAGATAAGATGTCGTAATCTTGCTCATGATTTTCTATCAACGCAGCAAATCATGAGGTGAAAAATATGCATCTCGCTCGCTTGATTCACCTTTCATGATGGTTTACTTATCTTTTGACCGAACTGATAGAAAGCCTTCTTCATCAATCCATCTTCTACAAATAGGAACAAATCGTTATCCTAGCTAATTATCAACTACCCATGTGACCTGTTTCTCGATTGAGGCTCTACAACCTATCCAACCTTGGACTTAGCTATAGAAATATTCATCAGCTACATAATTACTATATTTCAGTAGCTCAAGTAGATATTAAGTTAAATAATAAATTCAAATGACATTTATGAACTATAAGATGATTATGTACCTGTTATGCTTTTAACCTTGTAAATTGATACCCAAAATGTAGTTATGAAGATCAAAAAGGAAGGATTTGAGTGAAATAGGGTTGTCAAAAAGAAGTAATTATGGGGTTCAAAATTCCTCCACACGAAAGACATTGCATGTCCTCATGCAAGATTTCAAAATTTGTGAGTCCTTCTTGTTACTGAACCTCCTCAAATACTTGAGCAAGGACATCCAAATTACTCCTCCTTGATTTACTTGCAGTGATTGTCATCCTCAAATTTTTCATCATAATCCTGTGTTACAAGCCCATAATCTTCCTCTTAAGAAATTTGTTCTGAGCTGTCCATTTCTTTCTTTTCTTATACCACAAACCAAGGTGTAGGAGGATGTTTTCATTCTGAGTTATGTGGATTTACTTATGTGCTTTTACTACTTCATTCTCCTACTTTAGATTTCTATTCAGTATTTCTAATTCATAAATTTATTATTTGAGGGTTTATTCAGTTTGATGTTCTCCTGAGACATTAGAACAAACTTCTTCACTTTCTCCTTGGTTTGAGGATGATGCAATGATTTTACCTGTATATTTTCCTTCCAAAAAATCTATATAGTCATAAATTTCCTGCTGCACATAATTAATATTTGGAGTTCTTCTAACTGGACTGGAAGCTGTGGATGATGGCATCAATGATTATGGAACTGAAGGTGATGGTATTGGTGATGATGGAATTCTAGGTTACGTTTCTTCTTTCTCTAAATCAACAAATTCTGGGGACTATCAAGGTTGTTCATGCATTTTTTTTTATCGAGCCTTTCACTTCTTATGGAAGATGATGGTTTGGATGATAATTTAGTAATAAGGGGTTGCTTCTTAACCTTTCCTTGCTATGTTTTCTCTTTCTCTATTTATGAACTTCCTTCCTTAGTGCTAGTTACCTTTCTCTTAATATTTTTCTTTTTAACATTTACTAACAATCTATGAGAGTTGTCTCATCTTCTGAATGTTTCTCTTCTTTTGGAGGTGAATTAACTTTTATGGGAAACTTCCTTCTACTTGTCTTTATTTTACCACTAGGCACTTCTATTTCTTCTTCCTTGAAATGATTTCTAACTAAGAAATCTTCTCAATTGTCTCCAATGTTTCTAAGATGTGCTTTAATCAATATTTTTACTAGACCGTGATGATATAGAGCACTATCAATAGATTAAATTTTTCTTTGAATTCTACCATCCATTTTTCTTAATCTTTGAAGTAGAAAATATGCTAGGTTAATTTCATTTCCATCTAGAAAATTCATCATTAATCTTGCATGATAAAAGAACATATTACCAAATATTCCTTCACAAGTTATAAAATTTTGAATGATTAGCAGTAGGTTTCTCCATTTATTCTTCAAATTTGTGATTGGTATTCCCTTTTTAAACTCAAAAATATTCATTCCTATATTCTTGAGAAAAACCGTCCATTCTCTTTATTCAACTTTGTTGTTCCTAAACCAACTTTCTCCAATTCTTAGAAATCATGTCACTTCTGCTATGAAGGATGTTGTCAACACCAGATTCACATCCCCAATTTCTACTTCAAAGTAAACATATGCCCTAGTAAAATATTTTGTTACCTCCTTTTCATGGCCATTGAATTTCTCCACAAATTCTACCCACCGAGTTTGCTATGACATTTGTTTGACCTATGGGTATCCCTTGAGAAACCTAATTCCATTCAGCTTGGACCTTACAATGACCCCCATGGCAGAGGAAGTATAACCCACAAACTCTCTGTTGACATGTTTAAGGAATGGGAAGGAATTTGAGTATGAAACGAGTTACGAAAATATGGTTTAGGCGAGAGCAATCTCAGTGCTAAAACATAGTTGAGTGAAATGGAAGTGTTCAACATGCAGAGGAATGATGAATGGAGAGGCGAGGGTGATTTTTGAATTATATCATGGTTAAAGCCTGACTTTATTGAGAAGACATTTATATTTTCATTAAACGAAAGTCGTGTGAAAACAATTAAGGGTAATCATTATTCAATATTGTAGTACCAAAGGTTACTCATCTTTTATTTCATAATTCAAATTTTTTACCTTTATTATATAACTCAATATTTACATACCTTTGTTTCTTTATCTTACTGATTTTGATTTGTAGTTTGTAGTTTTTCCAATTGCTTCAGCTGCAATCTTCATTAGATTTTTGTTTTATCATCATTTCCATTTTCTCTGGTCACAATCTACCAATTCAACTGCAGAATTCTGTTAGAGCTGTAGATTGTTGACAATTTTGTAGCTACATTATTTCAAAGGATAAAAAGAGGAATAAAAAGAAAATAGGATTAGAATAGGGAGAAGAAAATGTAAGCTTCCAAGAATTCTTGGTTTTCAACTTGGCTTTTCTATATAAACATTCCAACATTGTTGGTTTTCATGTTTATACAGTTTTATTATTATTTTTTTTACTTTTTTTTTACCCTTTTTTTTTTAAATGAAGTAACATACTAAGTTGGAGAGGAAGAAGAGTCTTCCCTGACCAACTTCAAATTAATATTTTCTTGCAAATTTCTTATGAATTCCTCCCTTGTTAATGGTTTATGATATATTCATAATCTATGACCATTTACAAGGAAGGTCACCTTTTCTTCGCCAATAGTTCTGATTCTGACTGCTCCAATATAAATATAGTTTCAATCTCATATGAACCAAGCGACCGAGCCAATGAGTTTGAAATTTTCCTTGAAAATCTTTAAATTTTGACTAAAAAAGAAATGCCCAATCACTAGGCTCAAATTTTCTTTCTTTGATAAGCTTATCATGCCACCTAGATCTTTGTTTCTGGACTATATTAGTTCTTTGAATAGAATCTTGTCATATCTCATCAACTTCATTCAATTGCCTCACTATTTGTCTTTGGGCTTTTGATAAATCAAGACCCAATTTGGTTCTTGTTTTAAAAGTCTTTATCTAGAACTCAATAGGAAACAAGACTTGTTTTCCATAAACAAGTTCATAAGGAGTGTGTCCAGTTGTATTTCTCCATGTGGTACGATATGCCCACAAATCTTCTGGAAGCTTCTCTACCCAGTCCCTTCTACACAAATCCATAGTTTTGGTAAGAATTGATTCAGTTACTTTGTTGGTAGATTCAACTTGTATCTTTCCTTGTGGACGATATGGAGTTGAACTTCTATGTTTTATTTTGTATTCCTCCATTATCTTCTGAACCATCTTGGATGTGAATTAAGTGCTTTGATCTTTCACAATTTCCCTTGGGACACCAAAACAATTGAAAATTTCCTCAAAAAGAAATGAAACTATGACATTTTTAGTAGCAGAAGAAAGTTCTTTAGATTCTACCCATTTTGTGACATAATCCATACAAAAAAAAATATATGTTTTTTTCCTTAATGGCGGATTGATTGAACTGAAAAAAAAAACCAAAGCCCATTTTTCAAAAGGTTCAATAAATACTTGAGGTTGTAAAGGCATTTCATCTGATGGAACATGTTTTCCCATTCTCTAACAATTTTCACATCTCTTAACATATTCCTTGGCATCCTTAAAAATATAAGGCCAATAATATCCTAAGAGAAGGATTTTATAAGCAGTTATTTTATCTGTGAAATGTCCTCCACATGGTTCATCATGAAAAGCCTTCAATATTTATAGTACTTCACCTTCTCTAACACATATTCGAATGATTAGGTCATCTCATGTCGTGTACATTTCTTCATTTATCCATGAATAGGTTGCACTAGTTTGAATAACCTTCTTTTTCTCTCGAGTAGATAAGTATGATGGTAACTTCCCTATAGCCAAATAATTAGCAATATCTACAAACCACATAGATTTGATACATACTACAAAAATATATTCATTAGGATAATTATCCTATACAGGAATATCATTATTCACATTTTGAATTATAGATAAAAAGTCAGCAACTGTGATTTGTTTTCCAGGTCTATCCAAAATAGTAATATTGAATCCTTGTAATAACAATAGACATCATGTAATTATTCCATTTGTAATTGGTTTATTCATTAGATATCTAATTGAAAAATAATCTGTGTGTATGAAGGTTTCATAACCAGTGATGTAATGTTTGAATTTATTGATGGCATGTACAACAACTAAAAACTCATTTTCTGTTACAGTGTAGTTTAACTTTGAAGGAGTCAAATTTTCACTAGTGTAGTAAATGGCATGAGTGAAATCCTTTTGTCCTAATACAGCTCCTAAAGTTGTATCTGAGGCATCAATTGAAATGTTAAAAGGTATTTTCCAATTTTGTCATCTTAAAATGGGTGCTTCAGAGATCTTTTCTTTCAATGTTTCAAAGACTTTTTTGTGGTCAGAATTCCATATGACTTCACAATCTTTTGTGAGAAATTTGAAAAGTGAAGAAGCTAATTTTTTAAAGTTTTCTATCAATATTCTATAACATCCAGTAAAACCAAGAAAACTTCTAACATATCTTTAATAGTTTGGAATTCATAATTTAGAAATAACTTCCACTTTAGCTGTATCCACTCTAATTCCATTTCCTGAAATATGGTGTCCTTAAACAATTCCCTCAATAAATATCATAAAACATTTTTCATGACTTAATGAGGTTTCTTCTTCTTTACATATAATGAGAAATTTTTCCAATTTTTAAAGAGCGTCTTCAAAAGAATTTCCATAGATAGTATAATCATCCATGTAAACTTCTACACAATCATGAATTAGATCAAAGAAAATGCCTAAAAATGCCCTTTGGAATGTTGTAGGTGTATTACATAACCCAAAAGAAGGTACTTGGTAAGCATAGGTTCCCCATGGATAGGTAAAAGTGGTTTTATCTTGATATTCTAGAGCTACCTGGATCTTGTTATATCCACTAAAACCATCCAAGAATGAAAAATATTTTTTCCTACAAATGTATCTAAAACTTGATCTATAAAACGAAGTAGAAAAATATATTTTAAAGTAGTTTATTCAATTCCCTATAATCAGTGCATACTCTCCATTTTCCAATTTTTTTCGGAACAATTACCAATGGTGAAACCCACTGGCTATCAGATATTGGATAAATGAAATTCACATCTAACAATTTTTGTAATTCCTCTTTAATAATTTCCCTTAAATTTGGATTCATTCTTCTCTGGGGTTGTCGGATTGGTTTGGAATTTTCTTCAATATAGATATGATGTATACAAGTGTTAGGATCAATTCCTTTCATATCAGTGTATTCCCATGCATAAGCATAGGAATGTTCTTGTAACGTCTTTGTCAATTCTTCCTTTTGAGATTCTTCTAGATTATTATTAATATTTAAGGCTTTCCCTGGAAAATTTTCTATTAAATAATTGCCATTTTTTCCATAGAATGTAAATACATTTGACGAGAGGATAGATATTCAATATTACATTGTTCTTGAAAACTTTGACTAGATTCACAATATGAAGAAGATTCATTACTTTCCATTAGACTTAAAATCTGATCATCTACATCTATTTTTGAAGTAGTAAAAAATTGTCGTATATCAATGTCATCATCTATCCATTCTTCACTTTCTATCTCTATTGTTTTTTTTACAGGAGGATATAATGTGAATTTCTTTGTTGAACTTCCATCAGAGATAAACATATCACTAGATCTACAACTTATAAAAGCATCATCTCTAGCTAACCACGGTCTTCCTAGAATCAATGGGTATCCTCCTAAATTATTTTTGGGTGTTAAGATCATATATCCAACAGGATATTCCCAAGAATATAAGCATACAAATATATCTTCTAACACACCATCAGGTTTGATAACAAATCTATCTGCTAATTGCAATAATGTAGGTGTATATTGAAGATTAGGAAGTTTCAATTGATTCATAGTTTTTTTACTCATGATGTTTATGGTTGCTCCTAAATCAATCAATGTGTTTGAAATTTCAATACCATTGATGTGTGTTTTCACAATGGGACTTCCTAGATCAAGATATTTTTGAATTTTTGTTTTTCCCATCATGATATCTACAATTTTTCTGACTAACTGAATTATTTTTACTTCTTTTCTTTTTCTTCTAGGTTTTTTAATACTTAACTCCCTGATTGTCTTTGCAAACATTGGTATTTATTTGATAGCTTGAAACAAAGGAATTTTTATGTAAACATTCTTCAAATCATCTATCTTATCATAATCAGGCAACACAATCTATATTTCTACACCTTTATCAATTTTCAATCTTTCAGGAAAAGGTGGTGTTTGAGCATAAACTAAAGGTTGTTCTATAATGGGAGTTGAGTTTATTGGAACATCATCAGGATGTGTAGGGGTGGTTTCTTTTTAGAATTTTCCTCTTGATGAGGAGATGTCTCTTCCTCATAGAGGCCTTTTTTTCCATATTCATGAATAATAATATATGGTGATTTCTTTTCTAATACTCTACCAGATCTAAGTTGAACATTGCTTATATCTAATGGAGTTATCATGTAAGTTTTGAAATTATGTCCTTCCATATTATAAATAGGTTGTGAAATTTATTATTATTTGGATTTGGAAGTGGATGGGTAGGCACTTGATTTGGTCTTTGTGGAAATGGTAGTGAACATTGTGGATTTGAATTTGGAGGTTGAGATGGTTGAATAGGTTGAGGAAAATATTTTGATGGAAAAATAGGATAAGGTTGTTGAAATTGAGGATATTGAGGATACTTTCCATAAGGATATTTCCATCCTTGTGCCCAATTTTGAGGCCAAGGTTTCCAAGGCATGGGTGCAATCCAGGTACTTTGTGATGGTTGTGCATATGTTTCAGTGTTGAAACCCTGAGTCATATTTGATTGTGGATTTTTCCATGGTCTGTTAGCAATAAAGCATAGGGGTTCTACTTTATTTGACATTTCTTCCTTTTGATATACAACTTTAAGACCTGGTATTGAAGTACATTCATTTGTATCTTGATTTTCTGCACATATAACACATGTTTGTACACTTTTTAAGTCAAGAGGGCATTCTCTTAAGGCATGCTTCTTTCTAAATTTTTTACAAAAGATATATAATGTAACATTTTCATCCTTTTACTTGTTTTTACTTTAAGGGTGTATATTTTCTCACTAAGACTCCCCAAAATATCCTTTTTAAAGTTGTCAATAAAATTGCCTATTTCAGCTCTACTTACTGTCCCAGTTGCAGATTTATTAATCCTGGACATAACAGGATCTATTGGATTTTTCCCAGTTCTTTCTTTACCTCTTGAAATGTGTATGACTAATTCACAAATATATCCAAATGATAGCTAAGAAATATTTTCTTTACCCATCAAATTGATTAGATCAATCCACTCATCTATAATAGATTTTAGTAAGAGAGCTTTCAAAGTTTCTTCATCTAGATTATGCATTTTAGCCCTTTTAAGATTATAAGAAAATATTTCAATGAAGTATTCAATATCTTCATCTTATTTTTTCATAATTTTAAGCAATTCATCTTTAATATTATGAGGCATACAATAATCGTTGTATTTCTCTAATAATGTATTTTTCATTTGTTCCCATGTTCTTATGGAATGTACTCCTAAGCCCATAAACCATTTTAAGGTTGCATCCTTAAGAGTGGCTGGAAACAATTTAAAATTTTTAGTATCAATAAGGTAGTCATAGGATATATACAAGTCTTCAAATTAAAAGAGAAATGTTTCATGATCCTCATACCTTAATCCACGAAAATTAGGAAGGATGGGGGGTGAGATATTTTTCATTGTAGTTGTCGTATCTTCACCAAGGATGGGAAATACAAAAGGTTTTGGATCTCCTCTACCTCCTCCTCTTCCTCTTCCTCCACCTCTTCCACCTCCTCTATTTCCTCCTCTTCCACCTCCAATCCTAGGGTTTTCACCATTTACATCACGTACTTCTCCTTCCCCTTCTCTTGGCATTGTAGATTCCTCAGAACTAATGTAAGGTTCCGAAATTGAATTTTCTAGTTCCTCTTATAGCTCCTCTGGTTCTTCTATCAATGGAATAGTAAAATAGGTTCTTTCTTCTTCCTCTTCACTAGGGATTTCCAATTCTTATCGTAAAATTTGTTCTCCAGTTGAAGATAGAAAAATGACTCCTTCTGTTGGGGATGTAGGATCCTCTTCTTCTATTATGGCTTTAGTTGATGAAGCTGGTGAATCTCTAGGTTTGATTTCAAATGTAAGTATCTGAGGAAGTTTGTGTCTGCCTATAATGACTGGAATATGATTTTGGGTGGATGGTGTGGCACTACAAAGTCGTGGTGGGGTGAGTGATGATGTTGTAATCAAACTTATACCTCTACCTACAAATCTACCTCTAGAATCTCTTTCCATATGCATATCATTTTTATTATTTTTAATATTTTTAATGAAAATAAAAATAAAAAGACTCCTATATACACTTCCTTGGCAATGGCACCAAAATGTTTGGTAATTTATTTGATGTTAAATTACTTGCATGAATTATCAACCAAGGCTAGTAAACTAATGAAATATATGTGCACTGTATATGCTAGGAGTCTCTTCCACTCATTCAATTCCCAAGTTAATTTCAGTTATCGAAATTCACATGTTCTTCTATAGCTATGTAAATTATACAAAATGAAATCAATTCTACTTTACTTTCTTGAATAATGATCACACTCACACTTTCTTGAATGAAAATCACTCTTCAAAACCACAGTTTCTTAAATGTAAATCACACTTGCACTCGAATCAAATGACTCTCTCTGCAATAAAATCACACTTACAAACAAATATGTTCTAACTTAAAGAAGGATTAATTCTATAATTGACAACCACTACAATTTAAAGCTTATATTTCTACTACTATGTTAGATTATACTCTATCCATGTCCATCTGAAATCTCTCTTCACCTAAACAATAAAATGATTAGCAGAAACAATCCCAAACTTGTATCTAAGAATCAAAACTTAATTTACTCAAATTAATTGACAAAAATCTACAGGAAATATAAACTGAAATACTAACTATTAATGAATGAACACCTTAATATCTCGAGGGGCCCCTCCTATGAGAAGCAGGTAGCACTATCAATCTTTCACAAGTTAATTGTCCACGCATTGAGATCGCACAACATAATGAATCAAAAAAAAATATATATATATCAAAACATAGTGCTTACAAATAAAATTCAAGTCTCCTTTAGCCATGTTGAGAGGAATATTTACAAAACCATTATGCAATAAATTTTTTCAGTGCTTTACACCTATGCTAATTGACATTGGCTATAATTAACTGAAGAGATAAGATATCATAATATTTCTTGCGATTTTCTATCAATGCAGCAAATCATGAGGTGAAAAATCTACATCTCACTCGTTTGATTCACCTTTCGTGATGGTTGACTTATCCTTTGACCAAACTGATAGAGTGAATTCTTCATCGATCCAGCTTCTGCAAATAGGAACAAATGGTTGTCCCAGCTAATTTTCAACTGCCCATGTGCCATGTTTCTTGGCTAAGGCTCCACAACCTATCAAACCTTGTAATTAGTTGTAGAAACATTCATCAGATACAGAATCGTTGTAATTTGGTAGCTCAAGTAGATATTAAGTTAACTAATAAAGACAAATGACATCTATGAAATATAATATAATTATGTACCTACTATGCTTTCAACCTTGTAAATTGATACCCAAATTGTAGTTAAGAAGGTCAAAAAGGAAGGATTTGAGTGAAAAATGGTTATCAAAAAGATGTAATTCTAGGGTTAACAGGTACTCTCCAACATTTTATGAATGAATTGCAGTATAGTTTTAGCCAAGTCTCAGATTAGAGTGGTCTACTAGCCAAGAAAAATCATTATGTCTAACCACTCCATGAAAAATCTAAATAATTGTTCAATCAGGCCATGTAAACTTCAGATTTAGAAAAACAAAAAGAACTATTGGGGAAACCATATGCATTGAATGTGAAAATTAACCAAATCAAAGAAGCCTCATAAGCTACTTGGCTAGTGCTTTGGGGCCTTCGTCCGATCACACATAATAAATTTTTGAAATTTAAGGTCCTTAATTCTAATGCAAAAGGAAAACTATAAGAAATTCTCCAGTCATAGCCCGACAAACTCAACACCAAAGCTACAGAAAAATTTCTAAACAAAGTATCTATTGTTTTGTAGACCTAGAAGAGTTTTGTTTCCACATACACTAGTTTCAAAGATGATGTTTTGAAAATTTTTCGAGAGTTGGGCCCCTTGTTTGAAGGATATACAGTGATATAGAAAGATGTAGCAAAAATCAGAGAAGCACAATCACAACATGGACAAGATGCATCAATAGAAAATTGACTCGAGGGTGACTCAATGGATTGTGGTCAAGTCCTATTGGGTCCTTAATTTTTGAATATATTTTGGGAAATAATTTTATAGAGTAGTCATCGAGAAGAAATTGGATATATCCGCTAGAAGTAGGCCACCAGAAAATAGAGAGCAACAAGTAAGTTATGTCAGGACTCGCGCAACATCAAATGAGGGAAAGTCCAACTGTAAAAAAAGGAAACACGTGTTCATTTTTGAAAGGATCGAGAAGGATAGGGACAAAGGAGACATAGTTTTTCAAAGTTGACCGTACCAAGGACGGGATCAAGAAATCTAGGCAATGATCCAATCAAGCAAGTGAGTCTATAAATGAAGACACAAATGAAAAAATCACACGGTTAGAGAAAGAGCAAGCGCTAGAGCTAGATCTAGAATCAAACCTAGTACCTCATTTTGTAGCTAATGGTTTGCATGTTAAGATTCTGTAATCTGCGCATAATTATGATCCTTCTTTCTATGAACCATAATGTTCCGTTGTAATGCATTTGATGATAGGACATGAAATCACAGAAGTCTATGGGAATCTAGGTTGTAATGACTACTTGAATAATAAAGAAAGTGTTGCAGAAATGACTTGTGTTATATTCTCGATAAATGCATGACCCCTTTAAAATTTTAATTATTTGTGCACATTTCTTTCTTTGTTAATATATGATTGGTTTATTTATATTTAGATCTAGTTGTGATGAACAATTATATAGTTAAATGAATACACAATGCGATGATGATTTTGGTTTCATGCCACTAATATTAATCCCTCTTATAATTCTTTGTTTCTGCATGCCTTAGGTGAGACTCTCTTTTCTTCTTAAGGGAATGAAAATTTCGGCGGTAAGATAAGTAATGACGATAATTTGTTGGCAACCTCAGGTGGAACCCTGGGTCCATAATGCTCCAATTTTTTCTCCAACATGTCTCATAATCAACATAAGTTGGGAGAGAAGCATCATTTAGGGGTTCATATTTATTTCAAGGAGAGAAGAAACAAAGCTCTGAAACTTTTCACTCATAAAATCTAAATCAATCACTCCCTCAGGAAATTCACAGAAAATGTGAAGAAATCGATTAAGAAAATCCTCTACATATTCACCAAATTTCATTCTAAGTAGATCAATCCTATTACATAAAACTTAAGAATCATACATGTCAAAGGCTTGATGAATCTCCTTAAGTAATTGATCAAATGAATGAATGGAAGTGGATCAGTTTGTGACCACTTCTTAACTCGACCTTCAAGAGTGAGGATGAATAATACACAAAAAAATGTTTTCATCATAAATTTCATTAGATTAAAAAAAACAAGTAAATCATATTATGTATGTTTGGCTATGAACATACCACTGATCTAAAAATGAGATCTTAGACTAATATTAAGGTATTATAGACTCATGTGCATGGATTTGCATATATTACTTAGTGCAATGGATCGATAAGATTGCGAATAACATAGACAAGGAAGCAATTAAAGAAACATAATAGAAAAAAACACATAAACACAACAAGTTTAATATGGAGTTCACCCAAAACTTCTGGGCTACGTCTCTTGGTCTAGCCTTCAGTGGTGGCCTCTCTATTATGTCTTCAAGAGTAGAATTTTACAAAAGTGAGCTCAATTTGAGTCTCAACACACAAATACAAAATAATAGGAGTTTACTTGAATCCATCAAGTCTCTCTGAGTATGAAGACTTGCTCTCTGTCTCTGTTTTCTCTCTGCCTCGGCACTACCTGTCTCTGTCTTCTGTCAGTCTGTGGCTTTAAAGCCAATCAGCGTTTTCTATTCGTTTCCCCTTCTCGCGTTCTCTGGCTCCTGGCCTCTGTCCACTCGAATTACCTTCTGAGCATTAGCAATCATAGCATAACGTCTTCAGGGAAAGTGTCCACTTGTTTTGCAACGGAAGCGACCATCGGGTCTTTGAAATCCTCAAAAATAGTGTTCTCCATTTACTCAGAGAAATACACTAAAAAAACAGGAAAATTCGCTAAACTTCCATTTATCATACTTCAAATATCCTTAAATCCACTCTATACTCCTATCGGGTCCCCTTGTAATCACTATTGCATCTCCACCATTGATCTGAGTGATCTTGATCCAACGGTTGAGATCTATTTTGGGCAGCTCATGCGTCTGGGGGTTAACTGCTGGAAAAGGGTGATTTTATCTCTCTGGTGCCTAGCCACATGGTAGCCAGTGTATGGGCTCAGATGGAGCCCAGCCAAAACCACTTACTGCCTATGGTCTGCCTGAAATCCCGCTCATTACAGAACTCAAAATATATATATCTCCATGTATAAACACTTTCGAGTCCAGTTTCATCGCATCGGGCACATTTCCTTTGCAATTCATTTATTTAGTGGAAATGTGAAATACAAAGGAAAATGCCATTTTCCGGATTTCAAAATATATAAAATATCGCCTATAACACTATCAAGTCTGGCTGTCGCAAGCCATATTTATATCGACCCCACTCCTTTGTGTAGCTCTGATGCGATATTGCAGTGTGATTGATCACAATCGCATATCACATAGACCCTAGGGCCGTTTGTAAGCGCTCCTCTGTAATCGCCAATTGTGATATCGCCAGTTAACTTGGGCCGTCGATCTAGTGCTTGATCAATGGTCCTCATTGACCAGCGCCGATCGCAGTCACAACTGTCATATGATAGGCTCTGATATCCTCTGCCTACCACCACTAATTGTGATATGCCGATCGAATCTGGACCGTTGATCGACCAGATCTGACGACTCCTATGTATCATTCCTTTGGCCTCCAATAGGCCTTATTTCACTGTTTTCTTCATGTTTTTGCCTCCCGATAGTGTAATACGCCTTTTAAAAAGGTTCTTCTCAGGTGATAGTTTTGAATGTTTGAAGACTTAGAGGGTGTTTTGGATCCATTTTCGATAACACCTTCCCACTGAAAAAGCTTTTAGACCACCAAAAGTTGGTTTTTAAGCATCAATCAAGTGAGGATACACCTTCCTCACTTGTCCAATCTCTATCCATCTTGCACTGCTTGGTTTTGGACCCTTGAGTCTGATTCTGAGGTACTCAACATCCCCTCTACATGTAGTTCTCACCTTCCTATCCAGAACTGTATCTTCCTCCAACTCATTGAGATATTCAGGCAACAGATCATCAATAGAAGGCAGCTAACTTTTCTCTTCAGGGTCTTCAATCAATGAAGTTTCAAATAGTCTCAAGTTCTCTGCGTTAACTACTGAATAGATATGCACGTAAGCTGGAAAATCAAGGCGAAAAGCATTTTCACCAATTTTCTCAAGTATCTTGAAATGCCTATACCTTATTGACTTCAGCTTCTTTCCTTCACCTTACGTTCTATCTTTTCTAATGTACAACTAGACTTGATCACCAACTTGGAAGCTATGCTCAATTCGATGCTTGTCATGCCTTGCCTTTTACTTGGCCTGACTTCTTTCCAGTTGTTCCTGCACTTCCTGGTGAATTTCTTGGATCTGTTCAATGAACTTGGTTTCTTTGTCGACATCATTATGTCCTTAAACTGCTATGTCTTTAGTAAAGACAAAATCCAAGGGAGACCTTAGTGTAAAATCAAACAAGTCTCAAAAGGAGATCTCTGTGTAGAAGAGTGTTTAGCACAGTTGTAAGCATGTTGTACATAACATAAATGTTCATCCCAAAGCTTGGGATGTTTGTTGCAATAGCCCCTGAGCAACTGGATCACTGTCCTATTGACCACCTCTGTTTGGCCATCTGTTTGTGGACAAAATGTTGTGCTCTTCTTCAATCTGGTGTCCATCAACTCCCATATACTTGACCAAAACTTCCCAACAAATCAGGAATATCGATCAGATACAATAGAAGCGGGTAACCCAAAATGAACCCATACATGCTAAAAGAACAACTTTCTATTTGTTCCACTGTAATTTGCTTGTTACAAGGTATTAAAATACACATTTTTCTGAACCTATCCACAATAACATATAAATAATCATGACCTTTTCTATATTTTTGCAATCCCCCAACAAATTCCATGGAAACACTTTCCCAAGGACGAGAAGGAACTAGAAGTGGAGTGTACAAGCCTAGTTTTCTATTGTTGGGCTTGCTTTTAGCACACATGGTACACCCTTTAATATATCTAGAAACTGTTCATGCATTCTTGGCCAATAACAGAACCTTTGTAGTTGTGCAATTGTTTTACTTACACCAAAATGACCTAATATTAGAGAAGTATGTGCTTCTCATATTATGTTAACTCTTTCAGTTCGAGGAATGCATAACTTTCCCAAATGATACAAGAGTTGGTCCTTAACATGATAATCCAATTCTTCTACTTGTTTTCCATGACTTAAAGTTGCATATACATCTTTAAAATCTACATCATGAGCATATTGTTCAATATAGCTTTCATGCAATACTGAGTTATGCTTAAGTATAGTAGATGCATTTATGATTAGTCTGGATAACATATCTACAACCTTATTGTGTATGCCTTTCTTATATATGATGACAAGATGAAACTGTTGTAGAAACCCCATCCACCTATAGTGCCTTGATTGCTGCAATTTAGTTTGTGAGTGAAAATATTGAAGTGGTTGATGATCTGTATGTATAATTGTTTTTTTGCCCAATAGGTAATGTTGCCACTTTTCCACACTCCGCACTAATACATACAACTCTTTATCATATGTGGGATAATTAACCACTGCAGAAGTAAATGTCTCAAAATGATAACATATGGGCTTACCGTGTTGCATCAACATTGCTCCCATGGCATAGTCATTGGCATATGTTTTAATCTCAAATGGTCTTTGAAGATCTAGAAATGCTAGTATTGGTGTTGTACTAATTTTTTCTTTCAAGGTGTCAAATGATTTCTACTGCTTTCCTCCCCACTGAAACACCTTGTTCAATCTTGTTAAAGCATGTAAGGGAGCTGCAATCAAGGAAATGTTACCAATAAACTTTCTCCAATATTGTGCTACTCCTAGGAAACTCCTAACCTCTATAACAGATTTGGGTTTAGGCCAGTTCACAATGACTTCAACCTTAGAGGTATCTATCTTCAATTCACAAACCCCTACAATATGACCCAAATAATTTAAAGATGTTTTTCCAAATTCACATTTTGATAACTTGACATAAAGATTTTCTCTTTTCAAAACATCTAGAGTCTGCTTTACATGCTTCAAATGTTCTTCCCATGTTTTACTAAAAACAAGAATGTCATCTAAATATACAATTACAAAATCATCAATAAAAGGTCATAGTACATCATTCATAACTCTCATGAAAGTGGCAGGAGCATTAGTTAAGCCAAAAGGCATAACCAGCCATTCATATAGCCCTTGCTTTGTCTTGAAAGCAATTTTCCATGCATCTTGTTCTGCTACTCTAACCTGATGATAGCCACTACACAAGTCCAACTTGGAAAAGTAAACTGCTTCTTTCAGCTGATCTAATAGATCATCAGTGCGAGGAAGAGGATAACAATTCTTGATCGTTATTTTATTCAATGCTCTGTAATCAATGTACATCCTCCACGAACCATCTTTCTTTCTCACCAACACGATTGGAGATCCACATGGTGATTTTCTTGGTCTTATGAACCCTTTATCGAGCAGCTCTTGTACCTGCTTCTTGATCTCTGCATTCTCTAAAGCGGATAACCTGTACATTTTGATGTTAGGCAATGGAGCATCTTGCTACAAATGAATATCACGTACTATTTCCCTTTTGGGTGGCAAACCTTTAGGTTCTTGAAATAGGATATCATATTCTGAAACAACTTTTTCTAAATCAACTTTCTGTTTAGCATCACAGCCTTCAAATACATTGGTTTTTATCAGGGTCCTTTTCCTTTACAACCATTAGTAAAAATTGCTTGCATGAATTTACAATTCTTTTCATCTGCCCTGAGTTTATGAGAGTGTAGTTATTTTTGAGCTAATGATATCTTATAATATATTCTATTCCATCTTTTGTGAGTTGATACTTATTTTTAGTTCTATATAAAATGGCTTTTCTATCATACAAATAAGGACTTCCTAAAACAATGCCACATATATCTAAGGGAACTATATCTAACTCAACCAACAGTGTTCATCATTGTGCCCATCCTTCTTGCAATGAGTGCATGAAGGTTTGTCTTTTTGTACAGCATTTTCCTTCCTTTCCTTCCATTTTTTCTTCCTCCTTTCCTTGTTCTTGCTTGCAGATGGTTTTGATGATCCCCCAATATCTGGGTTCAAATTCTTGCCTCTAGCCTCTAATGTGTAGCCTAAACGGATACCTCATCTATTCTAGTGGGGTTAAACATGAGAATGGTGTGCCTCAAATAGCTATGCATACCACCTATATACTTCAACAAAGTTTTAGGTGAGTCTAGAGAAATGCCTAGAATTAAGGCTCTTTTTCTAAATTCCTTATCTTTGTACACTTTGCCCCTTTAATTGGCAAAGAGTTTGGCAACTCATCATTGCTTGCTACATATAAGTTAGTGGATAGAATTGTTTTTAATGGCAGAAACAAATTCACTCCAAGTAGAAAGAATTTTACCATGCTTCTTCAAATTAGCTTGTGTCCTGCCTTCCTACCACACTAGCGAAGTTCCCCCAAGGTGAAGGCTAGCCAGCTAAATATTTCTCCTTTCTGAATCAATTATTTGCACCCTACAATATACATCAATCTGTCTAATCCAGTTATCTAGCTTTTTTGCATTTAATTCTCCATCATATATTGGAAAATCAAACTTTACATCTAATTTAATCAAAGATTTTTTCTTCTTTTTATTTTCATGGCTAGAAGGAGGTGCTGATGGAGGAGGCTCTTCCCCTTTCCCTTTGCCTTCTGAATGGGTAGCTATAAGAGGTTCCTCTGCTCCTTTTTCTATTTGATATGTTGAAGTGCTTTCACCTTGACCTCTCTTAAATTCTCAATACATCTCTTCCACCATGGCTCTCATGGTCATGAAACTATCCGTGAATTGAGAGTCTGATTCCGATGAGGTTTGTTCTGCCATCTTCCCCCTAGGATATACTCTCCCAATTTCTGGATTAGTCTCAACAAGTTCTCCTTCTCCTAGTTTGTGCTTTGACCTAGTTAGCATTCAACAATCCAGCACAAGCTTGTCTAACCCTCACAAACCTAAAGCTCTGATACCACTTGATCTGAAAACGAGATCTTATACTAATATTAAGGTATTACAAACTCATGTGCATGGATTTTCCTATATTACTTAGTGCAATGGATCGATAAGATTGCGAATAACATAGACAAGGAAGTAGTTAAAGAAACATAATAGACAAAAACACATAAACACAACAAGTTTAGTATGGAGTTCACCCAAAACTCCTGGGCTACGTCTCTTGGTCTAGCCTTCAGTGGTGGCCTCTCTAATATGTCTTCAAGAGTAGATTTTTACAAAAGTGAGCTCAATTTGAATCTCAACACATAGATAAAAAACAACAGGAGTTTACTTGAATCCCTCAAGTCTCTCTCAGTACATAGACTCGCTCTCTGTCTCTTCTTTCTCTCTGTCTTGGCACTGCCTATCTCTGTCTTCTGTCAGTCTGTGGCTTTAAAGACAATCGGTGATGTCTATAAATTTCCCCTTCTCATGCTCTCTAGCTCCCAGCCTCTGTCCGCTTGAATCCCCTTCCAAGAGTTAGCAATCATGGCATAACGTCTTCAGGGAAGGTGGCCACCTATTTTGCAACAGAAGGGACCATCAGACCTTTGAAATCCCCAAAAATAGAGTTCTTAGTTTACAGGGATAAATACACTAAAAAAATAGGAAAATTTGCCAAACTACCATTTATCGGACTTTAAATATCCTTAAATCTACTCTATACTCCTATCGAGTCTGCCTGTAATTGCTATCGCTTCTCCACCATTGATCTGAGTGATCTTGATGCAACGGTTGAGATCTATTTTGGGTGGCTCATGCGTACGGGGGTTAACCGCCCAAAAAGGGTGGTTTTATCTCTCTGGCATCTAGCCACGTGGCAGCCAATGTATGGGCTTAGGTAGAGCCCGGCCAAAACCACTTACAGCCTATGGCTCACCCGAAATCCCGCTCATTACAAAACTCAAAATATATATATCTACATGTATAAACCCTTTCGAGTCCAGTTTCATCGCATCATGCACATTTCCTTTGCAATTCATTTATTTAGTAGAAATGCGAAATATAAAGGAAAATGCCAATTTCTGGATTTCAAATATATAAAATATCACCTATAACCCTATCGGGTCTGACTGTTGCAAGCCATATTTATATCGTCTCTGCTCCTTTGAGTAGCTCTGATGAAATATTGCAATGCGATTGATCACAATCGCATATCGCATAGACACCCGGGCCATTTGTAAGTGCTCCTCTGTAATCGTTGATTGTGATATCGTGAGTTAACCTGTGCCGTCGATCTGCGCACTTGATCAACAATCCTCGTTGACCTGTGCTGATCGCGATCGAAATTGTCTTATGATAGGCTACGATATCCTCCACCTGCCACCATCGATTGTGATATGCCGATCAAATCTGGATCGTTGATCGGCTGGATCTGACGGCTCTTGTGTGTCATTCCTTTGACCTTCGATAGGCCTTATTTCATTGTTTTCTTCGTGTTTTTGCCTCCCGATCGTGTAATCCGCCTTTTAAAAAGGTTATTCTTAGGCAATAGTTTTGAATGTTTGAAGACTTAGAGGATGTTTTGGATTCATTTTGGATCAACTACCCTCACCATCAAACCTAAATTGGGACAAGCTATGAAACTATTTTGTGGAGATGCAAAGTTTACCAAGGGATAGGTTAGAAAAACATTTTGGGATTATGGTTTGGGAATGGCCCATTTAAGATAAGAGATGCAAAACATATTCAATGGGCACAACTTGTCAACTAGCCCTCCTAGTGCCAATTGTTGATGGCGCTAGAAATCCATCACCAAAAGGGGCCTCCCCAATCTTAATTCCCACTTAGACTTCACACCGTTTGAAGTCAAAGCCCCAACCAGAAACATAGTTGGTTGCCATTTTCCTTATGGGTTTTCCCTAGCGGCCAGTAATAACATAAGAGGTTATAAAACATTCTTTGAAACAAGCAAGTAGGTTGAAACTATGAAACATACAATTGCAATGTATATAAGTTACTTTCATGGAAAGGAGAAAGACAGTGAGTCTCTAGAACAAAAGTAATAATACTATTATAGAAGAGGCACAGAAGAGCATAAGAGGATCATTAGTTATCCTGCAAAGTAGTTCACAAGGAAACCATGATTCTAAAACCAAAAATAACATAACTTCAACAAGGTAAGTACCAAAGCCACCAAAATAGCTCCATTTCCATAGTACATGTGAACAAAAAATATAATGCAAACATCTAAGAATAGTCTTACGACATTCATGATACATGCATGAAATTTTTTTGGCTCATAGAGCTTCATATATTAAGTTGAAGTTCCAAGATATACAAGTATAATGTTGCCACGCTAGCCCCAATAGTGGAACATTCAGTGACCACTTGCTCCTCCAAAAAACGATCTTCTCTCCTATGCCAATGCTAGAGAAGCCAAGGTGAAAAGTTCAAGTCGAAAATGTCCTTTTTCTTGAGTTATGAGGGTGTATTTATAACAAATGAGGTGACTCTACACATCCCGTGTGACTCTTTACCTCCCTCATGACTCTAGAGCTCCTACAATGACTTTTCAAATTCTTACATGACCTTTGAATTTCTATATGATTTTAGAACATGACAGTGACTCTCCATATTCCATGTGGGACCCTTAGTCTTCCACATATTTACAATTTCTCATTTTCGATATTACACAATTACATTCCACAAATGGTGTGGTAAGCTATTATGACACATGTGACTCTTGAGATGACTCTTGACAATGATGACATAGACCTTCATGATGATGTGGCATTGTGAAGCTACTCCTTTTGCTACTTTCTTTGCATCTTCATGATGGATCTTACATGTACTTTATATTCATTCTCCAAGGGGTTGATTGATATGGAGTCTTTATATGATCTAGATATTTCATCTTCTATGGTAACTTAGTGTCCTTTCATCCTCTTGCTTGATGACCATTCCATGGTTTTAGCTTCACTAGTGTCTTATCATATGATCTCCTTCTCTTCCTTTTTGAGAATCATCCTGTCATGTCAAGATGCAGTACCTGCAACTGTAATCCACTCATTACAAGATGATATCAATATGGAAATCTCATAGTCTATCTCACTTCATGGAAATAACTGAATGATATGGGATTAGGCACTAGACAGGGAGAAAGACTCAGATAGTGTGCAATGTGTAGTTCTAGGGGCCAAGAGTGATGGACTAAAGATTGAGATTGTGCTATTTGTACTTCTAGGGGCCAAGAGTGATGGACTAAAGATTGATACTGTGCAATGCGCAGTTCTAGAGGTTTGGGAAAGATGACGACATAGTTTAGGAGCTCAATGAGGCAGTCTTGAACATTCAAGTTTCTGAATGTGTAGTACAAGAGATACAAGGCCTAGGGATTGTGAAATTGTGAAGCTTAAGGAGACAGGGTGACAACTTGAGGGTTGCCACTGCACAATGTGCAGAAGGAAGTTGATTGGGAGGATGAATTGCATAACTATGGAGGTAAAGGGGTCAGGGTTAAGCACTAAGAATGTGCAATTTATAGTTATGGAGTGATATTGGTTAGTGGGTTGTGCATGTGTGCAGTTCAAGGACTCAAGGAGGCATCATGATGATTGACATTGCGCAATGCATAGTAAGAGACTCACTGGGGGGCAGGATTGTATAGTTTTTGAGGTTAGGGAAGCAGCACTGTGGTTGTGCAATGTGCAGTCCTTGGTGGCAGTAACTATGGATTTTGCGGTTCCATGAGGCAAGGGATCAATTTGTAGCTTGCTACTGCACAATGCGTAGTTCAAGGAGGTTGAGTAACATCAAGGTTGGTCAGGCGGGAATTTTCCAGAAGTTGAACAAGTGTGGGATTAGTGAGATAGAAGTGAAACCAAGTTTGGAATTTATGAATGATCACATGCACTCATAAAATTTTATGAGCAACATTAAACATTCAATACAAAAGAATAATTATGATCTCCTCGATGCGATGACAATGCAACAACCTTCTCAAAGTGCAACACCTAGGGTACACTTTGTGATGACAGTGACGACATTAGTACAAAAATGAATACAAATTTTGGAATGGGTCTAGTACATCTCTATGAGGTAAATAGGACCCACTACTACAAAATTTCTTCTCGGGATGAACCACAACTCTATTTTTTCAATATGTGACGCTTCATATGCAAAAACATGGCACTTACGACAGTAAGAGAAAAGTGAAACAGACACTTGCAAATGCAAATGACATCGAAAGAAACACATTCCAAATGGAGGATAGCATGAAAACGACACTTATTAATGTGAAAACTAGTAAAAGTGATGGTAAAAATCATTAAAGTGAAACTTGCGAAACCGAAGGTGCGCAAAAGCGAAAGTTGGAAAAACTCACCAAAATAGAAGTACAATCGCAACCGAAAGGGAAAAAATGTCAATGAAAGTGTTCAATGACTATCGACATAGGTTGAACATTGCATAGGAATTTCCTTGATGGGATTTTGTATTCATGTTCCAGATTTCATAAGAGAATGTGCTCATGAACTTGTTACTGATTGAACATGTGTCAACAAGTGGCTTTGACAATTACAAACTTAAAAGAGGACTTAAAGACTTAGCATAAAACTAATTGATCATGAATCGACTATGGAATGATAGATCGATCATTATATCCTTAGTAGGCTCTAAAATTCACGCCTAGGGAGGGTGTTTATCGCAGCGTCAACATAGTGATTATTGATAATGTTATAAATGAATCAGTAAAATAGATACTAAAGAAAGTAATTTCTAACAAAGCCTCCACTATGGTTGCGGAGGTAAGATTATAGGTGGAATGGATACATTTTGAAAAGGTGCAAGAAGAAAAGGCACAAGAAGCTCATATTAAAAAAAATAACCAGTATAGCTCAATTATTTTATCATCAACACTCCAGCAGGTCTAGAAACTTCAAGAATCGTCCACCCAAGAGTTTTATACAAAACTCCTCTTGTTGCAATTCCATGTGAAACCCCTTATGATAATGTTAATGTTTTTTCTCCATATCCAAATGTGTTGGAGGAAATACCCCATACAAACTACTTCTTTATTCCATATAAAAGATCCATTGTGAAGGGAAAGAAAAGAAAAAGAAAAGCCTATTAACTAGAGGAACTCCCCAACCTGCATAACATAGTCTAGGAAAGTTCTAAGCATAACAATAAACGATTGGATAGGGAATTATCTGATATAATGGGTTCTTTCACCACAGTTAAATTGTGTTCTGTCAATAATTTGATTGAGATACTTAAGCAGAAGAGAGAACAAATTGTTCACTAAGAGAAAAAATTGAGCATAAAATAGGTCCTGACACAATAAAAAGCATGGCTAGATGCCTCTAAGGATCAATAACCACAACAACAACAATTGAAGAATTAGATTCACAACATGTAATAGGACTTTATAATTTCTTATAAATGAAAGGATTCTCAAATCAATGAGTTACAGATGCAGAAAAAGAGCTTAAGTGGTAGCTTAATAGACATTGAAATGTTTAAAAAGGAATATCGGTAAGAAAATGATCAGCTCCTCAATGCTTAAATTATGTTTTGTGAGAAGTTAAGCCCGGTAAAAATTTAGAAAGAAATATTAGAAAATCTCCTTGATGAAATCACTGATTTCCTAATCAATTCAGGCAGAGTTACAGCCATGGATTCCATCTTCCAACCCTCCTCCCATATTTCTCAATGAGAGTCATTACATGGAACATTAGGGGTATAAATGGTAAATCCAAGCACATACTCCTAAAACATAAAATTACTCTTGAAAAAACTAACATCCTCATGATTCATGAAACAAAATGCTCAACTTCAACTCTCCAAAGCTACCTCAAGACCACTTGGAGAAAAAATAGCCACCTAAGATGCCATATGAACCTCAGGAGGCCTACATATCATTTAGAACCCATCCACTATTACGCCTAAAAATAAATTCTCTATACCTAGAATTCTCTCTGCAAACATCCACCCTATTAGCTTAACCATCCAATGTTACATCTCTAATGTTTACGACCCTAACCCTCCTAAACAAAAAATATATTTATCCAAAACCTCCAAAAGAATCACCAAATTATAAAAGACCAACTCTGGATCCTCAGAGGTGACTTCAACATAATAAAAATTCTCAAGGAAAAAAAAGAGGAATTTTATGCCTAGATGAAGAAAGTTAGTTTTTTAATGATTTCATAAACAATTATCATTTATTGGACCTGAACTCTCAAAATGGAACCAACACATGGAACAATAGAAGAGGAGGTAAATCTCAAATAGCTTCCAAGTTCAGAATATTCCTTATTATAGTTTGTATTGATCTCAAACACCAACTTTGAAACCACCACTTTACTGATCCATGGCTCCAACTATTGGCTTGTTCAATTATTTATGAATTGGATGAATAGCCCAAGAAAAAACCCCTTCAAATTATAATCCTTCTAGATTAGGAAACCAGATTTATTCTCTAAAATGGAAACCAAGTTGAGAGACTCAAATATATTTATAGGAACAATGATGTTTCACTTTCAAAAACAACTCAAATTCCTTAAGAAAAAATATCAGGGAATGGAATACCAACAACTTTGATAACATACACAAATCCAGGACACTTCTAAAGATAGATATCACTAATATACAACAAATGATAATCATAGAAGGCAGAACAAAAGAACTCAACCAAAGGGATATAAATACCTCTCTCAAACTAGAAGAGCACCTCACGAAAGAAGAAATATTGTAGAAACATAAATCAAGAATTCAGTGGTTAAATGAAAGGGGAGAAAACACTTTTTTTTTTTCTACATATCTATGATCGATCATCGGTAAACAAATAAGATCACAAACATAAGAACAACCTCAAATATTAAAGTTGAAACTCACGGAGACAACACTCAAGTGCTATCAGATCACTTTTAAACTCTTCTTACTAAGCCTATCCTAGATAGAAGTCCAGCCATTAGGAAAACCACTAGAAACATACTAGAATCATTACTAGAGAGAAGAATGATTTATTAATCAAAGAAATATCAATGCAAGAGGTAGAGGTTGCTACTATGGACATTCAACAAGGAACATATCCTAGTCTTGATGGGCTTACAATTGATTTGTATCAGGCTTATTGGTTGATACTAAAGGAGGATATATGGTAGATTGTAGAAGATCCCAAGTGGTCCTCCTTTATTCTCAATGCTTTTGATTCTACCTTCATTTTTCTCATCCCAAATCCTTGAGCGCTAACTCGCCTTTAGACTATCGCCCCATAGATTTTTGTAACATCATCTATAAAATCATCTCTAAGTTCATTGCAAATATAATTAAACCCATCCTTCCTCTGCTTATATGTCTAGAGAAAACAAGTTATATGGAGGGTAGACAAATCATGGATAGCATAATATTGGCTCACAAGCACATACATTCTCTCCAATAATTCAGAAACTCAAGCATGCTAATCAAACTAGACATGTCTAAAGCCTTTAATAAAATCAATTGGAAATTCATTTTCCACACTCTCACTACCTTTGGAATAGATGAAATATGGCTTCGTTGGATCTTAGCTTGTTGGAAATAATACTGAGAGGGGGGGTGAATCAGTATTATCAGATCAATCAAACTTTTTCAATTTCATGCTCAGAAACATATACGCTACTTCAATTAAGTGAACCCGTGTGTACACGCTACTGTGTCTAATGAAACTCGCGTATATCCAGAGATCTTATAATTCAGTTAGCTTAATCTTCAGTAAATGCATCAGATCATTATTAAGCATATTAACAGTAAACAGGTGCAGAATAACAGAACAGAACATCACACAAGAGCCACACACATGAACACCATGATATAAGGTGGAAACCCAATGTGGGTGAAAACCACCTGCTGCAATTCGTCTCTTTCTTCTTTAATAAGAAACTTCTTTTACAATGCACTGGTGCAGTCATTTACCAGCACGCAGGCTGCAACCTGCAGAGGGCTACAACCCTCATAGCTCTTGTACTAGCCGATCCATTTACAAGTACGTAGGTACCAACCCTACAGAAGGCTACAACCTTCATAGCTCTTGTACTAGCCGATCCATTTACTAGTACGTAGGTGCCAACCCTACAGAAGGCTACAACCTTCACTCGTTTTCCACCTGCTCCTGGAAGGGAGCTACAACCCCCTTGGCTCTTGTACTGGCTGATATGTTTACCAGTACGTAGGTGTCGGCCTACGATCTTCCCGGGACCACGTTTCATACATTTTCATACTGGATCCATGAAACAATCATCATTGTAGAACAACTTGCATCATCAATCACTGAAACACCCAATTCTGAATCACTGTAACCCTGTCAACAACAACCAGACAACATAACAACAACCAGATCCAACTTCATCTTCAAATATCATACTTCACATTGTATACGCTACTTGGATGAACCCAACCTGCGTGTATACGCTCTTTTACCAAAGCCAACCCGCGTATAGATCTGCAAATTCTAACTTATAACTCTGCAGCTATATCAGACATCAAAACATACCCAGATCATAATAATAAACATGCGTCAGTAGATCTGATCTATCCACAGGCAAACCATATGAAGATAATCATTCCAAGCCTTGAGATCTCGTTCCATCATTCATCATCCTCCACATGAGTGAAACCTTGGTTCAGATCACCAACCCATAACCAGCACTTGGATCTCACACTTCCTCAGATCTTCATCACTCACACACTCTTGCACCTTGCTTACCTACATTTGCCTAATGATCTTCTCCTTATATAGCCTTAGGCCCTTTACACTACCACGGTCCAAAACCATAGTAACACAATACCATCAACTTCAAAACTAGGGATCAATACGTCCGTCGAGACGCCATGGTCCAAAACCATAGGCACAACTTCCAAGGACTAACCGCCATGGACCAAAGGTACGTTTTCACATACACGCTCTTTTACTGAATCCAACCTGCGTGTACACGCGACTTGGGCTTAATGAACCTGCGTGTATGAACTTTCTTGGCCTGCTGTACTAAGATCTGTCTTCTGATTAAGTGCCATCACCTGTACCAACCTCTGAGCAACTGTACCAACCTCTGAGTGAGTTGCCATCAAGGACAACACTTGAATCATAATGCCAACAATCTCCCCCTTTGGACTTGATGGCAACCACCACACAAAGTCACTCTCCCCCTTTGACATCAAGGGCAAAGGGCGGACCAAGATATTCTCTTCTTTGGTATACCTTCTGCTGTCCATACTCCCCCTGAGTACCTGCTGCAATCTCCAAATGTGCTCCCCCTTTGTGTATGCCAAAGTGTACCAATCTATCCATCCTGCTCTTGCTGAATTGTGTTGTTCATGCTCGCCTTGACTGTAGGTAAGATCTGCAAAAGATGTTCTTCAAGAAGAACAAAGACTTATACACCATAAAAGACCTTCCTATCACCAAAGACTCATACATACATCCATCTCTCAACTAAGTGAGGATATACAAACATTGACTCATCCACCCAACCAAGTGGGGATACATCAAAATTGACTCATCTACCTAACCATGTGGAGATACATTAAGAGTTTACTCATGATAAGACATGAACATTACATCATTCATCCCAGGCATAGTGGGGAAACCAACATAGGCCGTTACATGACCTTGACATCATAAAAGAGATACATGACATAGAGATGAAATATCTAGACCAGGACTTATGAAGGCCACCAGCAGCATCACGATCTGTACCATAAGCATCAGCCTGCAATACCATTCCTTTGATCAAACAGCAAGATGTATCATAGACTTTATCAACAGCTTCTAACCATAATGCCAACAATGCATTATTTGAAGTATATGCTCCCCCTGAGCCTGTGCCATAAGTATCAAGACATTTCCAGACATCCTCAGCAGACTGTAACTGTTAACCAATAGAACATATACTGGACTGGATCATATCAGACCCCTTTTCTGAGTCTGTCCCCACTGCTTTTTCACAAACTGACATATACGCGACTTTGTAGTGTGAAACTCGCGTATATACGCGGATTTGCTTCATGAAACTTGCGTATTAGAATTAGAACACTGAAGTTCTATGCCTTCAGCTCCCCCTGAGTCTGTTATGTCTGTGCTGTGCTGAGTACCCTGTGCTGTGCCACATCTTTCTGGCTGAACTTCCTTCTTCTTCCATATCTTCAAGCATGTTGATGATTTCTTCTTATCATGAGCTTTGTTCCTGCAATCCTTTGCTCTATGTCCAAACTTGTTACATGCATAGCATCTTACATGTTTCATATTCCTCCTATAGCAATCAGCAACTTTGTGGCCAAACATATTGCAAGAAAAGCAATATCCATTAAAGTACCTTGAATGTGATGATCTTTCTGCATGATGGTCTTGAAACCTTCTTTTTCTACATATGGCTGCAACATGTCCAAGATTATGACATACATAACATTCAACATTATTCATGGGAGGAGTAAAAGATTTTCTTTGAGGAGTCTCTTTCCTTGATTGTTGATGAGGTTGACCTTTCATCTCCTTGTAGAGCCTTTCAGATTTTGCATGAGAGATTCTTGTCTTACTTTGTGAACCAGATTCACCTTCAATAGACTTATGAAAACCAAGACCAGTTTTGATAGCAGGGGACCTTTGACTACTAAGAATATCATCCAAGATCTTAGTACTATCTTGAAATCGTAATAGTTTATCCTTTTCTTCTAATTTACTTTTCAAGATATTTACCTCAACTTGATGTTGTTCTTCTTTGTCTAGACATTGCTTCTTCAAGGTCTCTTCAGCTTTCCTTCCTTCATCCAACTGATGCCTTAGTTTGAGGATCTCGTTTTCTTGCTCTTTATTCAGTGCTAGCAGCATTTGTCGAGTTCTGGAGGCACATTCCAACAGATCTTCTAATTTGATGATTTCTTCTTTGAGGGCATTCTCCTTTTTGCTAGGTAGATCTTGCTGATCTATGGTTTGATCTGATACTTCATTTGTTTGTCCATCTTCATTCTGAGGTGATTCAGGATCTGAATTCTTACTTCCACTCAACGGCAGGTTGTCATTGTTCCTTTGAGCTGTCTTCTTCTTCTGACGTGCTTTCTTCCCCATTGTTCTACGAATCTCCTTCAAGCGATCAAGCTTCTCTGAAGGACTTGCTCAGATACCAATTGTTGGAAATAATACTGAGAGGGGGGGTGAATCAGTATTATCAGATCAATCAAACTTTTTCAATTTCATGCTCAGAAACATATACGCTACTTCAATTAAGTGAACCCGCGTGTACACGCTACTGTGTCTAATGAAACTCGCGTATATCCAGAGATCTTATAATTCAGTTAGCTTAATCTTCAGTAAATGCATCAGATCATTATTAAGCATATTAACAGTAAACAGGTGCAGAATAACAGAACAGAACATCACACAAGAGCCACACACATGAACACCATGATATAAGGTGGAAACCCAATGTGGGTGAAAACCACCTGCTGCAATTCGTCTCTTTCTTCTTTAATAAGAAACTTCTTTTACAATGCACTGGTGCAGTCATTTACCAGCACGCAGGCTGCAACCTGCAGAGGGCTACAACCCTCATAGCTCTTGTACTAGCCGATCCATTTACAAGTACGTAGGTACCAACCCTACAGAAGGCTACAACCTTCATAGCTCTTGTACTAGCCGATCCATTTACTAGTACGTAGGTGCCAACCCTACAGAAGGCTACAACCTTCACTCGTTTTCCACCTGCTCCTGGAAGGGAGCTACAACCCCCTTGGCTCTTGTACTGGCTGATATGTTTACCAGTACGTAGGTGCCGGCCTACGATCTTCCCGGGACCACGTTTCATACATTTTCATACTGGATCCATGAAACAATCATCATTGTAGAACAACTTGCATCATCAATCACTGAAACACCCAATTCTGAATCACTGTAACCCTGTCAACAACAACCAGACAACATAACAACAACCAGATCCAACTTCATCTTCAAATATCATACTTCACATTGTATACGCTACTTGGATGAACCCAACCTGCGTGTATACGCTCTTTTACCAAAGCCAACCCGCGTACAGATCTGCAAATTCTAACTTATAACTCTGCAGCTATATCAGACATCAAAACATACCCAGATCATAATAATAAACATGTGTCAGTAGATCTGATCTATCCACAGGCAAACCATATGAAGATAATCATTCCAAGCCTTGAGATCTCGTTCCATCATTCATCATCCTCCACATGAGTGAAACCTTGGTTCAGATCACCAACCCATAACCAGCACTTGGATCTCATACTTCCTCAGATCTTCATCACTCACACACTCTTGCACCTTGCTTACCTACATTTGCCTAATGATCTTCTCCTTATATAGCCTTAGGCCCTTTACAATACCACGGTCCAAAACCATAGTAACACAATACCATCAACTTCAAAACTAGGGATCAATACGTCCGTCGAGACGCCATGGTCCAAAACCATAGGCACAACTTCCAAGGACTAACCGCCATGGACCAAAGGTACGTTTTCACATACACGCTCTTTTACTGAATCCAACCTGCGTGTACACGCGACTTGGGCTTAATGAACCTGCGTGTATGAACTTTCTTGGCCTGCTGTACTAAGATCTGTCTTCTGATTAAGTGCCATCACCTGTACCAACCTCTGAGCAACTGTACCAACCTCTGAGTGAGTTGCCATCAAGGACAACACTTGAATCATAATGCCAACATAGCTCTCATCTCAAAAAATAATTTCACCATTCTAGTCAATGGCTCTCCCTCTTCCACCTTTACCCTGTCTAGAGGGAGTAGAAAAGGAGATCCCCTCTCCCCTTACATATTTCTCGTGATGGCAGAATGTCTCAAGTGTAAAATCTCAAATTCCCTTCACAAAGGTACTCTAAAAGGGATCCCTCTAATATTTCTTAGCCACTCCTCTACCCACTGGTAATTTGTAGATGATACTTTTCTCATGGGCGTCCCATTAGTCAAAGAAGCCACTATGTTCAAACACATACTCAAAACATTCTCAAATGCCTCTAGAACACCTACAAACCTTTTCAAATCTCAAATATTCTTATTTAACACCCCTGTGGCTAGCCAAACCCACATCTATAGACTACTTATCTTTCAAAAGAGTCCCCTTTTGACAAAATACTAGTGGGCCCCACTTACAAAAAACCCCCTAAAGAAAACTATCAGGGAATATCTACTGCAAAAATTTGAAGCTTGTATATCTAGTTGGAATTTACAACTCCTAAATATGGTAGGTCACTTTACTAAAGTATCTCCTCCAATCCATCCTCATTTATCTTCTCTCTACATGTGCTTCCCCTAAAGCCATCCTTAACAAAAGCAGAGCCATAAATAGAATATTCCTACAGGGAAGTGACAAAAGGAAAAAAAAATGGACTATAACGCCTTGGATAAACTTTTCTAGCCAAAGATAGTGGGGGGTCTAGGAGTCAGGGATCCTGAAACTCTCAGTAAGGCTCTCACACCAAAACCTGGTGGAGGTGGCTCAAAAATCCTAAAGCGCCTTGGTGTCAAATTTGGAGACAAAACATTTAATAATATCAGCTCGTCCAACTAAAAAGGGATATTAAAGGATCACACATCTAGAATGTTTCATGGGAACATAAGAAACTCATCACAGATCACTTATTCCAAGAGATAAAAAATGGATAAAATGTTATATTCTTGGAAGACTCATGGCAATAATGGCTCAAGCTATCTCAACAAGATCTATTAAATTCCATTCAAAATTCTCTTCTATATCAATGCCTCAACTACATGGCACAGTAGTAAACCACCGCCTCCTCCAACCCATTCCAATGGCATACTTGGATTGATTAAAAGTAGGAAAATCACCAAGTACACTTCACAAAAAGAAATGTTTTACAGCAAACTCTTGTAGACCAAAAAATTCCAATCCAAGGAGTTGATATCCTTTTTTGGGAATATCAACCACAAGGTAATTTATATAAGAAAGGAGCTTATAACCTCCTCACTTATCATTCCTATGATGCAAACTCCCAGATTTGGGAAAAATTTTGGTAGCCCAAGAAATGGCCTAAGATATCTCTCTTTCAATGTCTTTTATTCTAGAACAAAACCCTCACCTAGGAAAATCTTCAGTGAAAGCATTTTCTTGGACCCTCCATCTACTTCCTCTACCTCTCTAAATGTAAATTCAACAATCATCTCTTCATCAATTGTGCCTATATTTCCTCCATATGGGATAATCTTGCAGTTCTTTTCCATGAATTAGACTGTAACCCCACCAGCATGACCTCCACTCTTCTCTCTTGGTGAACGTCTCCATTTACCAATCCCATAATCAATAAATCCTAGACTTTTTTACTTATATTCCTGTCTAGAGTACTTGGAAAGAAAAAAAATGGTGAATCTTCATAAATATATCCTCCACCTCTAGTGATCTATGGAATTTCACTCTTAGAATCCTAAGAGAATCCATCATGTCACTTTCTTTGACTAACAAATATTAGGATTGTAAACCAACTTAAAAACTCATTCTTACATCCCTCAAGCTCTCTTTCAATCTCTCCTCAAACACTATGTCCCCTCCTCACTCTTACTTCCATCCTCACTACGTAGTCCCCTCCTACTCAAAATTTCATAAAACTCAATTTCACAAGGCCTTAAAAGGAAATCCAGGATCTGCTAGTTATGGGGGAGTCTTCTAAGACACAATTGGTTAAATTATTCACATATATGATGGCTTCACTGGTCATACTACCATTAATTTAGTAGAAATTGTTGAAAAGTGTAGCTTGGGAGGGACTCCCACAAGTCATGGGTACTTAACTTGTGAGGATTTGACCCACTTTGTGGGATAAGCACCCAATAAAGTGGGTTTTGAAGAAAAATATGTTATTTGTTTATTCTATTTATTGTGGAGGACACCTCTGGTGGAAAAAAGGGGCTCCTAAGGCAACATTAGAGAGCCTATATATTTGAGAGACCAACAAAGGTCAATCACCATCATAGAAATAATTCGTGGGTATAATATCAAGCCAACCGAAGACATTTGTTTATGTTTAGGGAGGGATGATTAGCATATGTTCTACGATTTATGAGCTACAAAAAGAGGTCAAGTTGTTGTTCTATGTGTTGAAGGAAGAATAGAGGCCACCTAACTTAGTGTTTTTTAGTTGGTTGATCAATAGAAGGTTTTCAAGAGTTTTTGATGGAGGAAATAATGATAAGGCCAAGTTATATTCACTACAAAGGCTAGGTCAAAGCCCTAGCTCAGGGCTGAAAATATTCAGGAAATAAGAAACAAGGTTAAAAGGCCTCACGGTGCCTTGTAGACTAGGTCGAGGACTATCTAAGTAGGCCTTAGACAAAGGAAGGGTGGAAAAAGGCCTTAGGTGGATTTTAATGTAGAGAAAGTTTCCCTAGACCTGTGTAGAGGCTAGCAAGGCATAGGAGACGTATATTGTTCTAAGATGGATAGATTATTGAGTGTTAAAGGAGTGTTGGTCAATATTATTGGAGGCTAGTTATAGAGTGAATTTGGAGGAACTAATTTGTTGTGAGTAACTACTTGTACAAAGATATTAAAGGAGCCAAATATCTATGTGAAGCAAGGAAAGGATAGCAAGGTAACCAATGACAAAGGAGGATTGAAAGGAATAATTGTGAAGGGATACATCAACAAGTAAGTAAGATTGTATTTGTCATTCTTTTTGGTAGATTGAAGGTTAAAAGGAGTTGACCTAAAACCCTAGTTATATACTTTGTATATTGTGTTTTATATTAGGTTTCATAAAAGGACATGATCCCTGGTACGGGAGCCCTATGATTTTATTGTTGATGGAATAATAAGTGTTTTGGGCCATATATAGATATGTGTATTTTATTGATTCACTATTGTTATATTTCTAGTGTTAAATTTTGTTTTGGTTGAACACTCTTAGTTTGTTTATGTGTTAGTCTATCCATAGACCAAACTTAGGGTTTAAGGAAAATTCAACATTGTATCAGAACAACTTTAAAGGGATAGTTGAATTAGAGTGTGCACGGGAAGCAACCTAAGAGGGAGTTGGTTGATTTGTTGTTGAAGGACTAACATCATGGAAAATTTAATTTCTATTCTAAGATATGATTACATGTTGGATGGGTTGTCCAACTATAGTCCTTAGAAATAAAGGATCAAACTAGTTTTGTTGGTGAACAAGATATAAGGGTTTTCAAACAAGGAAATTGCTAAGACAACAACCCATAAAGAGTTGGTTGAGTTTGAAGATTTGGATGCAAAGGCCAAGCTAATAATCCTAGATGGAGTCAAGGATTACTTGATACTTCATATTACTAGGAAGGCTCTTTAGGATTTGTTCCAGAATAAGAACGAGAATTGGTTGATGGCATTGAGAGAAAATATCAAGAGAACCAAGATGATGGATGGCAAGCATGTGGCTTCATATCTCTCAAGGGTGTCTCAAGTTTGTGATGAGATTGTTTTCATTAATAATAACCTTCTAGAATTTAAATTAGAGAGGAATTCATTGAAGGGATTAACTAAGGAACGAAATCCATTTATCAAAGGAATAATTTCTCGCGATAAGTTTCCAGATTGGAACATGTGATGGGATGACTTCATCCAAGAGGAATCGCAGGACAAGGATCTTCATAAGAAAAAATCTAATGGAGAGAACATGGCTCTCACTAGTAAGATGAAGGGAAAAGTGAAGAAGGAATTGAGCAAGGTGAAATGTTTCACATGTGGAAAGCATGGTCATTATGTGAGTAAGTGTACATGTCAGAAGAAAGGAGATAATGAGAAGAAGAAATAGATTGTAATTGTTGCTACCTCTACATCCAAGCATGTATACTTCACAAGAAGGTTCAAAGAGGATTTCTCTTTAGTTTCTCATTTCTTTGAGGGCACCATTGATGAGGGTGTGTGTTTTATTAATAGCGGAGCATCGAAGCATATGATTTATCACATGAAGTATTTTAGATTATAATTGAATGGGGCTCTAAATTGCATGTGGATGTTGGTGATAAGATCTAGAAGACTATTAGAAGGTCATGTATGTTTTCAATCAAGATAGAGTAATGAGGTTTTCTATGGGTCCGAGATGTACTATAGGTACCAGAGCTCAAATGCAACATGTTTTTTTCTCAATGGTTGAGTGTAAGGGGTTTGAAATGTTGTACCGAGATGGAAAGGTGATGCTCAAGACAAGAGGCTCTAAATCCTCTCGAAAAGTTATTAGAGTTAGAGAGAGTGGTCTATATAAGCTTAAGATATAGTGTATATATCAAGGAAAGAAAAAATTATGTAAGAGTCAAAGGGAATCGAGTTTGAGTGAGAGTTTTCAGGTTCAAAGGGAGAACCTGCAACCCAAGGAGAGTGCATGGTCTATGCGAATTAAGGAGGCTTCTACAATTGGCAAGAAGGAACCTTGGAATGGCCTGAAGGCATATTAGGAGATGAAGAAGCGAGATGATTTGGGTGGGAGGGACACTTTTGAGGAAAGTGTTTTTCATTCTTCGGGGTATGTTGCAATGATGGACATGAAAGATCAGGATTGTGTTCCTCACAATTTACTTCTGAGGAATGGATGTACCTCCATCACTAATATGGAATATTGAAATGTGTAGCTTGGAAGGTACTCACACAATTCATGGGTACTTGGATTTTAAGGACTTAACCCACTTGGTTGGCTAAGTACCCAAGCTAGTGGGTTTTGAATCCAAAGTCCTAGGATTAGAACCAAAAGAAATTATTTGTTTATTATATTTGTTGTGCAGCATATTTAGTGGAAAAAAATGGAATCCTAAGGAAACATTAGAGATCTTATATATTTGAGAGACCAAGAGAGGTCAATCAACAACATAGCATTAATTCTTATGTAGAACATCAAGCCAAGAGAGGAGAGTCAAATATCTTCAAGGAGGGACAAATAGCATTTGTTCTATGATTTATACACTAGAGAAAGGTCAATTTGCTTGTCTATGTGTTGGAGGAATAATAGAGGCTACACGAGTTAGTGTTTTGTCTGTTGGTTGATCAATAGACATTTGTCGAGAGGTTCCATTGGAGGAAATTGTGATAAGGTCAAGTTTTGTTCACTAAGGACGCTAGGTCGAAGCCTTAGCTAATGGCTAAATGATTCAAGAAACAAGAAATAGGGGTGAAAGGCCTCAAGGTACCTGGAAGAACAGGTTGAGCCTTGTTTAAGTAGGTTGTTGAAAAAGGAAGTGCGGTTGGAGGACTTAGGATGCTTGTGATGAAGATAATGTTCCCTCACTCCTATGTAGAGACCAGTAAGGGATGGGAGATGTCTATTATTCTAAGGATAGATTGTTGAGTTTTAAAGAAGGGTTGGACAATATTATTAGAGGCTAGTTATACAATGAATTTGAAGGACCTAATTTGTGGTGAGTAGTTTCTTGTAGAGAGATCTGAAAGGAATCAAATCTCCATGTGATGGAGACAAAGGAAAATCATGTAACAAGTGGCAAAGGAGGAGTAAAAGGATTTATTACGAAGGGATACATAAGTAAGTAAGTAAGGTTGTCCTTGTCAATGTTTTTCATAGATTGAAGGTCAAAAGGAGCTGACCTCAAGCCCTAGTTTTATACTATGTATGTTGTATTTTGTATCAGGCTACATAAAGGGCAATGATCCTTAGTATGGGATCCTTCTGAATTTCTTGTTGATGGAATAATAAGAAGTGTTTTTTTCCATATTTAAATCTATGTGATTTATTGGTTCACTGTTGTTATATATTTGTTGTGCAAAGTTGTTTTGGTTAAATGCTCCTAGTGTGTTTGTGTGCTAGTCTAGCCATAGACCAGACCTAGGGTGTAAGGAAAATTTAAAATAAATATGGGCACTCGAAAAACATCTTCAAATCACCATCAACAAGTACTTCCACAAACTTATTATTAAGGGGGACTCGAAAATAATAATAATTTTTTTTTTTAAATATAATGTGGCTTTGATCCTTGCAAAACACTCAACAACTAGAGATTGGAATCCCATGTTTCCCATATAGCAAGGTTCTTTACTCTACTTCTAGCCCTTCTCCTTTCACATGTCCATTGTGATGTCAACAAGCTCGTTGACCTTTTGGCCAATTACAACCTAACTCTTTAGAATTATTTGTTGGATAATGGTTTGTATCATATCATCCTGAACTCCCTTAATACTCAATGCCATAATAATGTTGTTGTAGACTTCTCCCCCAATAGCATTGTTGAAGGTCAAGGAGTCATCTCGCAGGATCAATTTTCGTTGGTTTCTCTTCTTCATCAACTAACCATCACAGACTCCTCCCTATCACATGATGACAATGGTCATTGATTATATGCTAACTTTTCTTTCTTCATTCCCTATATTTGAGCTCACTTCTCAAAAGAAGAAGTATTCACCGCTCAAAATTGAAAAGGTTCAAAAGATATGGAATTGTGATCAAAGAAATCAGAGCTATATTCCAATGGAAGGAGTTGAAATTGATCAATGGGAAATAATCAACTCTTGACAGGTACAATCACCAATCAACAATCAACTATGGGGACATAACACATGGTTCTAGTGAGGGTGCATTGTTCTAGTGTAGGATCAGGGTTCCATCCAAGGATTTGGTAGTGCTTTCTTCCATTCAGGGTGTAAAAATCCAACAAGGGATCTAGTAATGCAAGTTTATAGCAAGGGAGGAACCTAGAGTATGCACCCCGCCCCACACCCCGCCCCCCCACCCCCTCGTATGAAGTCAAGGAACCCCACCTCTTCCTGCATTCCATGTGAATGGTCAATTTAAGCGACAATCATTATCAACTCTGTACCCCCCACTGTTGTTGGGAAAAGTATCCAATTCGGAATGCCCCTATCCCACTTTAAGAGGTGATAGTGCCTTAGCAACAAACAAGGAAACTTATTCGAGTATTCTTCTTTATGGAATGTAAATTAGGAAGCAGGATCTAACTAACCTGTGTCTTTCGCAAGTTTGTTGATCCAATCGCTCCTATCTTCAGTAGCTCCCAGCTCCCAGCTCTCTCACCGGCCCAGCTTCACAGAATTCCTGCAAGATCACAAGAGAGAGAAACTACAAGAAGATACAGATATACATTCATAAAAAGCTCAAGATCAGATTAAGCTAAACATGTAAGCATAACAAAACATCATTGGTATACAGCATGTAGGAGAAACTCAAATAGTTTATTGATAGAGTAATAAAGTCCAAGAGGAGATACAACCAAGTGAGGTCCGATCCAGCATCTACCTCCCAGCAATGAAATCCCTTCCTCTCCTCCAACAAAGCATAAATCACCCAATGTACTAATCTCAATCTCAAACCAACAGCAATTCTCTGCAAATACAAAATTCCAGCCCCCTGAACCTCTGGGTGAGAGATCCATATATAGATGTGAGCAGAGAGGATGAGTCAGCTCATGTTTTGACTTGTGGCTTCTCTCTGTCAGTTCTTGCTTACACTTGGAGGTTGAGAACCTCTTACTCATCACTAGTCAAATTCATTGAGGCAAGTGTCATTGGAGAAGATTCTGGAAGCTTCCAAGGTCTTTCCACCTCGTTGAATGAACTTGCCATTTGTCATTTCCCGCTCAGCGCACCCTGGTAGTGCTTCTACCTGCGTTGCAATGCACCTAGCCAGTGTAATCTCTGCATTTCAGCGCAGATAGCTAGTGGAGCCTCTGAATTGATCCTGAATTGACTGTTTCTGAGTGGTTTTTGGTGGAGAACTTCTGGGAGAAGCTGTCTTTGGTTGACCTTGTTCCTTTAGGGGTAGGAACAACTCATTTAGGGACTTTGGATCCCTTGAATTATGGACATTTCATGCTTATATCTGTAAGGCACAAAAATGTCTATAACAGTTGCCCCCTAAAGTATGAGGCCGTTTATCGGGTGAAATGCTTTATTAGGAGGATCCGAAGTTCTTCCAATGCTGGGAGGAGACCTGTAATAAGATACAATACAATACATTATTTTTCATACTGCTTTCATGATCTAGCTGAGGCGGGCATTCCCATGCTCAGCTTTATAAATTCATTTTTCTGTACATAGAACAGACAATCGTCTGATGGTAGACTGATGATTTTGATGAAATCATCATCCTTTTGGTAGGATGATTATCTGCTGCAATGCTGTACATGTCAATGTCTTTATTTTTTCCTGAATATATATCGCAGCCCGGATGGATGAAACTAGATCCGGGGTCTTCAAACTCGTTTGATCTTCACTCTAAGTACAAGTCGATCCATGTGAGAAATGTTCTGAAGTCGAACATGGAAAGACATCGCTTGATTACCCGTCAATGATGTAAACCGTTAACAAGCGCGAGAGGAATCACCGATAATGATAATGACCCTCAAGGTACTGCAGTACAATTCACGTGGTGTGAGTAAAGGACTTTGCGTCGAACACCACGCAAAATCTTTCGGTCGAAGGTCATTGATGTATACCTGTCGCCGGAAGTGAGAAACTAGCCATTGAGGCATACAAGCTTCAAAGTACTGAAGGGGTTGTTCCTAGATCAACTTCTTGGATAATGAGCTGATGTCGACAAGAAGCGATCCGTCAAAGGAGGGCCTTAATGTATCCCACATCAGTGACGCGGAACGGAGCAAATGATTTTCATGGAGGTGAAAACGATCTGATGATATATGGTTCAGGGTGGCGGTCATGAAAGGATGAAGGATAATGTATGGTGGTGGACGGGACACGGTTGACTTCTCTGGATGACTTCTCTTGAACATATTGGCGACACTTGTGTGATGGATTGGTAGCATTTACCCCAAATATGGATGGTATGGTGAGACCATGGTGATGTGACCGTGAATGAAACAACCCAACCCGACTCAGGCACGGAGTGGAAGTGTCATGTTCAAGAGCGACTTGCTACCAATAAAGTTCTTTGAGTTTCTTCCCAATTTTTCCCCAGTCATTGCTGACCAGTACCTCTTTATTTTTGTCAAGCTTGAGGAGGATAACATATGCTTGTTCTATAATTTGCCCTTCGGGAAAACCCATCGCTATGTTTTAACGAGCCTAGCGATAGTGAAACTCATTCTCGTCTAAAGACAAGTTTGTCGCTATTTAATGTTTTTAACGAGTCTAACGACAAAGATAACTCGGTCCTTTTCATTTTTAGAGAGTCTGAAAAGGTACGTAAATTCAACTCCGAAAGTCCTTTTTCGTCATCTAATCCCTTAAGTCCGAAAAAGTATAAAACAATACAGAAGGGATGAGTTTTCGATAGTTTTTACGAGCCGAACAAAACAAGCGCTTGATCTTTTTGTGCAATAATCCCTCAGGTCCAAAAAGATTAAAATCTAGAAGAGGGATAGCACTTCCGGTCGCTTTAACGAGCTGGAAGGCCAAAACTCGGAAATCTTTTCATATTTTACGAGTCAGATGAAAAGAGCTTAAAGAAGACTCGTCTTTTGAGGAACGAGTGATAAAACGGGTTAGCAGCTGATTCCAGGTAAGGGTTGGAATTTTCCAATCACGGCAGTGTCACAAGGATGGCTAATGAAATCACTCTTCGCAGCTGTTCCTCAAAATGGGTAAACAATCAATATGGAGGTGAATGATCGGCCAATGGAAAAGTGGAGGTGACGGTGCAAACACGACCAAGGCTTTAATGGCTGATAATGTAACCTTCACGGTTGTTATTTACCCGAGGGTAGTTCATTTTTTAACGAGCTTAAATGTGGAAAAACATTGCTCGATCTTATGTTTATTTTTTAACGAGCATGAACTATGTGCTAAAACTGCTCGATTATCCAGTCATATGATAAGAATGTCTCATGTAAGATGCCATTTTTTATGGAGCTTGCGCCTTACCAAAGCTCTGCTCCGGAATCCTTTCTTTATGCAAGTTCGGAAACGACTAATCCTACGAGTTTAAAGGGTTAGAGGTCCTAAAAATTTAAAAAATAAATAGCCGCCCCTTGCTTGCACTCCAAAAGGCTTGCATGCCCCCAGGTATAAAGTACGATTTCAAGATTACCTCTCAATTTGCAGATAAAACATTTGTTCTACCAGGAAAGGCCTACCTCTTTCAGGTTACCCAAAGATTGTTCCATTAATCTTTCAAACAAAACACTTCTTCGGCAATGTCTACCGAAATAGACAAGGGTGAGAGACTCCGTCTGTCAACTCACATAACTTTGACAAAAGAATCTTATTCTAGAATAGCCCCTCTTCCAAGACGGATGGGGTACAGACTAGTCATATTCTCCCGCGGAAACCTACCCTATACCCAAAGTTTTCCTGCCGAAGCAGACCAGGACGCATGCCCCCTGGGTTCCAGTCATATCCTTCCGAATCACTCGCGCTCATCGGGAGGACGGACCGTGGGTTGAGACATTTCTTGCGTGAAGAGACCATTTAGGGATGGTATATGACTATTTGCGATGTGTGATCTGGGAAATGAAAGTTGGTCCACGAGCTTGACCACTCTTCCTTCGTGCGGAAAACACATTACTCTAAAGAGTGAGGAGACGATGGCTCCCATGCAATATATATAGTCTCGTCCAAGGAGTAGGTTATAATCCAAGGGTCCTTGAACGACCATCACGTTCATTTGAACGGTCTTCCCTTTCAATGTGATAGGCACATTGGGGAGGATCCCTAAAGGTCGACTCGTTCCTTTATCAAAGCCTGTCAGATTTCTCATTTCAGGCAAAAGCGCTGGCGAACCAAGCGCTTTCCAAGAAACAGAGGAAAGGATACTCACAGATGCCCCCTCATCAATGATGGTGCCCGCCATGACCATTCTGTATATTTGGACGATAATTATGAATGGTATGCTTGCTAGCAAACGGGGTCTGCCTAGCTGGTTCCAGTCGAAGGAGACAACTAGGTTGCTTGGTGGTGGGACCGAGTAAACGGCCGGGTATCGCTCTGACGAAATTCCTTCCTGCGATAAAGGAATGGGGGGATTGCCCCCATGCTCGTCGGAGTCTGTGTTGATGAAGAGAATTTGGATGGTGTCATCTTTATCCTCTTCAGTGACTGTATCATTCGAAGATAAATCCTCTGAAGGCAAGACCGGGTCAACTGCCGCCTCGACCTTTTGACTCTCGTCGGGTATGGATTCAGCTGGTTCATCTTCAATGACTGGCGCTTCAGCTGACCACTTGAGCGGGCCAGCTGGATTTTCAACTAACGAAGGACACGGCAAGAGTTTTTTATATCCAGGAGGAAGTCGTAACGGTGAAACCGGAAAATCATCCAAAACTCTTTTCGCCTCATCTAAGAAGGGACAATGGTGGATGGCGTGGCTGCCTTCGCACAGTCTACAGGGAGATCTAGCTCTCCCTTTTTGTCCAAGGACTTCACTTTCGCTAGTTGACGGTGGGCATTCAACATGGCTATCAGAGGTTGATGCCACCGGATTGTGCAAATGGGGAGACCAGTCCCTTAGTATCCGAGGGATGCAGGGACAATCTCTGTGGAAGTGGTCTCCCTTGCATATGACACATGGTGATTTAGGCCTAGTCAGTGCTGTGTGTGGATTTTTGTCAGATGACACTTGTTTGCCCCCAGTCGCTTTTGGCTCCTTCTTCTTCTTCTCTTTCTTCTTCTTTTCCTGCTTCTCCTTAGGAACTTGGTTTTTTGTTTTACCAGTTCCGTCAAGCGAAGAGGAAGGAGGAGAGGAAGAATTAGAGGAAGTAGAAGGCTGGTGGGCAACTCTGGCCTGGTCCAACTGTTGATTCGACTGTTTAGGAATAGTGGTGTTCTGAACGACATTGTTTGAGAAGAGCCAGACTGGCAAGCCAATTGTCAGTCCTGGAAGCGACAATGTGGCCATATGGGGCGCACCAACATCTCCCCAAGAGGAGAAGGGACTAGGATTTCCACCAAGGGGAATTCCTTGGTTGGTGGGTTCCATTTTCTCAACCTAAAGATCAACGCAGGAAAAAGGGGTGATTGTTCCGTTTAAAATAAATTTTAACGACGCTTTAGACACAACTTGCTTTTTCAATTTTAAAGAGTCGAGAAAAAGCTAAAGATGACTCTAGTCTCCTTCGATGTTTTAACAAGCCCGAAGTGACAAATGCTCGGATGGACTTTTTCCGTTATAGAGTCTGAAAAAGGCCAAAAGGAACTGCTCTAGAGTTCTAGGTAGAGGGTGTGCCAAACTTTTCGCAAAACCGCAGAATACTTTTTAAGGTACGGGCGGTCAATCTTCCTGAATGCTGTGTTCAGTGCATTGCGATCAGTAGGGCGGCCGACATGGCTTCCTAAGGATAAAGGTTTTATGCCTATAGGGGTCTCCCAATATATACTCGACGGTACGTGGGAGCACAATCCGTACTGGCGCTATCGTCCCTCAGGAGGAATCACCCACCATCAGCGAGATCGACAGTCACCAGGCTTTACGACGCCGGAACACGTCTCTAGCCTAGACCTCTATGTTGTGTGTTAAGTTACAAAGCGTTGTTAAGTTCATTCAATTTATTTTAGGTTGATCTTTCTTAGTAGTTTGCCTTTTTGGATCACCACGAGATGTATGATACAATTCCTAAATGCAGTTTAAAGATGATAAGCAAGCTTTTATATCTTTTCAACAATGAAAATCCTAGCTACAAGGGGAAAAGGAAGACACAAACGTTTCTCAAAGAGCATAGAGCACACTGTAATGCACTTTTCCCTAAATCAAAGCATGCAAACTATCAAAATGCAAATGCACATATGCATGTATTTCTTTTCGCTTTCTTAATATTGATGCCTAAAAAGAAGGCTGTTGTACAAATTTGAATTCGATTTCAAGTGAAAACATAAATAAGTTCCTTTTTCAAAATCAAAAAGACGATTACGACACTTTATGATTTACTTGTTTCGACACAAGAAATACATAAATTCAAACCAAATGACAAAAGTAAAAGCTCAATCAACTGTGAACAGTAAACAAACTCACTCCTAAGATCAAAACGACACTTATGACAGGTCTAGATCTAAGGGCGACAGTATGACTAGTTTACTTTTGCAATGGGAAACTGCAAATGATGTAACAAATACACAAAGAAAAAATACAGTTTGTTTATACAACTGAGGCAGAATTGAGGCAAAGAAAAGGGGTTTCAGATAGGTACACTGACTGATAACAGGCTGCAAAAAACAGAGATGAAACTGAGCAAAAGGAATCAGGGAACCACAGCTGCACAAGGCAAAGACTGATCAGCGCACTCCCAACACAGAGGTTTTGACATTCAGCGCAGGTAGCCTTCACGGGACCTGCGTTGAAATGCAGAACCTCTTCACAGAGTCTGCGCTGAAGCAGAAACGAGAGTTGTTTCCAGGTTCTGGGTCACGGTTTGCAGTTAAATCTACAGTTTTTGGCCGGATAAAAGCTATCAATTAGGTACAATTAGGAGGATGATTTATAGGAGGACTAAGATCTATCACAAAGGGCTGTTAGAGCACTTGTGGATCAGTTTGTTCAGATCATAAAAACAGGCCCAGTGAGTGGACTAGAGTGGCAGATCTCTACTTTGCATTTGAAAATAGCAAATGCATTTCGATTCGACACTCCTAAGTTTATGAGAAGGACAAAATAGAAACACAAATAAACCAACAAGATACGATCCCCAACGGAGTCGCCAATTTGTTGTTGGGAAAAGTATCCAATTCGGAATGCCCCTATCTCACTCTAAGAGGTGATAGTGCCTTAGCAACAAACAAGGAAACTTATTCGAGTATTCTTCTTTATGGAATGTAAATGAGGAAGCAGGATCTAACTAACCTATGTCTTTCACAAGTTTGTTGATCCAATCGCTCCTCTCTTCAGTAGCTCCCAGCTCCCAGCTCTCTCACCGGCCCAGCTTCACAGAATTCCTGCAAGATCACAAGAGAGAGAAACTACAAGAAGATACAGATATACATTCATAAAAAGCTCAAGATCAGATTAAGCTAAACATGTAAGCATAACAAAACATCATTGGTATATAGCATGTAGGAGAAACTCAAATAGTTTATTGATAGAGTAATAAAGTCCAAGAGGAGATACAACCAAGTGAGGTCCGATCCAGCATCTACCTCCCAGCAATGGAATCCCTTCCTCTCCTCCAACAAAGCATAAATCACCCAATGTACTAATCTCAATCTCAAACCAACAGCAATTCTCTGCAAATACAAAATTCCAGCCCCCTGAACCTCTGGGTGAGAGATCCATATATAGATGTGAGCAGAGAGGATGAGTTAGCTCATGTTTTGACTTGTGGCTTCTCTCTGTCAGTTCTTGCTTCCACTTGTAGGTTGAGAACCTCTTACTCATCACTAGTCGAATTCATTGAGGCAAGTGTCATTGGAGAAGATTCTGGAAGCTTCAAGGGTCTTTCCACCTCGTTGAATGAACTTGCCATTTGTCATTTCCCGCTCAGCGCACCCTGGTAGTGCTTCTACCTGCGTTGCAGTGCACCTAGCCAGTGTAATCTCTGCATTTCAGCGCAGACAGCTAGTGGAGCCTCTGAATTGATCCTGAATTGACTGTTTCTGAGTGGTTTTTGGTGGAGAACTTCTGGGAGAAGTTGTCTTTGGTTGACCTTGTTCCTTTAGGGGTAGGAACAACTCATTTAGGAACTTTAGATCCCTTGAATTATGGACATTTCATGCTTATAGCTGTAAGGCAAAAAAATTTCTATAACACCCACACTTCATAAGCATCATCAATTTGATCAACAATTAAATTTTGATGACCGAAATGTGGCCCCCACCATACCTTCTACTCACATCATGATGATAAATTTCAGTTGGAGATGACATTCCTTTGTTCATGGTCATCTATTGGAGGTCCCACTTAATACAGAGACTCCCCTCCACCTTTAGGATCACTTGGATACTATTCAGGGATCAACCTTGATGCTAAACCATGCTTGGATTATTGACCATTGTAATCAATTGATATGATACACATTTTGTCTATTAGATACTATGGTTAAAACATGTTTCCATAATTTTAATATCTTGAAACTAAGCCTCTGATATGATTTCCCACAAGACAAGTAATAAAATGACATTTATTAAGCTCTATAATCCTCCATTATAATAATATAAAGTCTTATCTGCTTGCATCACAAAGAAGATTGATGTCTTAAAAGAGTCTTAGGAGATCTAAGAAGCCTGTGTATCTATGTGCTCAGCATAGATAAGAACCTAAAGTGACCAGATCTATAGAAAGTATATCTTTGTGTGTAGTCTATGAATTGCTGATCTCACTCTTGTTTGCGGACACAGTCAATCTTGTAAAAGATCCTTCTGAAATAAATAAAGAGAGTGTTTTTATGTTCTGCATCTAAGTACTTGTAATGCGTATCAAATTCCTGTTTGAGGTTGTATCTGTCTCAATTATTCTTACTTGAGGTTTGCCAGAGGTTCGCCAAGAGGTAGAAGGGATGCCAAGACCATAAGAAGGTGACGGAAGCCGTGAATAAAGGTCATGAGAGTGTGAAATACCTGAGTAGGTTCGTGTAAAAAAGGATAAGTGATAAAGACAGAGAAGAAACTCGACAAGGCCAAGCAGTCGTGTTACTGTTGCAATCTTCAGTGAAGCCCCTGCTAAAATTGGTATCAGAGCCAAGTTTGATTGATGAAGGTTAGTACTCAAAATTACACCACTCTTTATATATAAATAAAAATGGATCCATCCAGAAGATCTATTTTGTTCCGGGAGTTAGATGAGAAATATAAAGTTGAAGAAAATCCCCTTAGGGATATGTTTGCATCAGCTTCTAGTCATGTGATTAATTCTGTTGAATTAGAATATGAAGAGTCACAGCCATCTACCAGATGGCAACTCCCTAGTATAAATGCATCCGAAGTCTATGTTGATCTTCTGTTTTTCATCTAAAGGTTACCACTAGAATTTCTATAAAATAATCTATAATTCAAATCCAAGAAAATTTTGAGTGTGTACAGTCCATCCCGCTTCTGAATCCCAAACAACTTCAAGCTGAAGCAAAGAGGCTAAAAACCCAATATTTGCATCTAGGTTGCATTAGAATCAGAATCCATTCTCTGACTCATCAAGGGTTAAATAATTTTGTCCTCACTACAGTCAGAGACCTCACTCATAATAAATATATCGATTCCCTGATAGGAGGTATTGTGGCTCCTCTATCTAATGGCCCTGTATATTTCGATTGTTACCCAAATTTCTCAGTTTATGTCTTGGACAAAAAAATAAAAAACATTCTCCAGTTGTAGATCCAGACCACTGGATTTCATATGTCTAAAAAGAGACATAACATTGCCATTCAGACACGAGGATGCTTCAAGCAAACAAATACTCTATATCGTGTAGTCCTCTATGCTCCCAGTAAGGATTCAAAGTCAAGTGTGGTAGTTCTAATTGATTCAAAGAACCAAAATATAGAACACCAAACAATTAGATGGGAAGACCTTACTTTCCCTGAACATTGGGTCATTTCAAATCCCAAGCCTCTTGCTATGAAAAATACAACCTCTGCAAATATTAAAGAAGACCAATCCTCCGCTATTATCTCTTTTCCCAGAAGATCTACTATTGACAGAATAAGGATTGATCAAGTATGAAAAAGTTCACCATTATACAGAGATCCCCTTTACATTGATACTGCTTGCTCAAGTTCATCTTCAAATTCTTGTAAACATATTTCTCTGTTTGAGTTTGCCCAATTAGTAAATTTTTCCTCTTTAGAAGTCATTTGTCCTGAGTGTAAATCATCTATGAATATAATTAGCCTTTCTGAAATGGTTATCCATGCAAATCATCATCCCAAGACAGGAGAAGCTCTGCTTGCCACTACAGTTAATCCATGCCCAAATCCTAAATGCTTAGATATTACCTTTCCACATGAAACTGACCATGTAATGATGATGCATGAACTCCCTTCATTAGAAAGTGAAGACCCTCGACTTACAGAAACGTTTAGAAAAATGAGACCAAAAAATATGCCAAAATATGTTCTAGGCTATCTTGAACAAATAAATTACTTAATCCCTGAATCAAGGTTCAGCACATTTCCAGATGACTGCAAGAAGCTGTAAGTTCTAGAAATGCATAAGTTACTAACTTTGATGGATGGTTGTAAAAAGCACAAAATAGACTCTCAATGGATGAAAGAAATGTTAAGTTGGGATATCTATACCCATCCAAAGGTAAAAAGTTTTGGCCTTACCTATACAATTGAAGAAAAACTTAAGATGTCCCAAGAATGGAAAACTTTCATGCAGAAAACAAAGGCTTGGATATCTTTCTATGCCTAGAAAGACATGAGTTAGTTAGAAAATGTTCTAATGACTGGCGCAACATCCTCCTCTACAGTACAAAACTCTTGGTCTACCTTAGACGATAGTAAGATTGAAACTCCCTCCACATTTCCACCTTATAAGAGAATCGTCCTTGGAGAAGCTCAGAACTCAGCAAAGGCTGTCCCTTTAGTATTAAAGGATGATAATGCTTTAGGCATCGATGGTAGAATTCAAAAGGCCAGTGAACAACTAAATTGGACTAACATAGCCATCAAAGGATTGGAAATGAGTTCTGCAAAATCTTTTGTTGTAAAAGAACAGTTTGATAATCTTCAGGTTTCAATCAAAAGTGTAAATAATTGTCTGAATGATGTACAATTTTCCTCTTCAGTTGTAAAGAGTTATGTTAGAGAATCCTTAAATAAATTAGAAGAAGTAGAAGATAAAATTGTAGATCAAATGCATTCTACAAAAGGACTCATAACGGACTTAGCTGGGAAATTTGATAAGATTCATATAACTAAGTCTGAGAAGCCAGTTCCTACTTCCTTCTTATATAAATGGAATATTCAAATCCAAGATCCTGTCAAGCTAATTGACAAATTTCCTCATCTATTCCCGAAAGAAGTCTCGCAGTCTTTACCAGAATCTTCTAAAGGAAAGACTGATACTTCTGACCAGATTTCTATTGCCTCCTTATTCAAGGAACCAAAGAAAGAACCAAGAATCTCAAATCTTACCAATATATGGGCCACTGGAAAGTCAGTACATCAAATATTTAGCTGCTGATCTTAGTGGTAAAGGAAAGGTTCCAGAAATCCATACCTTTCTTCCAAACTCTCATCGAGAATAGAATATTGATAACCTCAGTGTGGGACAAATAAGGAAAATGATTGATATGATGTTTACTGAGTATAAGCTTATGTGCATGAGAGGGAAAGATGAAATAGAAGCCTGCAAAACTATCATCCAGTGTTTTATAGGAACTCTCCTATGGTGGTGGGAAACTGAATCATCCCCATCTCTACTAGAAAAAATGGAAAAAGAATTGCTCAAAGATGAAGCTGGAGATATAATTCACAACATTGATGGTACACCTCAAAACAATATGATTGGAGCCCTCACCTCCATGATCCTAGAGCAATGGTGTGGCTCAGAGACAGAAATTGTAGACAAACATGAAATAATTTTGATGAATCTTAAATGCAATAAGATGTCTCAGTACGAAGACTTTCACATAGATTGGATGTAGTGCATCTATGAGGTAAAAGATTCCAAAAAGATGCTCTGGAAACAAGTATACCTTGTATTTCTTCCTTCCAAATTTGTATATTATATTCGCCTACAAGAAGTCTTCCAGTTACCATTTGAATCTTTTACTTGGGGAGAAATATATACTATCATTACTAAATCTTTGGTTGATATTTGTACAAGTTCTAAAGTAAATAAATCTTTAGAAAAACTATCAAGATTGCCTGACAGTAAATCCATCTACAACAAATATGGCTTAAATGTTGAATATCCTCTAGTCAAGAGAAGAAAAGCCAAAAGAAAAGAAAAAAGGGAAAGAGACATACAACCAAGTTTGATAAAGGGAAGAGAAAGTCCCTGTGGAAGTCCAAAAGAGGACATTACAAATATATCCCAAAGACCCATTAGTACAAGCCATCTGATATCCATCTCCATAGCTCCAAAGTGGAGAAATGGAATAAATTAACTTGCTGGTTATGTGACCAGACAGGCCATACTTCAAGCAAATGTCCAGTTGGCAAAGAATCTAAGAGAAACAAAGGCAAGAAATCACAGCCTCTAAATGTCCAGAAGAAAATTGTCAAAACAGAACCTCAATGTTGTGCATGAGATGTGGCTCCAAAAGTCATAAAATGGATCATTGTTCCAACGTTGTAATCTGTGAAAAAAATACAACAACAGCAACTTGAAGATTCATCTGCGGACTCCTTCAGTTCCTCTTCCTATGAGTCATCAGCTGAAGAACTTAATGCTCATATTCAACCATGTTTTTGTTCAGATTCACATGATTGTCAATGCCATTACTCCTCAGACTATGATTCTGACTCTTCTATTGATCTTTCTATTGATGAATCACCTTTCAAATAGCTCAAAGAAAAAGTACTGAGGCCCAAACAACAAAAGAAGAAGAACTAAAACTTCTTGCACAAATCCGTGCTATGGAAGAAGGAGACATGAAGAATAGACTCCTTGAAGCCTTTGTAGACCAACTTCAATCTTGAAAGCCTTCAAAAAATTCTAAGAAGCTGCTCTTTGTCCATGCCACCTGTGAAAGGAACACCAAATCTTTTCAAAGACATCAACCACATGACAAATTTCATTCACTCACTTTGGGGGAGGTAAGCATAGAAATCCATTATCTCAAAACAAAAATCTCTACTTTAAAATCTAAAATAGAACTGTTAGAGAAATGAAAGTAGCCCCTGGCACAAAATATTTCGGCACATACAAATGCATATATGTTGCATACTGCACCATTTTCTAGTGAATCAAAGGTTGAGATTTGTGAAGGACAAAGGGATGCCACAACAGGTTTCAGAGAAATGAGAATTCTAATGGTTGAATATCAGTAGCGTCTTGTTCTCATAGATATCTCTATCCAAAGTGAAATATTTTCTCTAATTGCACTAATTGACTCAGGTACATATGTGAATATTCTCAATACTAAAATTATCCAAGCTAAGTATTGGGTTGCGGCCAATAGAAAGGTTATTGGCTCGGGAAACAAAACTCTCAAGTATGAGGTTCCTAAAGCCTCCATATGTTTTGATCATCATTGCATTAAACTTAAATTTGTAGTAGCAGACATTCCTGTTCGATTGTATCTTAGGAAATGTCTTCTTAGTAGCTGTAGAACCACATGGTTTTATCCTGTTAAAAGGAAATAAAGCAGGATACTTCATTATTGTCCCTACCTCACATGGAGGACCCAAGAGAATGGAAATTCCATATGTTTCAAGTCCTAGAGTGTCTACAATGGTTCAAGCCATTCAAGAATTGGATAAAGCTAAGTCTAAGTTGCTTGAATTCAAATAGTTAAAATCTTCAATCCAGGTAGAAGAACAATTAAAGAATCCTCTCAATCGGAAGAGAATTTCTGAACTTAGGAAAAGAATTGAAGCAGAATGTTGTTCCAAAGAACCAAACGTCTTCTAGCACAGAAAGCAACAGTCTGTTGAACTACCTTATAAACTAGAATATGAAGGAAGGCCCTACAAGAGTAAAGCTATTCCCACAAGTAAAGAATACAGAGACCTCTATGAGAACGAAATAAAACAATTGATGGATAAGAAATTAATCAGAGAGCCTGATAGTCCTTGGAATTATTATGGATTCTATGTTAACAAAAGATCTGAACAAATTTGAGAAATCCAGAGGTTGGTTATAAATTACAAGCCCCTAAATTCTGTTTTAGCAGACAATACTTATCCAATACCCCATAAAGGCGACCTTTTAAGAAGAATTGCAGGAGCAAAGATTTTCTCAAAATTTGATCTCAAGTCAGGGTTTTGGTATGTAGCCATAGCAGAAAAAGATAAATTCAAGACAACTTTCAGCGTGCCTGTGGGACACTATGAATGGAATGTCATGCCATTTGGTTTAAAACATGCCCCATCAAAATTTTAGAAAGTCATGGATTCCATCTTTAAACCTTATTTTGATTAGATTTTAGTATATATAGATGATATTATTATTTTCTCCAAGAATATTCATGATCATTTCAAGCATGTACAATTTTTCCTCCAAGTGGTCAAAAGAAATGGGTTGGTTTTGAGAAAAAAGAAGATTGAATTATTTCAAAATTCTATCAAGTTCCTTGGTCGTACAATCCAGAATGGTTAGATATCTCTACAGAAGCATTCCCTCGATTTTGCAGACAAATTTCCAGATACAATTACAGACAAAACACAACTTCAGAGATTTCTTGGTTGCCTAAATTACATCAACAATTTTTATCAGAATTGTGCTAAGGATCAAAATCTGTTAAACCAAAGATTGAAGAAAAATCCTATACCTTGGACTGATGCTCACACAAATGTTATAAGAAACATCAAAGCCAAGGTAAAATCTCTTCCTATTTTATATGTTGCTGACGACAATGCTTTTAAAATTGTTGAATCAGATGCCAGTGACCTTGGATGGGGAGGTATACTCAAACAAAAGAAAGATGGTGAAGAATAGATAGTTCAATTTGCTTTTGGAACTTGGAATCCTGCTGAAAGAAATTATTCTACAATTGAGAAAGAAGTAAAAGCTGCATGGAATTCTATTGATAAGTTTGAAATCCATCTGGTCAATAAGAACTTCCTATTAAGAACAGATGCTTTTGCCTTAAAGAAAGTCCTAACAAAGGACATCAAGAAGCCTAGTGAAGCAAAATTTGCTAGATGGCAAGCATTATTTGCTAATTTTGATTTTGAAGTAGAACATATCAAGGGTTCAGTAAATTGTTTGCCAGATTTTCTTAGTAGAGAATATATACAGCAACAACATATCATGGTAATAGTCATAGAATGGGATCAAAGTTAGCAACAAGAAGTGTTAAGATCCGTTCCCGAAGATAAAAGTTGGTCTAAGTATAGAGATAATTGGAAACCAACATGGCAGCTGAGAAATACCAAAGTGTTAGATGCAATTTTTCAAGCACACACAGACATTCTACATTTGGTTCCAGAGAGGAAAGTATATCCAAAAGGGAGTAAATGGATCCATGATATGGTATACTCAAGAAGTATGAATGCAACACGTCTAGCAGAAGAATCACTGAGAAGTGATTTTCATGATATCAACATGATTTGCTCAAAAGGAGGTGATAGACACAGAATCTATCACAAATATTTTTGTATAAAATGAACCAAGAATATCCACTAGCCTATCATAAAAAGCAATGCTGCTCTATAGCCAGGAAATAATCCAAATCTTATGTTTCCTGATACTGTTTACAATTTTACAGTGTATAAGAAACTATGGTGGGATCTCCAAATGTTGATGGAAGAAATGAAACCCATTATACCAAACTAAAATTTGGGTCAACGTGGGCCATGCAAAGAAATCAACAATGTGAATGGTTACAGGCTTGGTGGACAGACTATGGTGTCAATAGAACAACTATCAACCCTCTCTATTATGAATCTCACTATAGAATGCAGTAAGACAGATGCTTTGAAAAAATGTGTTTGATTGTTTTCATACTCCTTGTAAGATCGTCAGAGACTTGCAACATCTTTCTAATTGTGAGATACTGAACCAGTACATGACTAGACATCATGAATGACTAGTTATGACTAAAATAAAACATCAGGTTGTACTAAACAAGCCCATGATAGTCAGAAGAATCTATAAAAATGCATGGGATGATTGTCTGTATGAAAAATTCCGTTTTCACGAATTACGGTCTTCAACGACCCTGCCTAAAGGAGTCCTCATGGACCCCACTATGTAATGTCTAGTCACGTACTTAAAGTGACTGGTTTTCTCGTGGGCTTTCCGGTAAAAAATTTCCACTGTGTATTTAACTTTAATAATGGATTCGGTACAAGATTCGATCTGATCAAGAGACTCGAAGCACTTCTCCGACCATTGGTAGGGTTTGACCCCACATCTACTTGAATGATTGATGAAGGTACACAGATTCCTTTTGTACATAGGCCCGACCATCAAATGCTTGTCCCCTCTCTTTCCCATATAAAGAGGAGCGCAAGGCTCATTTGGGGGGAGTGTGAGTGTATGAAGAAAATCTTTCTTTCCTTCCTGCTCTGCAACTACGAACATTCGTCTGATCTGCTATATATGTAAATTCCTATATACATAGTTATAATTAAAATAAATTACATTAATTACACCTCATTAATACGAATTTATATAAATATATTAAAATACTTTTAACATCTTAATATTATTTAATAAAATATTACTTAATTATCTAATAAAATATTACTTAATTATCACAGTCCTCATTTAATTGAATGTATCTTTTATTTTCTAATATTGCTTTCTTTAATTTATTATCCTACAATATTGAATGTGACACTGATATTTTTATTAAAGTGACACAAATATTTTTATACTTGAAAGTGACACTGATATTTTTATTAATGTGACAAATATTTTTATTCTTATTCAATTTATATTGATATAAATTAATTATATATTGGTTAAAAAAAAAATAATATAAAATATTAGGAAATTAAAGGAATTTGGAATAAAATTATTTATAAATATTGGAAAAAATAATATTTAATTTACTAATAAGTAAAATCAAATTAAAAAAAAAATGAATTAAAATATATCTTGAGTTTACCTGATTCCTAGTTTAAAAAAAAAAAGGAAAACCACATCATATTATATGAATTGATTAATATATTTAAGTATTAAAATTTGGAACTTTATGGTTTGAATCTGAAGAAGCGGGAAGGATGAAGGCGATCGGAGGCAGCAGGAGTCGACCTGAGGTCACCTAGGCCTGCGGCCTGGGTAGCTGCATTTTCAGGCTCCAGACAGGCTTTTGGCAGAAAGCGGCAGCAACGGATCGGGGAGCAACAAACGGTGGTCATTCCAAGGCGTTGGTCTCTTAAGGTTTCTTTTTTGGAAGGGCCGTTAAGGTAAATCTGGAGGTTATCTGCGAAACGGCGAGGTTAAACTTCAATCCGGAGAGGCAGCGGAGGGCTTCTCTTTAGAAGGGCTGTTAAGGGTTAATCGGAAGGTTATCTGTGAAACGGAGAGGTTAATCATCATTCCGGAGAGGCAGCGGCTACTTACTGTTTTGGGGAAACCGGCGTTCCACGTTCCGAAGCGGTGTCGACAGTAACAGCTATGGGCTGCTAGCGGTGTCAGGTATTGGGCCTTTTACTGTCTTTTTTTCACCATGTTTAATCCTACCGAATTTGTTGACCTAGAACCGGCCCCAGAGGATTTACTATCAGTTTGGGGGAAAGATGTAACGGCCCAAAACTTGGTCAAGTTCTTCGGGTCAGATGGCAGTCATGCAGCAGTGGAGCCGGCTGTGGAAGGTGCGTGGAACATCAAGAGGAAAAATGAGCAGCTAGAGGTGAAGGCGGGCGTGGATGGGTCGTGCCTCAAAGGAGGGAAGGATATCCTCTCACCGATCCTCCCGGAGAAAAGCCTGCACCATGTTTCAGTCGGTTTCCATGGCAGCAAGCTTAGATCTCTCTCAGGTCCAGCCAGGTTATCAGGAGGGCTCGAGGACTTTATAAACTTCCCGTCCAAGCAAGGTCTCTGGAGATCGGCTGGTGGGGTTTCGAAGTCAGGGAATGCTGGAATAGACGGGAGTAATCGGCATATAGAGATTAGACGCTCTCCCTTAAAACAAGATCCCAATCCCAATCTAACTCTAGAAGGGCTTCTCACTGAGGGAAGCGAGGTGGTAAGGTCCGGGAAGGTGGGGAAACCTCGAATCAGCGGAAGGGAAACAGGGATTCCGGGGCATGGGGCAGCTGAGAAGGTGGTTTTGGACGCCGGTCGTCAGCCTGCTCGGGGAGGAACAGCGAGTCAAGTCCCTGTAGATAACAGGGTGGGTCATCAGGAAACTCAAGGAAATGCAACCCCTAATCTCTTAGGAGGGGATGTAGATCGTGGACAGGATAAGACTGAGGCAAATCGAAAGAAGGATTTTTCCTTAAAGAAGAAGACTATTGGAGGCAACCTGGTCCTCGGCATGGATGTCTAAGTTCAGGATGCTCTGACAGTGGCGGAATGCACCCTTGTAGGTCGAATCAGAGGGAAGGCCCTCTCTGGCAAGTCATTGAATCAGTGGGCGGAGTCCCAATGGAAAGAATCCTTGGCAAATTCTTTCAAAGTGGCTCTGTTAGTGAAGGGCTGGTTCATGGTCAATTTTGATAAGAAAGAAGATGCAGATTGGGTAGCTGAGAGGAACTGGGCTATTGGAAATCGCCCGGTCATGTTTCAGAGGTGGTCGCCGAATTTTGATGCAAAAAGGGAGAAGGCGGACGAATTCACAGTATGGGTCAGAGCACCTGGTCTCCCTCCGTTCCTGTGGGTGGAATCCGTTTTTAAATCCATAGGGAATTTGTTGGGAACTTATCTTGAAGCTGATATGTCGTTCCTTCACTCCTACGAAAGAACAATGGCACGGATCTTAGTTCGATTGAATCCTAAGGATGGGTTAGCGGAGTCTATAAACCTTGAGTATGGAGAATATGTTTTTAAGCAGCCTCTGGACTACGAGCACCTTCCCTTTCAGTGCTACAGGTGCCACGAATATGGGCATTTGGCAAAGGATTGCCCTCTGGGCAATCGCAGAAGAAGGCCGCAGAAACAAGGTGAGCAGAGGGAGGAAAAGATGAGGAAGGAAAAGGACTTCGTGGCTAAGGACCCCCTGAAGGATGTGGCTATGGAGGAGAGGAATAGCGGGAAAGAGGCTTCGGTCAGAGAGGATATTAATCATATGCCCGAAGAGACAAAGGCCCAAGAGACTCCGGTGAAGGATGCCAAGGAGCCGCCAGCTGATGATCCCGACACTGTAATGGAGGAACCTATTGGGATGCCTCATGATCATTGCAATGTTTCTTTTTTCCCTGATCATACTGAAAATACTATAAACGAAGAATTTATCTCATCTAGGAATGCCGATCAGTTATATGTTGAAAATCTTATTGATGCCATTCCCTCCATCGTCCTGAATCGCGAAGATGTATCTCAAAATATCCAAAACCCGGTTCTTCCCAATCAGTGTTGTCATTATAATCTGAGATCTCTGGATAAAAGACAGGGTAAATCTATAGAGTCCCCTGATCCGATTGGTGGATTAGGCCCTTGCTCTTCCCAAGCTTCCAAAAGAAAGGGTAGGGGTAGGAAATCGAATTTGTCAAAAGCACAGGTCAAAGCGAAGTTTGATGTAGCTGATGGGAAGCAAATGTCCATTACTGGGGCGCTTAGAGCAGCAAATCCCCCTGACCTAGTTGTAAAATGATCCTTTTATCCTGGAATTGTAGGGGTTTAGCCAGTAAACCCAAAAAACTGGCTTTAAAAGAGTTAGTTGCTCGATACAGTCCGGATATCCTTTTTTTACAAGAGACCCTTGGTAGGAGTTTAGAGGTGGAAACTATGCTCAGATCCTCATTCCCAGGTTGGGTTTTTCATGCCATAGATGCTGAAGGACACTCGGGGGGTTTGGCTATTGGTGTCAGAGATGGTAGGATGATGATCAATAGCCTCTGGGGAATGGACCATGTTCTGGGCATGGAGGTTTTTTCTCCTGATATTGGTTTTTCTTTTTTGATTCTAAATATCTATGGGCCATGTCAGGGCCGAGAATATTTCTGGAATAACCTTTTCTCTAAAACCCTTTTAAAAGACAGGAGGGTGATCTTGGGAGGAGACCTAAATTTCTCTATTGGGTCAGCGGAAGCCTGGGGTCCCTCAGCCAGGGAAGATCCGCTATCGGATTTTTTTACAAATGCTCTCCTCTCACATAATTTGATAGATGTTAATCCAATCAAAGTCAAGCCTACATGGAGGAACAGAAGGATAGGGGAAGGAAGAGTGGCAAAGCGGTTGGACCGTTTTCTCATAAGCAAAGATTTGATAAACAGCATCCCTATGTTCAGGCAGTGGGTTGGTGAAGAGGGGAATTCTGATCATTTTCCCATCTTAATGGAGTTTCAAAAGCCTCCTTCTAAACCAGCTTCTCCTTTCAAATTTAATGTCGCCTGGTTGCAGGAGGAATCTTACAACATCCTCTTCAGGGATACTTGGAGACACCCGGGCAGCTCTCCGTCAGAAAGCAAAGGGGCCCATTTCTGGGATAATTTAAAAAGGCTCAAAAAAGCTACCATAGAATGGGCCAAAGCTAGGAAGGTGTCTTAAAATGAGGCGCTTTCCTCAATAGATGTTGAATTACGAGATCTAGAGGAGCCTGAGGCTGGCGGGTATGAAGACCAGGATTCAAAAGACAAGATCCTGATGTTAGAAAAACAAAGAAGTAAGATCCTTCTCGAGAGGGAAGAGGAGTGGAGGCAAAGAAGCAGGGCTATATGGCTGAAAGCTGGTGATGAGAACACAAAGTTTTTTCATAACTATGCAAAGGGCCGGAAAAATGCAAACACCATTTGGAAGCTAAGGGATCAAGATGGAAGAGAAGCCTCTTCCTTTGAGGACCTTTCCAGAATGGGAAAGGCCCATTTCAAAACCTTTTTTATGCTCAAGGAGGGATTACTCTAGCAGAAGTTATCAGAACTGGCCAATGTTTCCAAGGTTTGTTGAAGAGGAAGAAGATGAAAGTTTAATGGATG